>CM034155.1:658903952-659503952 GCA_019776745.2 Taxus chinensis | reverse complement strand
ACCACATCAGCTGACACAACATGTGACATACCAGCTTGATAGGGTAACAATAGGCACTGGTACAAGGGACCTGGAATGACTTGGAGGGTTGTAAGGGAAGGTCTATAATGATTTTTTTTGCAAGTCACTAGGGTCCCATAGTTGGTCTTGTTTTCAAGTGCCCATAGATTTTCCCTTGCAAAAACATAGGACACCCTAGATGGATCATCACTTGGGGACTCATCTCTTACGATTTTTTAAAAGTGAGGATTCATTACGATGAGAAGGCAACTCTAGAATTCTCAGTTCATGCAAATTGGCACCACCTAGCCTTATCCATTGGGCTTTATAGCTAAGTCTTTTTGAACAACTCTAAGCACTTAGGGTTGATTTAAATCTTAATTAATTATTATTCTTGGAAATAAATAAATGTACTTATTTTTCTATTTATTTACTGATTACAATGTAGCAATAAGATTTAGGCATAAGTATTTAAGTACAATATTTTATCCAAGCATACTAAGCTATAAAATATTGAAATCCTAGTTGTAACCAGAGGAGATTTATTAGACTGACTTAGCATATTTCATGTAATTGAATCTTCCCCAATTGGTGGTTGAAGGTTATTTTGATCCAATCTTCTTTACATCAGAGAGGGACCTAAGTGTCGTACATGAATACCCAATCAAGAAAAATGTTTGAGCATGACGATCTTCTTGTTATCATGGGGTGCAATTGGCAAAGGCGCTAGGGGTGCCTGTGGATGAAAATAGACCTATTTTTTAAGTGCCTTTGACTGCTAGAATCCCTGAGAAAACCTCTTTCGTAGGAGTTGCACATAGTGTTTGAATTTATCCTTCGCCTTTGGTCGCTAGTATGGACGCATAATGTTCGTCGAGGTCGCTAATTGAGACCCACATTACTAGAAAGATGATGACCTAGCATAAAATCTCAATTTTGCACATCAAATACCAAAAAGAAAAGAATGCAAATGAGGGGATTGATGGGCTATCCTACAACTGTTAGAATGAGTGAACTTACAACTAAGCATTGCACTGGTATGGTATATTTAAGACCCAATGGATAAAAAATTTGATAGGTCATTATAGCTCCATACGATAACATGTTGGTAGCACTTGAGTGTCCACATTGAGTCTTCTTTCTCTTGTGAGTGCACAATTCTTCAATACACTCATTTTTAAGATCTACATAGCCTCCCAAGTTATAATTCAAATATCGTATATTCCCTAAAAAGGAGGCACTTTCTTCTTTCTTTAGTTGATGATCCATGTCAAATATCCTTTCTAAATCTATGATGTTAGTGGGCCTATCATTGGTTTATAGGTTCATAATTCCATCTTCATCCCATTCAAGATTCTCTTCTGACTTCATTAGTGATTTGTGCTTCAAAAGTTCCAGATTTAGAAAATCTATAACATTCCTTTCATCATTGAACACCCGAAAATGCTCAATGTTGTATATGACGGTTGGGAGATCAATTCGACTAATAAGTGCTTAAGATTCAAATTTTTATTGGATCTAAGGTTTTGGCCACACAAGAAATAATATCTGTGACACTATTTTGATTGTGTGGTATGAAAAATATTCCAAATGCACCGAAACATTCAATGAGGTTCCACACAAAAATATTTTATCTAGATAGGCACTTGTCATGAAAGGAGTGTTGGATTCTTACTTGCTTGGTAACTACCTATGAATCTCCAAATAACATTAAGCATTTAGTTCCATTCTGTAAATCTAACTAACATCCATTTATAAGCAATTCATATTTCATTGGATTATTAGTACATAAGAAATGAATTTTGAATGTTGCACAATATATTTTTCCTCTAGGGTTGATCAAATCAACTACTATGTTATATCATTTTCTTGATATGGACCCATCAAAGTGCATGGTCCAAAGGTGATATTCAAATTTTAATTTCATGGATTGAGGAATCCAAAGTGAAATATTTCACATATTTGTTCCATTAATGATATTTCTTAACAATTACACAAGGGAATATTTTATAGATTTCTTCTTTCTCTATTCGTTATGCATGCCTTCTACATTTTGATGAGGAGGAGCCTCAAGAAATTTTTTTTCTCACTATTCTCTATGCATGAATTATCAACATTGGGAGTCAAAATGCATTACATAGAACATATTTCTTTGACTTGAGGTGGAATGGGAACCTCAAGTAATTATGATTCGCTGGGTAGTAAACCATCAATTGTAGAGACCTCTTTGATTGTGAAAATATCCTCACATTTCACATTTCTCATTATGTGTTGATAGATAGATAGGAATTCTACAAAATGATGCTCATCATTATCCTCTATATGAAACCAAAACTAATTAGGCAATGTGATCCAATAATATCTACTATGTGGCAAGGGAACAAATAATCATCAGCTCTTGCATGCAACACTCTTTTTGTATTATTCTCTACTTTGTGCATAACTGATGAGCTCTCCTAATTCCTATGTAAACCCCCCATTTTTTCATGTCATAATTTTGCACTAAGGATGATATTTTTGCTTTTTAATTAATACTTTAGTATATTTTGAAAGTAAGCTTTGTGCATAACCTTGTTATTTTCATCTTGTGTATGCTTCTTCAAAAATGTGTTAAATGGATCTTTATGTGTATTACCAATGTGTTTAAAGAGCATATTTTAAGCCATCACATGACTTATCTATGAGACCAGCAGCCTAGGAATCGATTCATGCTAGCTTAACGCTATGAATTCACCCATGCATTAGTATAGGACTCGATTGTGAAGCACAAGACCTGCACTTGAGTACTTGGCACACGATTTGTTTGGAATGTAGGACTCTTGCAAATAAGAAAAATGACTCAGATGGCAAGACGATGAGTTAATGTAACCAACACACTGAGTTGACATGGTGCAGAAGGGCATGAAATGTTGGCTAACATTTAATCCATCATGTGGCTTATGTGGACTGAGGATCATGTAAGCCCTCCTTAACACCTGATTAATTGAAGACGTGGAATAGACTGAACAAGAACAACTTGTAATCATCATGATTATAGGAATTCAATGCATGATCTTTGACATCTTCTAATAGATGATTAACCATCTTGAACTGAGAGTCAATTAAGGACTCCATATGTAGTTAACAAGATGAATCTAATTTAAGTGTGGCATGCACTTGTTCTTCCATAATTGTAACTCCTCAAACAGTTAGTTGTTGTCATAAATATCTCTTAGTTAAGTAGCAATAGTTATTGCAAATAACTTGTCCTCTTCTAGAGTGATAAGGACTGCTCTTGATATAAAAGAGTATTTGTAGTAGAATTAAAGAGTTAGTTTGTTGATTGCTGTAAACTAAATTCTTCTATTTCAATAAAGTGCATGATTCAGGGATAAATTGACTTGTGTGATTTACAATTCTAAACTGGGTCAAAAGGAAGGAGCAAGGGCCACTCCTCCCCAACATGAAGGGAAATTTTCTTATTTATTTCAAATATGTTATGCATCATTTATTTTAATTACAAGAATTTCATTACTTTCATTATTTTTAATTTTGAGTTCAACAATCCCTTGTTCATTAATAGAATGCATTTATTAATTACATTTAACATAGTATTTGATTGAGTTCATTAGAAAATAAGTACTGAGAATGGCTTCAATTGTTTCCTTTATTGCAAATAGCCATGCACCACCGCCTTGGATTGAAAATCATGAGATAACTAAAGTGTGATTACCAATGATGCTCGTCACTTTTTGGCGCCACTACTGGGGATTCTTAAGGTGTTAACAAGAATTAAGGTACTAACTTGAAGTACTTTCTTGATGTCCTAGTAAGTTTCCATTTATAAATTTATTTTCCATAACTCTTTCTTTCGAAATAAAATACCTTGTGGTGATAACAAGATTATTTTTGTGCTTTGGAGTATGTGGAACACATGCAATCAGTAAGTACTTTTAGTTAGGAAATCATTCTCAGTATGGTAGGATTTTATGTTTAGACCTAGATACCATAGAGGTAGATTTATTAGAATCAATTTACAACCCCCATCAAAACCAACATGTGGAGCAACTTTTTCAAAAAGAAATGATGGTTGATGTAGTGGAAAACCCCAATGGTGCAAATAATGACAACCCTCCACTTAGAAGGAAATTTACCTATCCCACAGAAATGGATCCTAATGACCAAGCCCCCATGAAGAATATATATCCTTCAATTCTACCAACCTTTAGGGGACTAGTCTCAGAAGATCTTGATCAATTATTATTTGAGTTCAAAGTCTTGTGTCCAGACCTATGAATACACCTCAGACACTTAGAAATTGAATTTATTTCCTTCAAATTTGAAGGATGCAAGCCATGATGTGGTTCATGGGCCTCAACCCCCAACTCCATTCACAGTTGGGAGGAGATGGAAATAGTTTTCTTGGATAAATACAAATATTAATTATAGGGTGTCAGACAGAAAGGAATAACCTCTTTAGGATGAAACCATAAAGGCAGGATGAGCAGTGTTGAGGAATATCTTGATCGGATACTCTTCCTTCACAAGATTTGTGGAACTGGTCTTGATATTACTCTTCTTAAAATTCTATTCCTTAAGGGATTGGATGAGGACACACAAGAATCCTTTAATATTATGGGGAAATGAGATATGAACAAATTAGAATTCACTGATATTATTAACCTTTGTAGGAACTACTCTCAAACTTTCCCAAACCTTTGAAAACCAGAAAGGAAAAATTACCAATGGCTAACATATCCAAACTAAGAGATGAAATTGCAAATCTAAGAAAAGAACTCTTAGTTCATCTTCAATACCAATTGTGGATAGGGAGAAAGCTAGGAACACAGAGCCATTGTTCATATATTTTCCAAGATGTAGGGACAAACACGAGCTTAAGGAATGTCCTTTAGATAAAATAAACATTTCTCTTGTTTGTGATCTAAAGCATGCCACAAACCAATGTGGCTTACTTCCCTTGCTAAAAAATCATTTAAAGCAAAACACAAAAAAAAGAAGTTGATTTAAATGATGTGGCTTAGAGTCAAGGAGGGAATTTTCAATCAAGTCAGAACCAGTCCTATGCAAAAAAAATGTAATGAGTTCCCAACCAGTGGAACACACCATGGTTCATACCCCCAACCGCAAGCTCAACAAATCACCACATGGGAATGGATTCCCTATTGGAATGCACCACCTGAATTACTATCAGCAACCATGGAATCCAAACTCAAACATTCCACCATGTTCCAACAATTTAATCCTCAATTAAAACAAGAATGGAATGTACCCCAATGATCAAGGTCAATAATATTATAACTCAAAGAAGACCCCAGGGAAAAAAACACTTATTGATTGGGCCTATAACTTCTAACCCATCTGAACAACCTTCCCATCCACAAATTCCAGCTCAAATGGTGGAAAAACCAAAAAATATGAGGTAGGGTAACCCAACATACACAGTGGAATTAGAAAAAAACCCCACAGTAAATGTTGTGTGAACTACAAAAATATCTTTCTACATTTAGGTAAGGTTACCTCAAAACCATCATCTCCTATTATAGAAGAAGTCCTTGAAGAAAAAGAAAAATAAGAAGAAACTCAACCCAATCCTGTTATTGAAGAAACACTTGAACCAAACTTAGGAATTCCCTTTCCATCAATACTATTAGAAAAATGCAGCACTACAACCCATGAAGAACCAAAGTTAGATCTCATTCAGGGATTAAAAAAAATGACTATGGGAATCCCTCTTTTATAAGCTCTTAAAAAAATCCACAATTGAATAAGACCATCAAACAACTCTATTTTAAAACTCATAGTAGAAGGAAGAATCAACCTAAAATAATCCATGTTGATGGAAAATTGGCTAGCATATTGGAAGGGAATATGACCCCTCCAAAATATGGGGACCTTGGGAGTCCAATTATCATGGTTTTCTATAGGATATGTCCAAATACCTAATGTGTTAATTGACTTAGGGGCTGAAATTAATGTGATGAACACCGAAACATTGTCCACATTATCTCTCCCTGAGCCACAATAATCTTTAGTAGTGTTACAAATGGCTCGACTAGTCTGTAGCCAGGCTCAAAGGAATCATAGAAGATGTGACCATAACCATCAAATCATGGGATTATTTAGTATATTTTATGGCCATTAAAATGAATAATTAATAAATTGGATACAATTTGATTCTAGGACACCCTTAGTTAGCCACTACCACAACTCTTATTGATTGCAAGACAAGAAACATGGTAATTACAAATGGACATGATTCAAATAAGTTATCCATTTATTTGAATTGTAAAACCCTTTTCCATAGAGGATAAACAATGGTGGAAAGATGATATAGATGAATCCAAATATGTGGTTTCATCCTTGTCCATGGTCAAGATTCAATACCATTAAGAGAAGATCCAAAATTGTGATCATGAGTTCTACATTGGACTGTAAATGAGTCCTATGCTACAACCAATTGAAATAAAGGATGATATGATGGATGAGAACAATAAACCTATAATATTTCCTTTCTCGTGAAACATACATTTAACTGAGTCTATCTTTCACAACATGAATTCCCCCACAGGTGCCCCTTGAATGCATTTTGGAGAGAATACCTTGTTGTAAATTCTCTCCACCCAGATCATGAAGAAATTACCCATCTTCCTAGGAAAAACACTAGCAGTCAATATTTGGTTGACAATTCAAGAGGAGAATACCCTATTCGAACTTCTATGCTCTCATCCTCAAGATTTTTCTTGGGAATATAATGACATGAAGGGTATTCACCCCAATATTTATACACAACTAAATCCAGACCAGTTAGGAAACCACAAAGAAGGATAAACCCTACCTTAAGAGACATTGTAAAAAATAGAGATTGAAAAGCTCCTTCGGGTAGGATTCATTTATCCAATTTCAAATAGCCACTGGGTTTATGCATTATTAATAATTCCTATAATTAATGGGAAATGGATGGTTTGTGTGGATTATAGGGAGTTGAATAAAGCAACAAATAGAGACTATTTTCCCTTACCTTTTATTGATCAAGTCCTTTATAGTTTATCTAGAAAAAAGAATTTCTCATTATTTTGATGGGTTCAGTGGATAAAATCAAATAACAGTGGAACCATATGATCAAGATAAAACTACCTTTTCCAACCCATGGGGTACATGTTCCTATAATGTCTTACCTTTTGGATTATAAAATGCTCTTGCTACTTTCCAAAGAGTCGTGTTAGCAATATTTGTTGATGTCGCTCATGATTGTGTTGAGATTTACATGGATGACTTCATTGTTTATGGGGGAAACATTCCAAGAGGAATTTGATAATTTAGACAAAATCCTCTCAAGGTGTGAGAAACATCAATTATCCTTAAATCATGAGAAATGTTTATTCATGATGGAGCAAGGTATAGCCTTGGGCCATCATGTTTCCACTGAGGGAATAAAGGTAAATCTAGATAAAGTTAACATCATTTAAAAACTTCCATCTCCCACAAAACAAACTAAAGTAAGGATATTTCTTGGACATGTTGGGTTTTATAGAAGATTCATTTCATATTTTAGTAGAGTTGAATTCTCTACTATTTTATCTTCTAACAAAAGACTCTGAGTTTGAATGGACATAATGATGTTAACAATATTTATACACTATTAAGGATAAATTGACAAATACCCTATTTTTAAGAGGCCTAAATTGAAATCTGCACTTTCACATACAAAATGATGCTTCCAACGAATTAGTAGGGGCTTTACTTGGATACCAAGAGGAAGGAGAAGTAACGCATGTTATTTACTACATTAGAAAAAACCTCTCCCATGCTGAAAGGAGCTATACCATCATATAAAATGAGTTTCTTGCAGTTTTCTATAAAATTAACAAGTTCCAACATTACATTACAAGATATGAAGTAATTATTCATAATGATCATTCTGGTATTAAGTATCTAATGAATAAACCCTTAGTGTAGGGAATAAATGTAAGGTGACTATTGTTATTGTAAGAATTTAACATTAAAATCATTGATAAACTAGGGAAATCGAATGAGGTGGTTAATTTTCTTTCAAGGATAACTATTTTAGGTGTTGAGGAACATGTCAATGATGATTTTCTAGATGAACAAATATTTACAATATCAATTATCTCTCCTTGGTTTGAAAACATGGATAACTACTTGGCTACAGGGAAGTTTCCATATTTCCTTACACCTAAACAAATAAATAAAATAATTTTAAAAGTAAAATGTATACATGGACTGATGTAATTCTTTTAAATTGTGGATATGACCATGTATTATGCAGGTGTGTAGCTGAGGATGACATCTTTGACACACTCATAGCATGTCATGATGAGCCATCAAGAGGAGACTATTCAGTTAAGAGGAATATCCTCAAAGTCTTGGGAGCTAGCTCTTATTGTCCTTGTTTGCATAAATATGTAAAAAATTATGTATGATAATGTGATCAATTTCAAAGGATGGGAAAGCCAACATTTACATATGAGATGACACTCCAACCTCAGGTTATGTTCGAACCATTTGAGAAGTGGTGATTAGATTTCATTGGACCAATTGACCCATCTTCTCAAGGGAAGGAGTACATCTTGGTTTCTACAAACTATGTAACAAAATGGGCTGAGGTGCAGGCTCTCTAAAATGCAAGGGATGAGAAGGTTGTAGACTTCTTATATGAACATATATTCTAGTGGTTTGGAGAAAAAAAGATTTATTTTATACCAAGGACCACAATTTATGTCAGGATTAATTCGTTCCTTTGTGGAAACATATCAGCTAATGCATAAGAAATCATCCCCATATTGCCACATTCTAATGGTCAAGTGGAAGTCACTAACAGAGAATTGGAAAATATCTTAACCAAGACTATGGATATCTCAAGGAAAAATTGGGTCCAAAAGTTACTAGAAGTAGTATGGGCTTATAACACCACTTGGAATACAACCAAAATATTCACCCCTTATGAGTTGGCCTATGGAAAGAAACCAATATTTCATATATAATTTGAAATCCAAACCTTAAGAACAACTTATGAAGTGGGAATTGAGTTTTCAGAAGCTCAAAAAGAAATGATTATTCAATTAAATGAGTTGGATGAGATGAGATTACAAGAACTTCATAAAACAGAACTTGTCCAACATCAAAGAAAAATATGGCATGATAATGATATCAAGCAAAGGAATTTTCAAAAAGGATACTGGATTAATCTATTTGATTCAAAGTACACAGACTTCAAAGGGAAATTACAAACAAGATGGATGGGTCCATACCAAATTAAGGAAGTCGTCAACAACAAAACCATACAACTTATTCCTATTGATGGCGAAAGAAAGATAAAACTAGTTAATGGTCATAGTTTGAGGCTATACCAAAATCCAACATCAAAAGAGGAATTCAAAAGGATGCTAAAATAAAATGCAGCTCTGAATTGTGTGGAAAAATTTTCTTTGTCTAATCCAATTCATGGCTAAATTAGTTCTCAGCAAGAATAAATAGGATATGGTTGAAAACCAGAGATGACAACCATCATCCTATGAAGTGTTGATTGAAAACTTGAAATGACGGTCATTACTTTTAAGAAAAGAAAAAGAAAAAAATATTAGGAAAAAAAATAATAAATGCAGGTGGCTGAAAACTTGAAATGGCAATCACTCTCTGAATCGTGCAATCAATAAATGTGAGACAACATGTGGTGAGATAAAAAGGATAATTAAGTACTACTTACCAAATTTGACAAGTGATTAATGAAAAGGTTTATGTCATGGCTTCCCTTTTAAATGTTAAAAAGTTAAATTATAATGTGATAATTATTATGCTTGTGTGAAATGATGAATCCACCTTTTCCAATATGTTCACACACACACCATATCCAAGTAAATCAGACACTCATTCCCAATTAATCCATTTCATGTACCAAATTACTCTCTGTGTTGTCATTGTCTCATCACAATTGGTCAACCTTTACCCATTTTGTGTTGTTTTCATATAAAACCATCCCCCCCCTTTTTTCTCCCCATTTTCCATCTTTGTCACTCCATTCCTGCACCACCACCACTCCCATTCTCACACTAACATAATTTCCATTCTTGCTTCATTACTTCCCCATTCGTATGCTTTAGCTCCTTTTAATCCTATGGCTTTACTTACTATGTATCAAGTATCATCCATAGGAATTAGGATCCATCATGAACCGACTATTTTGGTTGAATTTCTCTCTAATAGGGAATCAATAACAATCTTTAAGAAAGTAGAGTAATTAGACTTCGTTATGGCATATGAGGAATTTAACCAAAGGATTGCAGCAAAATTCACAGTGGACATGGAGGAGGGATATTCAAAATTGAAAGGTAAGAAAATTATTTTCATCCCTTCCATAATTAGTGATTTTTTTGGCATTCTAGAGGAAGGGAAACTGGTTAATTTCAAGACCCCCTACTTTTAAATTATTAAGATTTTTTCTACAAGAAAGAATGATAAATTAGAATTGGTTATTAAAAATAAGGTAAAGGCTAAGGGCATAAAAAGGGGTACTTTTACTGAGCTGTGGGTGAATGTAGCTAAATGAGTGATTAAATACTTTACATGTGATGGTAAATACAAGGTTATTTTAGGACCTATCTTGAGAATCCTCATTCACCTATGCCATGGTCAGACTAAAGCCCAAAAAAAGTTTAATTTGCCCTAGTTTTTATTTTATTATGTCTCCTCTACTACTGAGAAGTTTTTATGGGGTTCCTCTTACCTCAAATTCCAAGGCCTCATACACCTTATCCGCAAGCACCATTTCATTAATAAACACCATGGCCTTGGGAAGTGGTTAAAATTTGAAAAGAAGTATGCCCTTGAACCTTCTATGATTCTAGAAAGAGGGTCATCTACCTCAGAAAGGCCAAACAAATTCCTTAGGTCATCGAGGCCTACCTAAAACCTTGATTAACATCAAACAAAATATGTTACTTCACTTGAGGAACAAGAAGCAACTACCATCATGAAATCTCTACACTAGATGCCTCCTACTTCTCCACCCCACTTTGTATCTCCTTCATGCCCTATCCTTGAGATGGAGATTGATCAAACACCAATCATAATTAAAGAATCACTCACTCATGAAAAAGGGAAAACACCCATGTTTGAAGGTGAAACTAGTTCACCTGCTAATTCTGATACAACCATTCCCCAAGTATTATCTATTTCTACGGTCCAGTATGAGATTAAATAGGACCAAGAGAGAGTTTCTAATTTATAACTTCTTCTACAAACAAAATACACAAGTTTCTCTCAGATGGAGGCAGATAAATAATAGAAAATTCAACATGTCCAATTATCAATAGAGTAGAAAGAAGAGGTAATCCAAAAAATTCAACATGGTGCAAAGGATAAAGAACAAAGGGTTCAATTTATTCAATCTAAAATTGAATACTTCACCACAAAACTTGTTCTCTTACAAGGGGATAAGAAGGAAACAAAGTCTTTACAAACTATTGATCAGTTAACTCAAACAGACTTTGTATCCCCCTAGATCATTGTGTTGAAGGGGATG
The DNA here is from genome assembly GCA_019776745.2 of Taxus chinensis. Classification (NCBI taxonomy): domain Eukaryota; kingdom Viridiplantae; phylum Streptophyta; class Pinopsida; order Cupressales; family Taxaceae; genus Taxus; species Taxus chinensis. The sequence continues at coordinate 659,492,413 of CM034155.1, read as the reverse complement.
GTAAAGTAGATGCATGAAGGTTACAATATCAAAGGAGTAGAATAAGAAAAATAAATAAAGAAATAAGAAAAGAAGATACTTCAAAATAATATGCTTCACATCTGTAGGTTGTATGACCAAGACTTTTCTTGTATGGAACCTTAAAAAAAATTCATTATTTTTGAAGGAGAAGTTCTTTAAGAGGAAAGTTTTAAGAGTCTGTTTCATGGAGTCTATGGAATTTGATGATGAAAAAAAATTTGTTGGGGCATATATAGCAACAGACACAGTTGTCAAAAACTTATTATGTAAGTTATATTTCCATAAGTTTCTTCTCCCTGAGTAAGTGGAAATTCCAATTAATTTGTATGCTAGAGAAGTGCAATTGAGGTCTTTTTTTTCCACCGTGAGAAACCAATTTGTATGGAGATATAAAAAATGGGAATATGTAAGAGAAGAAGCCAATACAAGCCTCTTAATGAGGCATGATATCCCAACTCCAATCCAATTCTTCAAGAGATATCAGTCCCAGGTCTAATGTTTGCAGTTTGTGGACAAGTACAAGAAAAATATTGCAGCTTGTATATCAGATTTTCGGGAGTATATACTCCAAAAATTTAGTGTCAATTTTCTTTCTTGTCATCTCAGATATGGAATGATTCTAGAGGTATGGAAAAATAAGGAATTTATCTCCCTAACTAACTTCTGTTGGTTATTAAAAAGGGACAACGACCTATGTAAAATTATACTGGAAATGTAAGAGAAATGGATAGGCATGAGATAAAAACCTTCATTGGTAATAGAACATGTGCCATGATGGAACACCACCTAGGATCAGACTTGAAGCAAGCTATAAAACATGGAGAGATATGGTGGTAAAATTATTTGGGTTTTGTGACATAGAGCAAGATGAGACATGGCGTAAATTTTCCAATGAATATAAATGCACAATAATTGTTGAGAGCTTGAACAGATAAGAGAAGGACATAATAAACCTTAAGTGTGGGGGAGTGATGAGACCTCCTAATTACTATGTATACCCCCATTTTCTCATGTCATCATTTTCCACTAATGATGATATTATCATTTTTTAATTAATACTTCAGTATATTTTGAAAGGAAGTTTTGTGCATAACCATGTTATTTTCATCTTCTGTATGCTTTTTTAAAATGTGTAAAATAGATCTTTATGTGTATTAACAATGTGTTTTAAGATCATATCTTAATCCATCACATGAATCATCTATGGACCAATGTAATAATCTCTCGTGCAATAGCGTAAGACTCGCCTGTGCATTAACATAGGAATCGTTGTGGAGCATAGGACTCACCCGAGCTCTAGTGCAGAAATCACTTGGAATGTAGAACTCATGCAAAAATTAGAAATGATTCAGATGGAAATACAGTGAGTTGATACAGCCAGCACATGAGTTGACATGGTGAGAATTTCATGAAACATGGGATAACATCTAATCCATCATGTAACTTATGTGGATCATGCAAGCTCGACTTAACACCCAGTTAATTGAAGACATGGAGCAACTGAAAAGAATGAATTATGGTCATCATGATTATAAGAATTAAATGCATGATCTTTTACCTCTTCTGAAATTGATTAATCATCTCAACTGAGATTCAATCAAGGATTTCATCTCTATTTAACAATATGAATCTGATTTAAGTGTGGCATGCACTTGTTCTTCCATAATTGTAACTCTTAAAAGAATCAGTTGTCTTATATATCTCTTAGTTAAGTAGTAGTAATTATTTCAAACAACATGTCCTCTTCTAGAGTTAAAAGGACTGCTCTTGATATAGAAGAGCATTTATAGTAGAATTATAGAGTTAGTTCATTGGCTGCTGTAAAAGAAATTCTTCTATTTCAATGAAATACATGATTCAGGGGTAAATCGAATTTTTTGATTTACAATTTAAAACTAGGTTAGAGGAAGGAGAAAGGGAAATTACTCCCCAATGTGAAGGGGCCATTTCTTATTTGTTGTATCTTTGTTATGCATCTTTTTTTAATTACAATAATTTCATTACTTTTAGTATTTTCATGTCTGAGTTTAGTGATCCATTATTCATTAATAGAATTCATTTCTTAATTGCATTTAACATATTATTTGATTGAGTTCATTAGAAAATAAGTACTGAGAATATTTTCAACCATTTCCTTTGTTGAAAATAGTCATGGACACCACCCTGGATTAAAAGTCATGACATAACTAAAGTGTGAGTACCAATGATGCTCATCAATAACTTCTTTGTTCTCAGGGATTTCTTCCTCCATGATGATATTTTTCATGTGTTTCTTCAGTAAGTTCTAAGATTTTCATTTTTTCATGTCCATTCTCTTCTTCCTCATTTATGCATTTGTCACACATTTATTGATTAAAAATTCAACTAACCAAGAATGTACACAAGGATTTATGCACTCTAGGAATAACACTTTTGATTTTTGTTCTACCTTTTTATCCATAACATAAACTCAAACATCATGTTTGGTAAATAACATCTCATTGATTTTATTATACTCCATTATCATAAATTACATGTGATGTTCCTGATCATTTCTTGTCTGATTTGCAATGTCATAACATGGTATCTACATATGTGAAAATTTTATCACCATGTATCCATTGAGAGTGTGTGTCCAATCTCTCCTTAGGATCATATTGTATGACTTAAGGATTCCCACCAATTGGATATCAATAAAGTGTTGTACTCTTGGATCTACAATGGACTGTCTATGGATGTGAGAGATTTATTTGACCACATTCACCTTTATATTCTCCAAATGCATTGCTATGCAATCAGATTTTTTAGGAGATAAACCAAATTTATTGTAAATAGAACATGGTATGACATTTCTATATGATCTTAAATCAACCAAATAGTTGTGTAAGTTTTTATCAAAAATCATCATTTTTAGCAACAAAGGCAGAGAATCTACCTTCCATTTTTATAAAGCAATATGAACGTAGGTTAATTTTCTTGCGGGGTTCTTAGATGGGGTAGAAATGGATTTAAATAGGATTTTTTTTTGGTTTTTGATGTATTAGGATTATCTTTTGGGGATCCACATATTTTGGTCCCATAAGATCCAGAGGATTATTAGATGCACACACATATAGAGGCACTTGATAAGAGTTGTGAGGATTAACGGTATTTATAGGTTCACATGATTTACTATGGAGGATATAGTTATTTCCACTTTGTTATTGCTGATAAGCCTGAAATTCATCTATATTATCCTTGGGATTGTTATCGCTCTCCCCTAAAAATCATAATTTTCCAAGACTAACTTAGTGTTAGGATCATTATCAGTGTTTTGTAAACTATATTTAGTTTCGGTAACTCAAGGATTTTGATCTCTTTCTAAAAAATTTCAAAGGATGTGCAAAATCCTATGAAGTCCACTTCACATTGATCTCATGTTTTGTGGAATCTACACCAAGAATGCAAGGTTATCTTTGTCAAGTTGAAAGAGTTAGAATGATGACCAAATTTACTATCTTCTTGTGCAATTTGGCCTAAAGGACTAGGCACACCTCCCTTTTTTGTTTTAGTGTTCCATATACTTTTATTGTGTTGGAAGCTAAAACCATGCGCGGGGTAGCTAGTTGAAGGCCGACTTTGATTCAATTGTGTACCCTATCTTTGAAAGTTAATAAAATCATTTGAAAATTTTCAAATTGTTTTATGCAAATTCCTATTTTCTTTGTTTGAAGTGGAATGTGTGGGAACAAAATTGGAAGGTTGTTTTTTGAAATATTGTGCATCTTGATGATAATGCACAAATTTTCCCATTGAGTTTTGTGTCGAGAAAGGAGTAACCTAATTGGTAACTACCACAACGTAATGATTTGATGTAGGTAATGCAAGGGGTTGATTACTAGACTAATTTGTAAACTAGTTATGTGAAAGGATCATGGGAGACAAGATTAATCCCAAAGGACTATGAAAATATGAATATATTTCCATTTGCGCAATGAGAACCTTATTGAGAAAAGGTTGGTTATGAGAAAGTGCATGGTTGATAATTTTTGTTTAGTTTTGTGTAATAGGCTCCCCCAAGGATGATAAGGTTCTATCATATCCCATCCCTAAAGGCCTCATATCATGCTCAATCTTAAGTTCCTCTCTATAACCAAGGGTCAAGGTGATCAATGTTATATGAATTTTATACAAAAGCATAGATGTGAGGGGGTCATGCACTTGGAGATATATTTTGAGGGACATAGCCTTGGTTGGGTTTTAGGAAGATTTCACACAACTATAAAGGTTGTAAAAATGGTCATTAAAGTAGATGACAGGTTCATTTAGATCTCAGTGTGCAGTCATGAACTACTAATAAAGAATAATTGGATCCGTAAAAATAAAAAATTAGTCAAGGAAGGCCAACTCAAGATTTCCCCAAGAGGTAATGGATCCATGTGAAAGGCCAAGGAATCACTAATAAGATGTCTTGTCCAATTCATAGGGAAAACATTTGCAAACATTGTCCTCATGTTGTATGTTCACCCTTGTGAGGTCATTCTTTAAGGTTCAAATGTGCTTTGTGGCGGTCCAAGCTCCACTATGCACATACTTTAATGATATCTTCAAGGGGTGCTTGGGCATGTCATGGTATCCTCTGGGAATGGATAGAGGGTTATTTATTTTTCAAATCCATGCCAACATGTTTTGGACTTGTGTGGTAATGAATGGAGAATAAAAGTGTGTAGTGTACAAAATGAACTACTTATGGAATGAGTTTTACTTGGGATATATTTCCATTTGTTTTTCTATACTTCCTATGGGTTAGAAGGCTTAAGAGTTTAAATTCCCCTTTGACATAATTTTATCTTGTGATGATTCTTCTAGCTTCTAGGGTAATTTTAGTCCCTAAATCATGAACTTTGAGTCAATATTTAGTCTCGGTCTGATACTATTATTCATATGGTTTTTGAGTGAAGAAAGTAGTAATTAACCCATGTCCTTTTGTCTTTTTACTTTGCTTTATGTTGTTAATTTTAATACTCTAACCATAGTTTCCCAATTTGTTTTGTCATCCTGCATTATTTGTATTCCTGACTGGGGTGCCCTAGGCACCTTGGTACCCTCTGGGCACCCTGATCCTCTTTGTACTTTGCTTCCATATTTTGGGTACTTTCTATCCATTTGAGCTTTCCATATTTTTAGTGGCAGGCCTTTTCAGGGTTAATTACAAAATTGGAACAAGAGAACCATATAAATATAAAGCTACGAGACCATAATGAGGGACCAAACACTAAACAACCACTATCACCATCTAGAGTTGTATCCATCAAAGGAACCTAAAGCTACATTTGCATCAATCTAGCTCCATCAAAAGGCACACAAGGCTAGTTCATCTGCATCACACTTTATAGGAGGGGATTCTATCATTTCCATGCACACCTTTATTACATTCTAAATCTAGTTATTGCTCGTTACTTCATAAAGTGTGATTGGAACAAGAGCAACCTAGGGCACAATTTCCACATACACACCTAGAACTACATTGGGTCTGAGATGTAGTCCAACCCTCAGTTAGTAAGTCCACCATTGTGGATGTTGAGGAAAGTCTGACTCCTTCATATGCATCTTTCTTTTTTAGGGTTTTAATTCTTTATATGGGGTTTTGTAGGTCTTTCCTTCATCTCTGATTTACAGTGACATCTAACACAAGTTTAGCAAAGTTAGTGCGATAGGAAGCAACTACAACATCCAATGACATCTCAGAGGAGGGTTTCAAGCCATTTCCACAGACTAGGGCACCCAAATCTCAGACCAGGGTGCCCATAGACGCCCTTGTCCCTTTTTAGGCACCCCAATCTACTCAAAGAGATCAGATCTATACTTTATTAGGCTTTTGTGTGGTCGTTTCCTCCTCCTGTCCAACCGGTTCACACTGCGACACATTCCTATAGGTTTTTCGAATTAGCTAAGGACTTCTTAAGCCTCTTTTGCACCTTACGGTTTTAAATTTCTATTTAACTAGTTGCTTGAGTCATTTCTTTTATTTATTTAGCTCTTATTTACTGCTTTACATAGCATTAGATTAGGCTAGGATTTTCCATTTTAGTTTAACCAATAATGGATTATGAAGAAAAATGTGCACAGAGAGGATAGAAACATGTATCAAAGTCTGAAACCCATCCACACACTCATTTTCATGGGACACACTAAAAAAAAGAACCTGTATGGATACGAGAAAGCATAACAAATAGGAAATACAAAAGAAAGGGAAGGAAAAGTAATAAAAAATGAGCCAAGGCAGAGAATAACCATTAAAAAAGCTTCTATTGCTTATAGAAAATGCACAATAAATTACAATAGTGTATGAGATGATCATCCACATACAGAGATCTACCTCTAAAGGTCTACAACTTAAAATGCTAAGGACCAAAGATATTAAAAAACTAAAGTGTCCAACAACAACATTTACAGTTATCATGTCTCTTAAATTTATAGAAGGAGGAAATAATAAGAGAAAGAAGAGGGGAACTTGAATTTGAAATGAAACATGTCTGTTTGGCTTGTAGAATAAGGAAGAGAGAAAGATATGCATAAAATCTGGTGGTTGAATCGATTAGATGCATGCATTAATGTCTGAAACGTGTTTCCCCAATTATCACCTAAAAAATCCCACCAATATTTAAATTCAAATGATCTAGAGTGTAGCCAACATCAAAAAATTTCCACTAAGACTAATTTCACATTAATCCGAGCTTTGTAGCAAAACTTATGATGATCTGAAGGTCCGTAGTGCAATATGGATACACAAATGACACGTGGAACATTTTGATTTATCTATGTAATTGGCTAGCCATTTTTCGTTTATGCCACATGTCATGCATTGATTCATTGCAAGGATTTGGTGCATAGTTGGCATGCTTTGATAGGTTTTGTGTTGCACACTTAAGTCTGACAGGTGATGATGTGGCATAGTGACCAGTGTGGAAGGATGCGTAAGGTACACACGAAAGCAAGAGGAACAAGAAGGGAAAATAAAAATACAAGCACGTAAAGGTGAGGCGTGCAAAGGGAAAGGGTGCATATCTGTAAGAGAAAAATATACAAGCAGGGCGTAAGTTTTCAATTGAGGAATGCAAGAAATCAAGAAAGGAAGGGGTGTGGGGAATACGCAAGGGACTTAGCCATATTCGGAAGACAAGTTAGAGAGTTCTTGTGTAAGGTGCATGAACTATTGGGAAGAAGACATATGCACAAGGAGTGCACATGAGAAAAATGGAAGGAGGTAGAAGAATGGAAAAGGATAGGTGTGGGGAATGCAGAAGAACTACAACCAAGATAAATGTGCCAAGTAAACAACCAGAGTGCATGCAACCTGCAACATTGATTTTCAGAGTTAGAATGGGGATGTAAGTTATCAAAATGACTAGGGGAGTTATTTTAGACAACAATTTGGTGAATTTTGGGGCCATCTACATGCTAGATGAAAGATATCAGTAGCCTTTAGAATTATCCATTAGACATGGAATCTATTTGAAAGCATGAAATAATGATCTATAACTTGATGATCTACCCCTAAAATCACTTAAAGCATTATCTGAATTCTATATTGAGTCATTTCCAAAAATACTGGAACTGTTGGAAGCTCCCTCAACCAAATTGGCATCCTAGAAGCAACAAAAAAGCACGCATCAGGAGCGTGTGAAAGGAAATAACTTTATACAAGTAGAACAATGTGCATGCATCACACTTAGAGGAATTGAAACTATCCTAATATATACAATGATGCAAAATACTAAATGAAAGTGCTTCAGATAAATCCCATTGAATGAGATTAGTAGCACGCCTCCATCAAGGTGAGACAAATCAAAAGAGTTAGCCTCTTTGCAAGAACTGATAGCATATGGGTTACTCCAAAGTGCATAAAAATTTGAATGACACCTTGGTTTGGCTTTGTCAGCATCCCATTTTAAAACCAGGTCACCAAATTTGAAAGCTTGAGACCTAACATTTCTGTCAAACCATTTCTTTATTGATTTATGATGCTATTCTATCTTGATAACAACAGAGTTTCTCAATTAGTCAAGTTTAAACATCTCTACCATTCTAATTTCCCTCTGGTCTGTGCCCTCAAACTCTAACTGTTGGGAAATCCCTAATGAAGGAAACTCAATATATAAATAAATTCTAGCTTCATTTCCATAAACCAACTTGTAAGGTGAAGCACCTATTGCCTTTTTCTCTACAATTCTATCTTCCCAGAGCATGCGTGAGACCTTTGTGTGCCACTAGCTCTAGATGATATTCATTGTTGATTTCATGATTCTGATTAATTTTTTGTCGGTAGACTCATCAATCCATTACCATGGGGGTAATAGTTAGAATAAGTTTTCAAGTAAATTCCAAGGCTTAGTGCCTAAACATCAATTTAAGTACCAAGGAAGGCTTTTTCATTATCAGAGATAATGGTTTGATGAATGTCAAACCTTGCTATAATGCCATCGGGAAAGTCAAGGATGATTGACTCAGTTGATTCCTTGAGTGTGATAGCTTTTGTCCATCTAGTGAAATAATCCGTAGCTTTCAGAACCCACTTGTGGTTTACACTCGAGTGAGGTTTGATCATGCCTATGAATTTGAGACCCCATTGTTCAAAAGGTTGATACGTTTGGATTGGTTGGAGGGAAAGTTCTGCTAACTTCTTATTTCCTACAAAGAAAGTGCATTCCTTACATTTCATGACCCACTTGTAGGACAAAAGAAGCCTACCTTGATGATCTTCATCACTGTAGCTTTAGCAAAGAAATTTCTACCAGAGAATCCATCATGAAATTATGCTAAAACTTTGTCAAATTGCATGCCATTAATACATCTCAGTAACACACCATCAATGTTTATTTTTAAGAGAATGCCATCAATCAACATGTATGAAATAGACTGTAGTCTACAATATCATCTCTTTGCTTTGTCCAAACTAGGAGGGTATGTGCTAGCCGAGAGGAATGTGATCATTTCCTTCATCTAGGTATACATGCTAGGATATTCATTATTATCACGTTCAACATGTAGGATATTTTCATCTAAAAAAAATGAAATATCAGGTTCAAATTACACATCCTCTGTAAGCTACTTATAGAACGTGTTACCTCTAACCAACTTGGTGGCTTTGATAGTCACATCATACTCCATTATTTTTGTCACCCTTCTTGCTCTCTTCTCATTGATTTCTACTCCCATGATGAAGCCTTTCACTATAGAGTGTTGAAACTAGCACATTGATATCATTTGTGGTGAGCATACTTTTGAACTTCTTTAGTGTGCGCATGATGGCAAAGACATGTTTCTCCATGTGACTATATTTCAACTAATAATCCTTCATTTTCTAACTGAAGAAATCCACTAGCTGCTCCATTCATTGTTTATTTTTGTGTTTCAAGACAAAATAAACACTCGCATCAGCTCCATAAATGTAAAGGATAAAATCCTTGGAGAATCTAGATTGATGAGTGTCGACGCGTAAATAATTTCTTTCTTGAAGCTTTATTTTCCTTCTGCTATCCACTTGAAGGTTGTTTTATTTTTAGCATGATGGTGATGGGCCTAAAAAGTCCTGTGAAGTTAGGAATGAGACTCCTAACATAATTTATTTTGCCTAGGTATGACTGCAATGCCTTCTTATGCATTAGTATGGAGAGAGAAAGGATCGTTGAAATGCACTCAAGATCAATGAAAATGTCATCCTTTGAGACCACATGGCCCAAATACTTACCATGCACCATAGCTAAGTTGCACTTCTTGGGGTTAAGAGATACCCAAAATTATCTACATATCTCAAAGACTTTTTCTAGATGCGCCATATGATATGCGCCCTGCTTTGAGAAAATATTTTTTCCATCCAAGTAAACTAGGATGAACTCGTTGATATATCATTTGAAGGAAATTTCCATAGCCCTCTGAAATGTTACACCTACATTTGATAGACCAAATTTCATCTTTTTATATGCATAGGTCCCCCATTTGGTTGTAAATTTTGTCTTGAATTGATCCTCTTCCTTGACCATGATCTGATTGAAAACACAATACCCATCCAACATGGAAAATATTTTCGTGTTAGACACTATTTGTACAATATGCTCCATATAAGGCAAAGGATATTGATCCTTCAAATATGCCTTATTTAAATTTCTAAAATTGATGCAGAGTTTGATTTCACCATTCTTTTTGTGCACTAGAACAAGATTCGTGACCCAAGTAGAGTACTTAATGGTGAATATTATTTTCTCCTCAATGAGTTTATACAACTCTTTCTTCATGAGGGTCTCTATCCTTAGATTGATTGGTCTTTGATTTTTCTGACGGGATTAATACTAGGATCAAGGTCAATGGATTTTTTTAACAACACTTGGATCAAATCATTTCAAGTCTTCATAATCCCATGAAAATATGTTACTATATTTCTAACACATAGAGATGAAGGATTTCTTTTCATCATGCGTGTAATATTTATTAAGAAGCAACTACTTTCTGTGCACAATAGTGACTGGACAATCTTCTTACGCCATGCTAATATACTTTTCTTCACCCTTGAACTCATCATCAGGGCTGAATATTTTCTCTCAGGTGACTAACCATTTAGGAAACTTATTTTTCTCGAGTTGAATCACTTGGTAACCATAGATATCATGAAAGTTATTTTGCATGATTAAAGAGAACTCAACTTCATTTTGAATGAACTGGACAATTTTTGCATCAATGTCAAACACTTTCCAACTAGTTTCATTATCTGAAATAGATGGCCTGATCACCATCTTAACATGTTGTTCATTTCCTTTGAAAAAATATTTAGTAGGTGAGAAATGTGAACCGAATGTGGCCATTTGATCTTCTTCTTTGTTTATCTTCCTTGGTACCACCTATAGATTCAGAGAATCAAAACCCTCTAGGAGGTCCCAAACTCCGTGTTTATAAGATTTGAGAAGCTTATTCTTTGTTGTGCACTTTTTTGTGACCTGATGGATAACAAACTCAGTATCCCTAAAGATCTGTAGTGCCTTGACCTTTCTCTTTTCAATAATAATAAAACCGTGCACTAGTGGTTTGTAATTTGCTACATTATTGGAGTAGAAAACTATAGCCTATGCATGAAGACTAATTTATCACCCTTGGGATAAGTTGGAAAAAAACATGTACCTGCGCTATTTCTTCTTCTAGAGCCATCAAAACACATCTTCCATAGTACAAAAGAATTATCATTTTGGTCTTGCTTGAGCACGTCAGGAAGCACAAATTATTCCTCAAGGATGTAGTAAGTACCAAGACTAGTTTCAAAGGATTCAAGTTCTTCAGCATATGGATCAAATTTAAAATGTCTCTCAGCCCATTCATCTAGCAAAAAATCAGGAAAAAGAGGGGTAATAGGTTTTTCTTCTGAAACTGAGACTTATTCTTGGCCTTATTGGATCAGGCAATTGGCTTGGAGAGGTCATGGGTCATATCAATCAACATGATATGAAAATATGGGATTAAATTGTATGATAAACCGAGTACCATACCTTGTTTTAAGTAACATATGAGACCAATCAAAAGATAATTAGCCACCGTAAAATCTCTTGACAGACATAAGGAAAACAAAGGAGGTAGGTCAAGGATTGACACATCTTGAGTTATTATGAGGCTTGGACATGAATGAAGGGTTAAATCAAGATCTTTGATGATTCCTATAGTGGTGAAAGTTGAGCCATCAAGTTGCACAAATCCTTTGGACATAGGGTTTTATTTAAGGCCCAGGACATCAACAATTTTCTTTGGCACAACTAAATTTCCAACGCCTAAGTCAATCATAAATTTTAGACAAGGTATTTTCCTATTATGAAGGACCTATAGAAAGGTGGGGTTTGGAAAACTTTGTTTACTTGCTTCTCCTCTTCCTGACAGATGTTGACATCATCATGAGGCCTTTGGATAATTGGATCAATGTGCATAAATTGTGTGAAAGATTCATGCAATATTTCACACTGAGATGGAATGGAAAGGGAATCCCACATTGTGACATTTACATTTTTTTGTCTTCATTTGGTCCACAATGTTGAATGGAATTCCCATGGATTTGTGCATTTGAGGCACATCAACGTATTTTATTGATTTTTCAAGTGCAAAGGCAAGGGCATTAGCTTACATAGAGGATTGACCTACCAAAGGAGGTGTACACACAACTTCTGTTGAAATGTTACACAGAACCTCATACACATGAATTTGTGTGCCTTGACTTTCGCGTGCCTTAGATGCATCTCTTTGCTTTTGAGAATCAACCTAACTAACAAAAGTTGAAGGTTATGCTCTAGAATCCATCGTTCTCTTCTTGTATATTGTGTTATAAAAAACCTGGGTGTGTGACTTGATTGGACTATCCATAGCTTGATTGATGGCACAAAATTCCTCAACACAAAAGAACATAAGGTTGGTCTTGGGAGAAATATCTAAATTTCCTTGATCTTCTGGCTCGTGTGCACTAGTGGAAGGTTCACACTTTGAAGCAACTTGAATCATGTAATCCTACATTCGCAAGGTGTTAGCATAATGATATTGACTACCAGACATGTTGTAAGGAAAGCACCATTCTGACTCTTGAGCCATATTGTTTTAAACTGGAACTAGTGCTTGGCTTGGACTAGGCACTATAAGAGGTTGCGTAGGAGGAATTTTTTTCAAGGGGAGGTGCATGTTAGCTTGCCATTTATCATTATGTTGGTTTTGCCCATATCTTTGATTTGGCTATTGATTTCTGAAGGGATGATAACCTTGGTTATACCCTTGATTGGAATTATTCTTGAAGGATTACACATACTACTTTTCTAAAGATATAAATTTGTTGGATAGGTTCCTACTCAGGGCCTTCATTTCTTTGTCCTCCTTCTATTGCGTGAAATAATAGGATGTGGATGTAGTGGGTTGATTCCTCTACTTGGGGATATGAGCAATGAAAGGTTAAGGTGCTTGAGAAATTTCTCAAAAAAAAGGCACGGGCGGTCCAGGAGATTTTTTTCCTTCCTAAATTAGACAATTCTCAGCCCTAACAGCTAATGCATAGGACCCGGGAAGTATTATGCCCCCATGGATTGATCATGACAATAATAGCAGAATTTAAACCCCTTAAAAAGTAAAGGAGAGTGCCATCTGGAGTTGGGATTACCAAGGTTGGAATCCTCTCCCACATTCTCTGAAGTTGAAGTCTTCCATGAGCTCATTGGGATCCCTCTTGATGGTTGTCAATTGTTCAAGCAATGAGATATTTTCTTCCTTCTCTCAAAATTGATTATAAAGAGATACCCTCAGCTAATTCCAAGTTTGAATTAACCCTGTTGTCAGACTCCTGAACCATTACAAAGATATCCCTTTGAATGAAGAGGCTAATAATATAATATCCACATCTTTTTCAACGATTTGGTGGATGGCTCAAACATTGGCGATGTCCTGTATGTGGTTAGCTGGAGTAGTATGGTTTTCTCCAGTGAAGAAAGGGATACTTTTAAGTGTAAATGTTGGAATAATATTTTAGGAATTAAGAGAAAGAGGAATAATACCAGTAAAATTAACAAATCCTTGATTTGTTTGATTCTATTGTGCTGTCATGATGATAGGCCTGAGATTTCTAGCAGACAGTAAGGAAGGCCTACCAAGAGGTAGTGTTAATATTACATGGTGCGCTAGAGATGCACACATGGTGGTTTTTCTGTGTGTTATTCTTGGAGAAAGATGAAGGTATTCAAAGGACTCTTTAACCATTGCAATTTTCCTAGTATATATCCTTCTCATGAAAGGTGCATGGACTACTAAAACATTAGATTTGAGTGTTGGGAGTCATGGGATGTGTTGAAAAAAGCCTCCAATGGCTAGAAATAACTAAGTCACACAACATAACTTAGCGATGATAAAATTTAAGCTTTCAGTACTTGTCCCACCAGGAATGCCATAAAATGTTTGAGCTCAAGCTTGTACCTATCTTAGATCAAGATAAACTGGGGTGTAGAGGAAACATGGGACAATCTCCAAGTTATTGGACCTTGTGCGCTTGAGACAGAACTTCAGAGAAGGTCAGTTCATATACCTATTTACACTGATATGACTACTCCTAATGCTGAAATCAAATCCTAAACTAATCATGTCAAGGGAACATAGCTATAAGGATGTGCAGAAATGGAAAAATAATCTAAGAGAGGTGATAAAACTAGAAAGAGGGGGGATGAAAATGACTAAATTTAACTGAAAATGAAGAAAAATTCATAGAGAGAGAGGATAAACATGTGTATCATAGTCTAAAACACATCCACACACTCATTTTCATGGGACACACTCAGAAAATGAACCTATAAGGATGTGAGAAAGCACATCAAATAGGAAAGGTAAAAGAAATTTAAGGACAAGCAATAAAAAATGAGCCAAGGCAGAGAATTACCACAAATCAAAGTTTTTATTACTTCCAAAAAATGCACAATGGATTACAATGGCATATGAGACTGATATCCACATGCGGAAAGCTAGATCTAAAGGTCTACAACTTAAAATGCTAAGGAGAAAAGTTATTAACAAACTAAAGGGTCCAATAACAACCTTTAGAATGAGCATGACTCTTACATCTATACATTTATAGGAGGAAATAAGATTAAGAGAAAGAGGAGGGAAACTTTAATTTGAAATGTAACCACCATCAATAAGCATTGAATTCCTACAAATCATCCTACAAATCTATCAGATGTGCCTCCCCATGTCTGTTTAGGTTGTAGAAGAAGGAAGAGGGCAACATCTGCATAAAATTTGGTTGTTGAATTGATTAGATTCTTGCATTAATGGTAGAAACACTTTTCCCAACTTCTCACCTACCAATTCCTACCAATATTTGACTTTGAATGATTTGGAGTGTATTCCACATTAGCATATTTCCAAAAATACCAACAGTGCATTAATCCAAGATTTTCAGTAAAAGTTATGATTATATGAAGGTTCGTAGTGCAATCTGGAGACGTAAATGACACGTGGAGTGCTTTGATTGATCCAGGATAATCATCTAACCATTTTTCATTTTTGCCACATGTCATGCACTAGTTTGTCACAAGGATTTGGCCCATACTTTATGTTCTTTGATAGGTTGTTTGTTTTACACCCAAGTTTTTTATAGGTGATGATGTGGCATAGTGACTGGCGTGGAAGGATGTGTAAGGTACACGTGGAAGTAAGAGGCGTAAGAAGGGAAAAGAAAAAGATAAATGCATAGAGGTGATGCACATGGATGGAAAGGGTACATATCTGTAAGAGAAAAATATGTAATTAGGGCACAAGCATTCAATTGAGGAATGCACGACAACAAAAAAGGAAGGGGCATAGGGAATGCTTAAGAGACTTAGCCATATTCGGAAGGCAATTCAGAGAGTTCGTGCATAAGGTGTGTGAAATGCTAGAAATAAGGCAGATGCAAAAAGAGTACAAATGAGGAAAATAGAAGATATAGAAGAATGTAGAAATATGGGCATGGGGCACGTGGAAGAACTGCAACCAAGGAAAATGTGCCAAGTAAACAACCAGAGTGCACATAACCTGTAACATTGATATTCAGATCCAGAATGGGGATGAAAGTTGTCAAAATAACTAGGGAAGTTATTTTGGACAACAAGTATCACTTATGACATGAATATACAATGCATAATAAGTGTAGGCTACAAGATTTAATCCTAATACTAACAAATTTGATAAAAAGTGCAAAAGAGAGTAGGATAGGACAAAGAGAAATGAGTAGAAAATTTATGAATTTTTCTCCAGTTTGCATAAATTCTAAGATTCATTTAAACCAGCCCCACAATTAGAATAATATTCACTCGATCAATACATAGACAAGTGCAAGATTCTAAGGGGAATGGATTATAATATCTAGAGTGGTATGCAACGATGTTGGATGTGAAAGATGTGCACTCTTATATTATAGTCACAAAATGAAAGATTTTGCATTCAATCAAAAAGGTAAATATTAAAATTCATCCAACTAGAATATACTCATAATTTATTAAGCCAAAAACATGGATAGCTAAATGTAAAAAATAAAATGCAAATAAAAAATTTCAGAATTTTTTCTTTTCCAAATTCCATGTACTTTAATATGAGTTTGATTTGGGTAGTTACAAAAAAAACCTAAGTGAATAATGGTTACAAGCATCAATAGAGGTAGATTTTTCACAACATGGATTTAACAATATTATATTGCATGGTATATTCTGTGATGTGTTGAGGACACAAATAAGATTTATGATCTAATATTCATGATCTAATTACATTGAATTCCAAGTCAACCTTCTAGACAGTCTTTCACATTAAAAAACATCCTCTGCAAGAAGGAAGATCTTTATTAAATGTTGTAAAATCCTAAAACAAGCCTACACATGGTACACTCAGATTTAAAAAATTTCATGGTAGTATGGCATGCCTAGTTACATAATTTAAATTCTTCATTTAAGGTATCTAACTACCTCTGATATGGCATGTACATGCATTGATCTTAGATCTTTTGAGAAATTGATTGGTTATGGCATCATGATTTACAAGCAAGTTGATTTTCCTCCTGGAAGACTTGACATTTTTTCATCTTGTGCATCATTGATTCGCAATGCATAATGGTGATTGTGTAATGGAATATTCCTTTATACTTTCCTCTAATGAACGAACATCTTACATAATGGATTTGTCTTCAATGTGAGGCTCTTGAAAATTTTCGTGCAATAGGCCTTATACATTCTCCTTTTTATATCAATTTTTGATCATGTATCCTTATTTTTCATATCTCTACGAGCTATCCTTCATACACAAGATAAGAAGTAGATAATTAGTGTTATGCATGATAAACCAAACATGGGATAAATGCTTACAAGGAACATGCAAATGGGCACATGTAATTATTTATCTTATTTGATAAGAAATGTTTAGATCTTTGACATGTGGTGGGGATTGGATTTGTTGCACACAAGAATATTTTAGAATTTATTTTGGGCCTTAGAGTCGATAGTACATTGATTTAAAACATGTGGAACTAATTGATGCAGTCATATGTGGGTAGCCTTTTGGCTTGGTTTAGGCTTCTATATATATTTTGGAGCGTGTTGATTAGAGACACATAACCTCAATTGATGAGTGTGATATTTTTTGCAATAGTTTGTGTCTAAATGAAGCATGCCTTAACACTTAGAAAACTTCCACATGTTTCATGTCATAGATTAATGCACACTAATAAAAATGGTTCAAAGGGATTAACATTTAGTACAAGACATAGTCAAGTGATTTCATCGTGAGGAGTTGGATGGTGGGATACTTAAATCATTTGCACAATGGGGGAAGGGAAATAAGTAGAGTTTGGGCATAAACAAGAATATCAAGATGATTTCTCACGTGGCCTTAGTTAAACGGAAGTGTCGAAGGGCATTAAAGGGTTCACATAACTTGGGATGCCTGTGTATAACAATTTTCTAAAGCTAATTTAAAACATGAAGGGGGCCATGAAATGAATCTAGATTAAATTTTAAACTCTCAAAGGGGGCAAAATTGTGAATAGGGGAATTTTATGATAATTTTACACAATAATTACATGAAATAACTTTGTACAGTGTTAAATGATTACATACAATAATTTTATGGCATTAGAGGAAGTCTTTTATATAATAAAAAGATAGACATGTTTATAAAAAGGGTGTAGAAGAAAATCATCAAAGGAAGGCTTAGGAAAATATGAATTATGCATGAAATGCTAAAAAATAGGAATTGCATGCAAGATAAAGAAAAAAGAGGGTGTGAAATTATGAAATGCCATGTGAAAGGCCAAGGGTTCCTTGATTTCACTTGTGAAATTATGGGTGTTTTTTGGACATAACACATTATAGTAGTGAAAGTTTCTCTACATAACAAGTTCTCCATGATTGAATTAGGTTTTTTTTGCTACTAAATTGGGATTGAGATTAGTCTGCTTCATATATCACCATTGCAAATTCAAGTATGCTCTTCATTTATCGCACAATTTCTCATAGATGAATGTAAGAAAACTTTTAATCCATTTTTTTTGTATTCCATTTTGAGGTTACACATTCTCCTTCATTGGTTTATGCTACCTTGTATTGACAAATTATTAGTAGTGTAATTTATTTGACTCACACTAAACCCAAATTTTCATAAGCATTGAACATGGTCTCTAGGTTCATGTAGGAACCTCATGAACTGGAATGGAAAGAAACCAAGTAGATTCGCCACTACATTCAGGGTACTCAAAATTTTGGGATTCACTATGGAGAAGGTATTGATGTTGACTTGTTTGGGTACAAAAATTCAAGTTGGGCCGGTGATATTCAACATCACAAGTCCACTTTAGGATATATTTTATATCTTGGTTCAGTTTTGATTTGTTAGTTAAGCAAGAAGAAGAATGATATTTCCATATCAGCCACCATGTTTGAATATAGGGGAGATGTTAATGTTACTAGTGAGGTTATTTGGCTTTAGGAAATTCTTATTGAGTTTGATATCCAGTTTAGGTGACCCATAGTCATCTTCTGTGAAAACTAGAGCACCCCCTAGATCTACAAGAATATGGTCCAAAATTAGTGTACAAAGCACATCGAGATTCAAATGCACTTCGTTTCGGATCTCATTCATGGATATGTCATTGATCTCATATTTTACTAGAAATTAGAGTAGATAGTTAATATGTTCACCAAAACCTTCACTGAGAGAAAGTATCTTCAATCGAAGACTCTTCTTAGTGTGTGGATAACTTCAAATTTTGGAGGGGTTGTCTAGTCCTCTATTCCTACCCTTTCTCTACTTTTGGGGGACTTGTCTCTATTCTTATGGGGATATTTTCTATTTAGTCGGGCCTTATCATGCCTTATTAATATGACCTAATGCTTCTACCAACCTAAGTTATGTTTGGGGGTGTTAATGTAGGTTTTCAATTCCATTATATAGTTTTTATTACACATGTATTTAACTTTCTTAGGTGTCATTATGATAGATGTGGATTGATTATGCACTATGTTCTTGGGATACATGATTCACCTTTTTTGGTGGTAGTTACACTTATCTTCTTCCTATTTATGTATCACTTCTAGATCTATTTCATTTTTCAAATTACAAGTTATTTATTGTCCTCGTGTTTGGTTCCTCACTTTTTCAACAAGCCTCTTTCTTCCTTTACATTTCATCTGCTAAGATTTGAAGTTTTTTTTTGTATTTTTCTAGTCCTTGATCATGACACTCTCTCACATAAACACCTACAAAACATATCCAACCTAAAAAATTCATACAACACTTACAAATCATCTTCTTGAGTCTATAATCAGCTAAGTGCACCCTTTTTCTTGTTTTTTCACCTCCTTTCCAACCATTTTAAATATTCTATCTCTTAAAATGATAATAATAGTATATTTTGATATGCACATTGCTATCTTATTAATAATAAAAATACACCACCTATTTCTAACCCTTAATCCAATAAATAAATAAGGAGCATCTTAATCCAAAACGTATTTATTTATTTAGGGTTGAATCATTTATTGAATCCACTTGTTAATCAAATCATTATCGTTTCTCAAAACCTATCTACCCTAGGTTTCCATTTCTATTTTTGTGCATGTTTTCCTTCCATTCCCTTTCATCACATTAATCACATCAATCATACACCCATTAATCATATCCAACTACCTAACACATAAATCCATGGATTCCCTATGGATTGCGGACATTAAATAAAGCACTTTGGGTATATTTATATTCATGATCACATACCACTATTCGTATGATTCCTAAGAGAGAAAAGTACTAGTTGATCATTGTCTTTGGCCTCTTTAATTTCTTTCTAGTTTTCTTCTTGGTATTACACACCTTCTTTCCTAGTCTATATTTTGATACTTCAACTTTTCAACTTTTCTGAGTCTGCACACCAACGCCCAACTAGGACATCAACACCCAGGTGCCCCCGTCCCCTCTGGGCACCCCTGACCTCTTTGTATCTTTCTCACATCTTTTGGGTATTTTCTTGTTGTTGGGCATCTTTATTTCTTATTATTCAGCCTTTTAGTGGTTAATTACGAAATTAAAACAAGGGAATCATATAAATGCAAAGCTATGTGATCATAAAAAGGACCAAGCATTAAGCATCTACTATTGCCACCTAACATTGCATCCAAAGGCATTTACACGAGAATTCAAGAATCCATCTAGAATCCATACAAGGGAAAGGGAATAATTTTTTTGCATACAATGCATAGGAGGGGAAGTTCATTTTTCCATTCACACGTATATCTACATTTTTTACATCTAGCTATTTCTGACTATCAACTGCGACTTGCACAAGAGCCACATAAGACACAATTTTGTATGCACACACACACAGAAATACATAGAGTCTAAAATATAATGCAACTCTTGGATTGTAAGTTCACTCAGTCATGTGACCGTCAGGGTCAGTCTGACTCCCCATTCACATATTTTTCTTTTTAGGATTTTATGTGTTTTGGGGTTTTATAGGTCCTTATTTCTTAGTGCATGTTTAGGTGAATCATAGTGAAGTACAACGACACATAGGAAATTAAAGGTGAACATTAGCAAACATCTCGCGACCCTGTGAAGCTCATTTTTTGAGGTTCTGATCACTCACAGGTGCTCAAAGAAGGTTTGCATTGCCCTAGGCACCCCAGTCCACACAGAACCTATGGTCACACAACTTTATGAGCTTCGATGTGACACTTATCTCCTCCTGTTTATCAGTTCGTCAGCTTGCACATTCTAGGATTATTTGTGAATCAACTAAGTATTCTATCCCTCCATTTTCAACTAGGGTTTTAAATTTAAATTGCTTATTTACTTGGATAAAATCTATACTTAATTGTTTATATCATTGTGTTAGTACATATTTAGATTTAACATTTATTTATTTTAATATTTGTTTAATCATTTGGTGAGCCCCACTTGTGATCAGTCTTTCAGATCCTTCTTTGGCATATCATCTTCTTTATCATGGCTCCTAAGGTTCATCAAATATCTTTTTCTCAATTACTTTAAGTGCATGAACCTTGCAAAGAGGTTCTTCAAAAACCTCTAGAAACCATGCATCTCCCTAGAGATATGCCACCTGCTTAAGTGAGTGATATTTTTTTATCATTTATCTGATGAGTCTATTCATCCTATTCCTCCATCCAATCAACCCATCTATGAGTCAATTCAAGATTTACATTCTTTATTTCAAGATAAATTTAGGCTATAAAATCCATGATTACATCTCTTAAATTTAAAATCCAACATCTTAAGGACACTTCTCAGGATCATGCTAGTTCTTGTTCTCATCATCATTCTATGTCTTCTACATGTTCTCATATCAGTGAGCCTCCATTCTTGCCATTACCAAAGCCTATCATGTTTGATCACATTGCTAAGAAACATGATATTCTTATTAAGATCTCCTTAGCCATTAATTGATCAATTTTCCATCTACTCATGGCTATCCTCATTATCATCTTGTAAATATATCAAGGTCGTCCATATTGTAATTATCGTCGAATCAATGGACATAATGATAATGATTGTGCTATGATTTGAAATGAAGAATCAATAATACTTGAATCAAGGATTTATCTCATTCACTGCACAACATTTTGTTCCATGCCCATCTAAATCTGCTACATCTAAATGGGCTCATAAATATTCTCCTTCTATGTCTAATGAGCATCATGCCATCACTTCTAATGTGTCATTCTTTGGCTAGTCAAGTTCCACCTATTCAACCCACTATAACTAAGCAACCACCTCTCGAATTTCTATCTTCCATCACCTCCTCCTACTAAGTCATCTACAAAATTACCGAGTCAAAATAAGAAACCTCCTCTAAATTTCAGTCCATAATTCTCCACCCTCTTTTATCTTCTTGATGTTACCAAACAAATAAGCAACTCGCTACAAAGTAAGACCAATAAAATCTATCTGGCCTCTTTAAAATTCTTCCACATCAAGGATCCTAAGCCATCACCACTTTAGCATCTAATTAATTTTGTCAAGGAACCTAATCCTTATATTGGCCCACTTAACAATCATCAACTAGATCTCCATCACTTACATGCTTAGGGGGGCATCACGCCTATTCTCCCTTGTTTTATTGTTATTAAATGTTTTTATCATCTCATGCACTTGACGCTACATGCTTAGTGACTAATATTCTCTAAGAATCATTTACAAAACTTGATACACAACTTGTATTGTCATTACCCGATTGAATACACTCATGTGATATAATTCACACATGAATATTTAGGGATCTATTACATTTATGAACCTCACACCATACCATCATTTCACACTCAACATGCTTCATTGATCATCTTTCTAGCCTATACTCTCAAACACATTTCCTGATGACGCACTTTAGTTCCATGGTTCATAATTGAATTTTCAGGGTATAAATATGAAAATTAACCTCACCATCAAATTCACTCACTCTTTACCTCCTATTCCTTGATTGATCATATATTTTTAGCACACATATTCAAACCATTTCTCAATGACAGCACTCTTGTTCTATGGTTCATTCTTTACTGCAAGGGATCATTTATAAATGAACCTCATTT
The DNA here is from genome assembly GCA_019776745.2 of Taxus chinensis. NCBI lineage: Eukaryota > Viridiplantae > Streptophyta > Pinopsida > Cupressales > Taxaceae > Taxus > Taxus chinensis. The sequence continues at coordinate 659,469,812 of CM034155.1, read as the reverse complement.
CAATGCATACATACCATTCACACTCACTTGGGGGGCACACGGATCTCTATCACACTCACATTGCATAACATTCCTATCCCACTCATTCATAACATACTACATATCTTGGTTACACATTATTCTTACTTACTTGTACTCACATGTTACACTTTTCTTACTATGTTAGACATGGATACATTGTATGTCATTATTATTTTCTATATACACATGCACGTTCACTTGCCTTCTAGTTGTGATCATAGAATTTACACAATTCGTTACACATAATATAGATGATTGGCAATTGTACCTTTTACCAGTCCTGCAGCAAGCTCATGGGGGCATCCACTTTTGTACACACACAAGTGTTATTGTTTTTGATTTTATACTACTTATTCTTTACTAGCACTAATTATATCAGATCATATTGCATGTTTGACATAATTTATATCTTTATAACATGTTAACAGGGTGCTTCATGTGCAAGATTTTCTTTGAACATAACTATTTTCTAGCCATGGTTGTATGATATCTTTCTTACTATTATCTCTCATTGATTTCCAGTGTTTGTCATTATTTGTGGGATTTTCCCCCATGTCTTGTATGCTCTCTTCTTGTATGCTTTTGGATCTACTTTGGCCTCTGATTTTCTTGCAACATTGTGAGCGATGTCCCATGTTTGCAACCCACTTTTCATGGTCTACATTGTCTTCTTGTTTGCTTCTACATTTGATCTTCTATATTGCATGTCTTTTCTTGTTTTCACTAACACTTTTTTCCTAGCCACTTTTTGCATGTGCATTCGTTTCTATTGAGCACATTCCCTCCTGCATACAGGGCATCAACTTCATCATAACATCTAGTCCTCTTTTGGGCCACATCCTCCTTGTGATGTCACATGCACCCCAAATGAGGGGGCATCTATTGGGTGAATCAGTCACCCCACTAAAACATTCTACAGTTAGAGTTACAACACAGAGTCAATACAAAGTCTACATATCTTATAACAAGGACCCAGAATCTAGATTTGGTCCATCATTCATGCATAAACACAAGCATCTAGATACATAACATAGTTCTTGAGGAACTACTTGACCTTTCCTAGGTGCCTATGACCAGGGGAAGATTACACAATTTTCTCAAATTTGGCACAGTTGACAACAGTTTACACAACATATTTTACAGTATATGCACATAGTCCTATCAGCAATCGGACATACATGCATTCTACCTTTTCTTCTGGATGGAACATTTGATCAAGCTGAAATTGAGAAAGATAGGGTACACACCATTTGTAGTGGTGTATATGTTTCAGAAGAAGTCAAAGGATGGATAATAACACTAGAAATTTCTTTCCACACTTCTGTATGGCTTGAGATCACCAAAAAATCACACTTGGTGGCATGAGATCGCCCAAAAAACTCGTTCTTCTATATAATCTTTAGGATACTTTCTATCTCTTTCAATCATCATGGATTAGGTGCACATGTTCCCTTTTCACGTTTTAACAACTTTTTACACACTTTTTACATATAATTCATTTTAGATAGAAATATTTTCTATATACACATATTTTGAACTACTTTTTCTCTTCTCTTTTGTAGGCCCATCCTTATCGGAAACAACAAGTCACGCAAATTTCATTCAAGAATTAAGAAACATAACAATAGGTACAACATGACATCTACACATACTCTTTCACCCTGGAGGGTCATCACTTTTTACTTCCTCTTCTCTAGCTTCTACACTTCACTTTTTAGTCAATCCACGCTTTTTATTATCTCCTTAGCATGCTCTTCATCATAAATCTACATGGGTATCAGGTATACATATCTCTCATCTACTTTATGTTAACAGGATAATTAACTTCAGCAATATAAATTGGACAAAAATGTACACACTAAATCATGCACTTTGGGTATATTTCTATGTCACTGATCACATACCACTATTCATATGATTCCTAAGGGAGAAAAGTACTAATTGATCACTATATTTGGCCTCTTTGCTTGCTTTCATGTTCTCCTTTATTGGTCTTACACACCCTACTTCCTAGCATGACCTTCAATCCTTCAGCATTTTTAGGCTTTGGACACTAGTTCTCAGTAGAGACATAATCACCCACATGCATGCATCGCCTTTGGGAATCCCCTAGACCTATTTTTATCTTACTCATCCATTTTGGGTCCTTTCTAGTTGTTGGGCATCATTATCTATTAGGGGTCAATGTTTTAGTGATCAATTAGAAAATTCAACCAAAGGAATCATACAAATATAAATAATATGAGATCATAGTTAAAGTACCAATCTCTAAGCATTATATTATCACGACCTAAGGTTATATCTACAAAGAATTTAAGAGTGTCATTTAAGCATCCATCTAGTGTCCATCACAAGGGACAAGGATTACATTATTACGCATACACTGTCATAACGAGGGGAAGTTCATTTTTCCATGCACACATCTATCTACATTTTCTACATCTTGATATTGCTCGCTATCAAGTGCGACTCGCACAAGAGCCACCTATGGACACAATTCTAATCACACACACACACAAGTAGAACTACATGGAGTATGAAATGTAGTGCAGTGCATGTAGTATCGTAAGTATCACTCGGTCAAGTGACCGCCGGGATCAATACGAACTCCCCATTTGCATCTTTTTTATTTTTTAGGATTCGATGTGTTTTGGGGTTTTGCGAGGTGCTTCTTTTTTATTGCAGGTTTTCAAGCGAATAAAAATGACAGTGCAACGATGCATACATGCGACTAAAGGTGAACATCCAACATAACATCTCGCGGCCATGTTAAGATCAAAGTTTCAAGCTTCTGAGCAGTCACATGTGCCTAGAGAAGGTCTACATGATGCCACAAACGCCACTTGACACCAGTCATAGGTGCCCAAGTCCTGGTACATTTTATGGTCACTCTTACATTTTTCTAGGTTATTTTATGCAACGCTTATGAGTCCTCCTGTTCCATCATTTTTTTAGCTCAACACAGTCTTCGATTATTTACTGTGAATTAGTTAAGTCTCTATATTCCATCATCTTGCACCTAGGGTTTCATTTTTTTATCTAGTCTTATTTGTTTAGGATCAAATATGTACTTAATTGTTTATATCATTGCATTGTTACCTAATTTAGATTTAGCATATATTTATTTCAATATTTTCTTAATCATGGATTCCTTTCCTCTCCATATTAAAGATATCATTTTTATTTTTGAGAATATCCATAATGATATGCATAATCTAAATTATAACTTAGACCCTCTCATACATCAAGTTGAAGTTAACCTACCTCTTGGGTCTAATGTAGTTAACTATGATGAGTAATCAATTATGTCGATCATGATCAAGTTTGAATCTTATCTTGCTTCTTCCAATATCTTTATGACCGCCCACATAATATCAATAATATTTTTAGCCTGCTTCTTTTCTACTAAGGATTATTTTCATGCTCAATCCCAAACATCAAATGAGGGATATCTTTTGTGAGTGCTTAATACTACATCTATTGTTATCACATTTATTTTTCTTATATATATATGGGCATCCTATATTTTCCTTCAAAATGTTATAATTTCTATTCATATGTCTACTATTATGTATACATCTCTTTTGCATATCTAATGGGATTCTTGTTCCTCTTCTAATATGCATGCCCTTGACCATCATGTTCATATTTTGAAAGCCCAAGTTTTAAAATTAAAAAACCGTACCTCTAAGCCTTATAATGTTACACATTCTACTTAATCGATTCACAATTCACTTGCACCTAAAACAACATCTTATCCTTTACCATTCAAATTTTTGCCACCTAATTTTCTTATCCATGACCGCAAAATTGATCGTAAACAACATATTCACTCCTTTCATCCCATTTTCCTACATTATATTTATGAGATCAATTGGTTACTAATATTTATCCTAGAAGTCTCAAATACAATGTTGTACAACAGTTATGTGATTTACCTATACATTTTTAAAGATATTTTTCTTCTTTTGGTAATTAATTCCTTTTACATTTTTCTATCACTATTGGTGACAAGATTTCATATGATCAAATGGATAAGATATAACAAGGCTTCAATGAACCAATTATTGAATATTTTTTGTACTATAAGACTATGCTTACTAAAATGAATTATATCCTTATAGACAATTAGCTTCAAGATTTATTCACTTAAATTATCATTTATCCTATACACGAATCATTCAAGTTTTATATTTTTTAATCTTTCTAGGGTTATTTCACAATTTAAAATAATGAGAGGCCTATCTCCTTAAATTGAATAATTTTATATATGCATCTAATGATCATAATACATCTACATCTAAATTTCCAAGAAAATATGCTTACAATGGAAAACCTAATGATAACAAAACCAATGCTAAATTTTACTATTCATTTTATATCTCAACCGAAAAAAATTCAATTGCAAGCTTCTCCTTAAAGGAAATTCACACAATTTCCCTTCTCACCAAAATTTATCTTACAAAATCTACTATAGTGTTTATATTATATCTCTCCTTCCTCCAGTTGAGGTTGATAAATAAAAATTCATGGTAAAACTTTTGATTCTAATGCCTATTGTGACTTCACTAGATGTATTCGACACTCTACTAACAAATGATTCAATATTTATCATGTAGTATAAGATCTCATTAACACTAATGAAATTGAATTTGACTCTCCCCCTCTACAATCTAATCATATCAATGATAATTCTAATCTCAAGATATAAAATAATCCATTTCCTAATCATAATAATTAAGAACCTAAAGGAACTTTAGAGGCGCATCATATTCATAGATCTCAACCTCCTCCCACTACATATTATCATTCACTTAATTATTTTATTGGTAGATCGATTGGACTTATACTATATCCTCCTAAGCATGTTATTACAGGTTGATGATGTCGATTATTATAGTTAATGATGTTTCTCATATGATTTACATTCTAAGCCTAAGTTCATAATCCATAGTGTCTTGATTGATAGGGGCTCTGAACACAATGATGTCCACATTCAAATTGAATGTCATCTCTGGGGATGTTACAAAGCAACATATGTACTTTAACTTGAACATAATCTGGACACAAAATTTCATAAAACATCTTTTCTTCAGAGTATGCTACGATTGAAACACCGTGCAATGAAACTTCTGCCATAAATTCAGATAACAAAATTACTGGGATGCCCTTGAGAACTTAGGGAAAATAAGGCTACACCTTTTATGGTACAAGATAATGTGTTGAAAGTTATCTGGGAGGAATTGAAAAATTTTTTATGGTTAAGCGTATGTACATATGAGGGTTATTTTCCTTCAATAGAAATGCTCAAGATAGACTTTCTTTTACATTGATGCCGAGTAATCCTAATCATGCTACTTCTCCAGAACCTAATCATTGTGACAATTATCCTAGTGCTGTCCTGACTTAAATACTTGAAATCCATAAGCATGGGCTTCAACTCCACATTGATACTACAAATCCTCCTCCTGAGTGTTCTTAACTTAAATTTTAGCTCAGTCCCACATCGCCACTTTAGGACAATTGGATCCTTATCTGGAAAATTTCATAGCTATATATTTTCCTTGTACAAAACACTTATTGATCCAAGCTTGAAAAAAAAAATTTCCGTTGTTTATATAAGCTTGATTTCTTAAATCTTCATATATTCAATGAGTTATACATAATTATGAAATGTCCATATGCCTCAAAATTCAATATCATTTGTAGTTGAAAATGTTGATGAGCTCATAAAGCTATAAATTCATAGAGATATTGGTATACCTTGCTTCTTTACCATAACATGCATGACTTATCAAGAGGTATTTGAGAATGCCTGTTGATACATACTTGGGAGTGATCCTACTTATCCCCCAAGTGTTGGAGTTTAACTTACCTAGTTGCCATGTTAACATTTGAATCTCTTACATTATCAAGATCCTCCTTATGACCTTACATAGGAATATCTCACAGTTATTAGTATGATTCTTCTCTGGTCATTTTTCCTATGGGGATAATTATGTTTGACTAGAGGTACGATCAAGTAGATGTCCATTCATAATAGCTAGCAATCAGAATTTTTTTGCAAAGGAATGCCTCTAGCATTATCATAAATGATGGTCCTTGGTACACAATTACTTTTGTAGAATGTCCAGATTTCATGTATGCATCCTCATTTTATTCCTTTAATGAAACTATCCTCTTTGACTATTTGGTGAAGTAGTTCATAGTTGTGAGGATCCACTTATGACCTTTTATTATAGCTTGAATGTGGGTATGATCAACTCTCATGTATAATTTTTATCCAATCCTCATTGCATGAATGTTCTATTGCTAACATATATGAGATGGGGTGTGTAGTGGAATGATATGCTTAGCTTCTCTATTACCTATAAAGAATACACACTTCTGTACATTTCTTTACCCATGAATGAAAATCACTGAAGAGGTTAGGACATTAGTACCATCCTTCATGATCATGAGAGCTATTGTTCTTGGAGAAATATGACCTCCTGATTCTCCATTATAGAACTCGTGTAAGAAATTTTCAATCCAATTTGGTTTAATGCATCTTAATAGAACACCATTCAAATATTTCCTAAATAAAATTTCATAAATAAGCATGAAGGGAATGGAATAAAGTCTGAAATACCTCCTTTTGTATTTTCTCAAACCTTGGGGGAATTGACCTTTTTGGATAAAGTGCACTACATATTTAGTTTAATAGTGAGTAGGTGAGTCATCAACTGGTTGTTGTTGATCATGTTGGAGCACTAAAAAAATCTCATTTTCAATTTGTTGGTTTGAAAATAATTTTTCACACAATCCTTTACCTATGACTAGATTAGTTACCTTGATATCAATGTGTTATTCCATCACTTTGGTTATCCATCCAAAGTATTTTTTCATTCAGATCCTTTTTCAAAAGGAAATATTTCACACCAGCATGTGAACATAGTAAATGGATCTCATTGTTGGATATCAAATGCCTAAATTTATTCAAACTCCTTATAATAACAAGGGCATGTTTCTCAAAAATTAATATCTCACCTCATAATAATGAAGACTTTGACTAAAAAATGCAACAGGCTACTCCAAGCCTTCTTCATTAAGCTGCACCAATATGATGGATATTCTATATGTGCCTCAAAAGGCATAAAAGGTGAAATCCTTTGAGAAATCAGGATTAATGAGAGTTGGTGCCTGTGTAATTTATTGCTTAATGGATTAAAAACCAATATTTCCTTTAGTGGTGCATTTGAATACCATACTCTTATTTAGAATTAGTGTCAATGGTTTGGTAACGTTGTCAAAATTCGGGACAAATCATATGAACAAGTTGATTCTTCCTTAGAATCTTTAAAGTTATTTCTTGTAATTAGGCAATGGAAATGCAAGGATGAAACTAACTCTTTCTGAATCTAATTGCTAATCCTTCCTTAGAGATAATATGGCCAAGCAGTAGACCTTCATGAGCTAAGAAGATACACTTTTTAGGATTAAGAGAAAGGAAAAACTATTTACACCTTTCAAATACCTTCTAGAGATGGGGTAGATGATCAAATAAATTTTTAGAGAACACTGTGATATCATCCAGGTAGACAAGAACAATGTTTCTGATCAGTATGCTGAATGCCATATCCTTGGCCCTTTGGGAGGTTACTCTAGAATTAGATAAGGAAAACAAAATTTTCCCATAGGCTTAGGTTCCTAGACAATAGAAAATAAACATGTGAACTTCTTCGCACCCGACCTCTCAAGGTCATGCTGAGACAGTCAATGTGGAATGGAAATGGAAGTGAAAGTGATGGCGGTGATCAAGCTAATCAGGCAGCCTTATGTCTTCGACACACAATACTGGAATTTGTAAATCTAAGGAAAATGATGCCCTCCTAACTTGAAGGAGTGTGATAGTACGGTCTAATATGATAGCTATTTAGAGACTCTAATTGATGTCCCTAGTTCTACCGAGATTCTATTGAGTGGTTGCGGAATATGTGGAAAGTAACTTGCAGGTGCCTCATATGGGTTTCTAGAAAAAGTCATGGAAGTAGAGACAAGAGGTATAGTGGAGATGCAGGAACTATGGGTGATTTTCTAGTCTTTTCCAAAAAATCTTAGCCTGATCAGCTACCATGTTCAATAATGAAAGCTATGTAATAATATCGTGTGGGAGTGGTGAAGATATGAATACCAATGTGTGTAAACTAGTGTCAATATCTAGCTGACTAGTAGGCGCATTGGGTTGTGAGACCTATGGATCACAAAAAAAGATTCGTTGAGGCTGAGGCCCTCATATGGTCATGCATGCAATCAAACCCCATTTCCAGAGTAGTCCAAAAGTCATAGGCTTGATTATCAGTGATATTCAGTGTATCTAATTGTCCTATTTTCTCAGCGTATGTTAAAGGCGTACATAAGATTGTTAAATGCAAACTTGTGTCAATTTCAGTTATAAGATCTGTCCCATTGGGTTGTTGGACCAGGGGATCACAATTATAAGTCTTTTCCTATTGTGGACCATTGATGGTCATATAAGATGAATTGAGTTGCTTTCAGTAAATAAACTATCTATTAAAGGGATTATAACCTACATTTTTGGTGTTTTCTCAATATATCAGAACAAAGCAGTAAAACAAGCTAATCTAAGGAAATTAAATGTTTTTGTTCTTTTCTAACTTCTTAGACAATACATCTAATTTAATAAATAAATTAAATACAAAAATTAGCCAGATGTAGCTAAATATTTGTGCAAATGTGTGAATCTAAATCTAAAATCTATTCTAATTGAATAAAAATCCTTCCAACCCTACCTTAGAAGTGAAGAAAAAATCATAACCCTAATAGAGCTATTGTTCCCCAATACTTCCTTGGTAATGTTGAAGAGAAAACTTCCTACTGATTTGATCTACTTGAGATTATTTAGCTAATTAAAATGAACTGTTTCTCTACTTTATTTGAAATGTAATTGAAATTAACAATTCATGATTGACATTTTGAAAAATAGAGCAAAGAAATACACAACTCTAACTTAACAACAACCTTGACAAATCCAGTAGTATTAGTAGCTGTCCCCTTAGTTCTTTCCTTTCTTTCTCTGAGTGTTTATGTGAGTCTAAGGGATTCAGAATGCAAAGAACACCAACAAGAGGATGGCACTTGAGGGATGGCAACTTGGAAGAAACATGGACACAATGCAAGTATAAGAGAGATAACACAAGAGATCTGAGCTTGGCTATATAATTCCTAGCAAGATTATGGTAGAAAAACAATACGAGATACAGAAAATTCTTTGGCCTTTTGCTTGAATACAAGCATGTAATATATAGGAATGGAGGCTAGGAGGTTACTTCATGCACAAGGCAAGAAGAGGCAGTTCTAACTAATTATATCTTATTTAAAATAGAAGGAGCAAGGAGAACCAAGAAAACAAAGCTATTTTTAGCCAATTCGTATCACAGATGCATGCATAAAGAAAATTTAAGTGAACTGTCGCATGTTTAAAACATGCATGAAGAATCTGGAAAAAGTAGGTAGGACTGCTGCCCTTCCTAGGCAGTGGTTTGAGAACCGCCGCACAGGCAGGGCGGCGGTCTTGACATTGAAGGCCAAAACAAGCATAGAAAGAGGTGGGGAGATGGAAAAATGCAAGGAAAAGTTAAGGATATCTAGGCTACAAATACACACTACGAATGGGGTTTGGAGCTCGAACACCTTCTTGAAAGGGATTTTGAATCATCATTGGGGATTCTTGTAACCATTTGCCCGACAATGTAGTACATGTAATTTTTGGTGTGTACATATTGCCCCCTCAAAGAGGTTTCTTAGCCATGAAAAGGTGTAAAATTTAGAGTTCAAGTATGGCGTTCCTGAAATGGGGAGTTAAAAACTATACCTGACACGTCCATGTGTCAAAATGTCACCGCCCAAACTCCCACTACCTATAAGAGAAAAAGAAGACTAAAGTGCAGATAGATAAAATATTGAAAAATAAACACTAGATCAAAATGACAAGAGGACTTACCATTTGCATGGGGATGTAGAAATATACATGTGGCAACGCTCTAGATCTGTAAACACATACACTCAAAATGAGTTTAAAATAAATAGCTCCCTCTGAAGGGGCTGCCCCTTCATATTTCTCCCCGGTCAATGTGGGTCCAGAGCTCTAAATTCACCAAATCAACAATGCACAAATGAATTTAAAAATGAGTTTGTTTATATTGAAACAAACTCATTTTTAAATTCATTTGTGCATTGTTGATTTGGTGAATTTAGAGCTCTGGACCCACATTGACCGGGGAGAAATATGAAGGGGCAGCCCCTTCGGAGGGAGCAGAGAGAAACCTTGAGTGGCATGACACTCAAGAGATCCTCAGAGCAGCGCACAAGGAGGTGAGCGCATAAAGAGGACACTAGTCTTGGAGGAGACACTTGGAGAGGATGATGAGTTTGTGATTGGATAGTGTCATGCCTATAGATTTAGTGAGGCTCTGTAGCCACCAGTAGCATCTACAACAACAACCACTGATCCCATATGGATTCCCAGAGACCTGAGTATGTTTTATACTCTTTTCTTGATTTTTTCTTTTGATTTTTGTATGTTATCTTAGCATTCTCCTTTTGACTTGCATTCTGTGATTTTATAGCTCATTATATCTCTCTCTTTTTCTTATTTTCTACAGTGTCTATACACAAGTGGCGAGAACTCATTCGTCAGGTGTGCTTTGACAACCTATTGATCCCCTCAGGGAATACCCAGGCTGATTTGACTGCGGATTTAGGATAGCCCTTAGCCACTAGTCGACATAAAGACATGTATTCAATCCTATCTGGAGGATGGTAGAGATAGTGACCTCCCTTCATACCAAGGTAGATGAATACAAGACTGTTGAATTCCCGATGAGGCGGAGCCACTCTCATAGTGAGGCTACCTATAGTGGGTGCCACCACGAGCACTCACACCATTCAGTCCATTCTCAACACCCTTGCAACCGTAGCAAGAGCCCTAGACATAGTTGTGCACCATCCAAGGGATCCCACAGGGATTGGGAGGCCATTGGGCCTGTATTATTTTGAGACCATTTTTTCTCATACAATTCTTTTTTTTTGTATGTTTCGGGATCATTGTGAGAATTTTGACCATGCCTAGTGCATGATGACATTATATACAAACTTTATTCACCATGATATATACAGAACTCTTATTTTTGGTTCGGTATTCCAACATATCTGAGTTGACTTCCTTTTGGCTTATCTCTCATGTGTACTCTAGATATTTAGAATTTCTACTTTCCTATGCTTTTAAGAAAGTATGCAATGGATATTAATGATAACAGAATGATTTCTTTTGTTTGTATTTTATAATGTTAATATATGATGATGCGACACACAATGTGATGTTTGAATTTTAGTTTCCTTAAGCAACCTTTGATACCTCATATTGTCTTGGAAAAGCATGGTGACAAAATGATATGATAAGAACAATGAACTTGTCCCACTCCTAACTCCATGCAACTAGTAAGATGTGAGGGCTCATCACCGAGAGCCAGAAAGGGAACATGCTATGAATTTTTTTTAATGGTAATGATGAGGGAAAGAAAATAGTTTGACAAGACCAAATTGAGACACTACAACCTCACCCTACTCAAGTTACCTCATGGTTTAGAATGTGAATTTCTTTGCAATTTATCTAGACTTGGATCCCGTAGATGACTACTTGGTTAACAAAATCTGGGTTTGGGGTTTTAATCTCTTTTGGAATTTTGGACATCTAACTCACTTTGTTTTTTTAATTTTAGAACTCACAACATTTGGGTAAATTATTTGTAACTCTCAATTTTATCAACGAGACCCCCTACTCCTTGCCCCATGCTACCAGGAGGAAGCATGGACTCATCACCAAGGACAATGAATAGGTGAGTAAGGGTATTTCTCTCCTTTCCAAACCCTACATCACTAGTAAGAGATACAGGATCAACACCAAAGGTTGGTAGGGAAAATAAATGTGTAAAATAAAAATTTTCTATGGATTTGCATTTGACTTACTTATCCAGAAAAAATGTTTAGTATGTTCTTATTTCCAAAGAGATTTTCATAGGATAGATGTGACACCATGAAATTTTTATTTCCAAAGATATTTTCATGGGATAGATGTGACACCATGAAGCTTATAGAATATACTATAGGCAAAGACACCTAACCTAGAAAGAAACTATAAGAAGAACCAAGTATGCAGGCCTTAGTATGATCACGGTCAAAACTTTGTCTTATTTTGCGTGAACTAATGAGATGATTCAAAAATAATTGATGATACTATGAAGATTTGAAGAGATATGATCTAAATGTTTTTCCAATGTTTCCAGAAGTCTTTTAGCAGTTTCCATAAGAATAAATCCCTTGATCATGAATTTTACAAAATGAAAAGGCATATGAAAATGCAATACAGATGTAGTAATGTACATATGAAAATGTTGGTGGATCATGTGTAGTACCTTTTTAGGTGAAGAGATTTCATGGATTCACTAAACTCCTCACCTTCTAGTGTACATAGGAAGAATGTCCCATTTTTGTAGTCTTCTACTACTCGATACAGAGCTAACCACCTAGGTCTAAATTTCCTTCCCTCACCATTCTTTTTGTTTATCCGGCTATCGAGTCTTAATACCAAATATCCTTTGTATATCTCATCTTTTCAAACCTTCTTATTATATTTTTGAGCCATCCAATTAGCGTAATTTTTTTGCAATTGTTTGACGTTCAATCTAGCCTCATTAAGACTTTCTAACTGGGAAAGTCGTGCTTCTCGATATCCCTCCTCCCCTAGGATCCCATGTAGTGAAATACAGATACTAGGTATCTTGAATTCAAGTGAAAGAACCGCCTCAACACCAAACACTAAAGAAAAGGGTTTTTCCCCCATTGGTGTTCTAACCAACATTCAGTAGGCCCACAAGGTCGGAAAGAGATTTAGGTGTCAATCTCGTTTATTCTCCTTAATGGTTTTGAGAAGGATGGCCTTTAACATCTTATTTATAGCCTCAGCTTGTCCATTAGCTTGAGGATAGTAGGGAGAGGCCGTGTGATGACTTATCTTGAAATTTTTACAAAAATCAATGCTCCTCATTTTTTTTTAAAGATGTACCATTATCATAAATAATGACTCGTGGCACCCTGTACCTACAAATGGTCTAGTTCAAGATGTACTTAGTGATTACAAATCCAGGTACGGTGGTAAGGGGCATGGCTTCTACCCACTTGGTTAAGTATTTTTTGGCCGTGATTATGAAGTTATGGCCATCTGTTGATGAGGGAGAGAATTTCCCTATCAAATCTAGGTCCCATATGGAAAAGGGCCATGGGGTTGCAATTGGTTGCAAAGCTTGTGCCGGTTATGTGGATCTCGTGGGAGAAATCTTGAAATTTGTGACATATGTGCATAATATCTATTACATCATGTTATAGAATGGGCCAGAAGTATCCCATCTGATGTATTTTCTGAGTACTGGTGTGGCCACTAAAGTAACCTCCACATACCCCATTATGTGATTCATAAAGAATATTTTCTAATTCCTCTACATCAACACATTTCAGCAACATTCCATCAAAGGCGCTGTGGTAGAGAACGTGTTCCAAAATAACGTAATTAGTGGCGATGACACATAACCACCTTATTTGTCTGTGATGTTTCCCCCTCTGGATATGTGTGGTCCAGGATGAAATTAAAAATGTCGGTATACCAAGGACATATGGAGATTAGGGGCCTAGTTTTGAAAAAGTACATGCACTCATCAAGAAAGTTTAAATATACTAAATCACCGCCATCCAATGGATTGGTGGCCAACTAGTCCGCAATGAGTTGTCCCCTTAACAGATTTTTAATTTATAAATGTTAGTTCAAACTCACCCATTAATGTTATGAAATGCCCTACATTTTTAGACAAGGATCCTTGCATGAGGAATGTTTGCAAGTCGTCTGATATGAAAATAACCCTTATCTCTTGATTTAACATGTAATTCCTTAAGAATTTTGTCGCTAAGACTATGGCGAGGCACTCTTTCTCTACCTGTGTGTAACATGTTTCATAATCAAGTAACATCCGACTAATGAAGTAAACTGCTATGTTCCCGTTTATCAACATCCTCTTGATCAAACATATAGGCTAGCGAAACATCTATAGCTCATGAATAAAAAATCAAAGGGCAATATGATCTAGGCATCATTAGCATGGGAGGGGACAACATGAATAATTTAACTTCATTGAAGGCCTCATTACATTCTTCTATCTAATTAATGCTATAATCCTTTTTCAACAAATTGTTGATTGGATCAATAGACCGGGTCAAGTCAGGGATGAACCTTTGGATTGCACCAAGTTTCCCAAGAAAATATCTAATACTATACTCATCCGATGGTGGAACCATTTCTAATACAACCCGGATTTTGGCTCAATCCTTCGGGTCCCAGCATCAATCCTTCGTGAAGATATATAATGTAACGCAGAAGCTTGCCTCCTATTACGCCAAAAACACATTTCTCTGGATTTAATGTGATGTCATACTCAATTAAGTGTGAAAGGATGATGCGAAGCACCTCTGGGTTGATCGCAGTGCTTCCTGGCCTTAGCCAACAGGTCATCTACATAGGATTCCACAATCTTATGAATAAGATCATGGAATATGTATGTCATTGCTCGTTGGTATGTCCTTAGCACCATACATTCTTAATACCAAAGAAGGAGATGACATGAAAACATAATGGTAGGTTTCCCAAGGAGGTTATAAACATATTTTTTTGTAACTTGATCCTATTTGGAGATTTTAAGATTTGATTATATCCTGAAAATCCATCCCATGAGAGATAACAATTCAAATCCAACTTTTGTGTCAATGATAACATCAATGGATTATAATGGGAATCATCTTTGGGGTAAGCTTGTTTAATGCCCGAAAGTCTATGCAAATATGGATCTTTCCATTCTTTTTTAGGATGGGGACAATATTAGATACCCATTGTGAATAATCAATTGGCTTGATAAATCCCACATAGAGAAGTTTCATTACTTCTTCTTTTACCATAAGGGCCACCTTTGACTTCTTGGGCCTTGACTTCTGCTTAATTGGTTTAGCATCCTTCTTGGTGATGAGATTGTGGACTGCGATGTGTGGTGCAATTCCCGTCATTTCCTTGTAGCTAAATGTGAAGGCTTTTTAATTTTCCTTGAGGATTTGGGTATGTAGTTCCACTTCCTCTGGAGTTAAGGAGGACCCAATTTTAAGATATTTGGTTCCTCCTCCATTTTGATGTTTATATCAATTGTTCCTTCACTTAAGGAGGCATTCCCTTCCTCAAATTCCAGTGGGGCTAGAGGCAACTCCAAGTCCCCTTCTGTTTATACCTCGTAAATATATAGATCCTTTCCCATAGAGGACTTAATCATGGGATTCCCAAAATAAGAAGAGGAACATGGGATTAGGGAGAGGTCTATCTCAAGGTAATTAAGATGCAGTTCTACCAGAGCATTTAAATAAATTAAATTTGATTCATCACTATTAACATGCTATAAACTATCAGGCCGATCCTTAGCTTCCACATATGTCAACAGTGGTGCCATTGGCACTTTACAAATCAAGGGTTCAGCGCAGATCAAAACCGTGAAGTTGGTGTCCTCTAGGTCTCTACTTGGGGTGAAGCATGAAGCATAAGTTACTATAGAGTCTTCTAGAAGGTTATGTTCATGTGAAACTTCTTCGATTGATATAAAGTCAAACCCCTTTGTTAGGACCAGCATGACTATTTTTTAGAGTTGTAGGTGTTCATCCCTAGTCTCATATACTTCAGATATCTGATTTGCGACCAGTTGTGAATCACCCAACACCCTAATATTGAGGATACCCATCCTCTTAGCGATAATGAGACCTAATAGAAAAGCCTCATATTCGGCACCATTGTTTGTACATTCAAAATTTAGCTTGAAGGAAAAAGGTAAGTTCCTTCCTTCAGGCAAAGTAAGGATCGCGCCTGCCCCGGGTGCCAAAGCGAAACTTTGCTCCATCAAAATGGAGAGTCTAGTAACTACTCAAAAAATATGGACATTGAGTCATATTTTATACCTTCCCCCTTTACCTCGGTTACCTCAACCATGCAAACCTCATTTTCTGGAAGGGAAATGAGTCCCAAGGCATGTCCCATACCCATAGAATCAAAGGGGAGGAGGATAGGAAAATCCTTCTCTAATAGCTCAAAAATATTTCTCGTGGTTCCTAGCAACACTGTCTCTATAATAACATTTTCATCATTGACTTTTAGAATGCCTTCGATCAAACCCGTGACTTCTAACTCCATTGTAGGAACTAGTTTTTAATTTGGTACTATGCTTACAGGTTTGTTTAACTGATTCGTGGGAAGCTTGAATTCAGAGTGGATCCCTGGCCTTTTATTTAAGTTGGCCAAATATATATAAAAGGTTTTTGGATCACCTTATGCCAGAAAGACTTTCCCTAAAAGCAAGAATCTGACCTCCTGGGAATAGAGTGGAGGGGATTTCCTTCATGCGGTGGATCCAAGGATGACCAAGAATCATATTATAGTTGGTTTCCTAGTCTATAATATAAAACTTAGTGAGT
The DNA here is from genome assembly GCA_019776745.2 of Taxus chinensis. NCBI lineage: Eukaryota > Viridiplantae > Streptophyta > Pinopsida > Cupressales > Taxaceae > Taxus > Taxus chinensis. The sequence goes on along the minus strand of CM034155.1, from coordinate 659,453,186 downwards.
ACCGCCTTGGGCTCGAGAGTAAGAAGTAATACTATGGTTCCGATCGAGGTTTGCCTTGAGTTTATCATAGCCCCTCAGTGTGTTTCACATCGAGGATAAATTGGTCTCCCCATACCCTAACTTCTGAAGAAAAGAGAAGGGGACTATGTTAAATTCTGGCCCATCATCGATCATTACATGTTTTACATAGTTATTGTAAATCCAAACTTACAGAAACAAAGCTAGGTCACCCCTACGAGCTATCTCAGCATCTGTGGGCATCTTAATGATGTTAAACATGAACCCAATATCTCTCTCAGGCTACCCTGGAGGACTAACGTCGAAGTCTATGTGATTTATCTGTGCCTCTGGTGGAGGGGTAACAATAATCAAATGGCTGAGACCTAGCACTTCTAACAGAGAGCGGATCCTATGAGCACTGGAATTCTTCAGTAGATCCAAGAAGGAAATGTGTGAAAATGTCTTGGTTAGATAATTAATTAGATCATAAGCCCCTACTGGCTTGCTTAGTGCTTCATGAGCATTTTATGACATAACTGGATAAATCAGGATTAACTATAAAGAATAATCATTGGTTCTTGTAGCAACGTTAATTTGGGGTTCGACGTCTAACTCTACCAATCCCATAATCTTCATTTGTTGGTGACCATCCAAAGGATGGTGCCACCTGTGGTTTTGACGAAGTTGAGGCTTCATGATCATAAGTCCCTATTACAATACCTTTATTTGAACTTTTGGGATCTAATCTACTGTCCTTTGGACGTGTGGGGAGAGGATCATTGAAGATCCCTAATGGTGTGTTCTGTAGAGACACTGGTCCCACGTAGGTGTTTTAAATGGGTGCAGTTGGGTTTGCCAAAAAACATGTCAATAAATAATTGTCTTTGGTCTTTTAGAAAATGCTGCAAAAACTTAATACAATCACAGAAAGTCCTTGTGTCATGCTTACAAACCCTATGGAAACTGCAGTATAAGTTAGAATTGTAATCCCAAGGACTTTGGTTTGTTTTTTGTTGTGTCCAAAAATACGGTTATTTTTTGGTTGTTGATTGTTATAATTAACATTTTGGAACCCTTGCCCTTGGTTCTGGAATTGGTTGGGGTATTAACTAGGGCTTGGAGTCATCTTTTTCCTTTGTTGCTGAGGTTGTTGCTATTGTTGGGGATGATTAAAATCCACATCATTTACCGAGGGTGAAAAATTGTTGTTTCTCTGATTACTGCCATTATTTTTGTTGTTATTTGTAGCCCCTATACTGGTAGGATTAACAACATTAGGATTTTTGGGTTGGCCAGTCACACCATCGGTTATGGCTCCATGATTATTGTTAAGGATATTTGGCCCTTGGTTGTTATTTGTGTTGTTGGAGTAGTTAGGAGTGTTTTGAGTAAGAGTGACTAACTTCCTATTTTCCCCATAGGTCTTATGGCCACTGTCAATTATCATTTGATCAATTCGAAGAGAACCTTCTAGTACTTCTGCATAGCTCTTGAGTGGGAACTTTTGAACCTATTCCTTTTTCTCTCTATTAAGAGAGTGGAGGAATAAATCACAAATTTACGTTTGATCCATGTTTGGAGCACTTTTGGAAGAGTAGAGAACCTGTCGCCACCTCTGAATGAAGTGGGTTGTATATTTGTTATGTTCTTGTTTGATGTGCAGGAATTATCTGATCCTTGTCATTAACAACTTATTCATATCAAAATCCTTAATGAAATTTGACACGAGTTGTTTAAAAGAGTGTATCGAGGCCTCCGATATTCTATAATACCAGTTGAGAGCAATGCCTTCTAACGTCTTAGGGAAGATTTTTGTAACAACTACATCCCATGGGAGCAACTCTCAAATGACTATTACATAGGCTTTGAATGAGCATTTGGGTCGCCTTCCCCTTTAAAATTTGGAAGATCGGGAAATGGCCTTGGGAGCATGACTGTCTGGATGAAAAAATTCCAGAGGCTCCTTTAGGTACTCAGAGTAGGTTTCCATTGCGTACGTTTCAACCATTTTAAGGTCCTTGTTGGGGAAGCAAAGATTGCATTGGTTGCATTAGTTGCTAAAATGGCATGGCATAGGCATTTGGTGGGGCATATGGCATCCCATGCGGTTTGTCAATATGGACCCGGGTAGATATACATGTCCCCATGTGAATATTTATAATACATGTTTACATAGGGGGTTGATTACTTTGATATGGAACCAAAGGCACAAAGTCAGGGAATGTTGCATTTCCGGATAGTATGGTGTTTGAGAATGCACTTACGGATGGTGCCTATTGTAGATATCCATATGTAGCTTTGGGGGGGGCATACCCAAGGTTCCCGTCCCTAAGATCAGATCTCCAGGGTTTTGAGTATTCATGTAAACTAAAGGATTCTGTGCAGTAGGAATTTTCCCATAATTATGTGGGTAGGAAAGAGTCCACGCTTGCCCTGCATGTGAGTTCTACGTATTTTGGACAAGAGATATAACTATTTGACTTTGTTTACCAAATATGAAATGACATTGCTTGTTGACAGGGTGGTGCTTTTGCTTACACACTGAACCCTTAGAGGTTATTGAGGATTATAGTATCCTGCTATGAATTGTTCATGATGTTGCCACCCCTCATTGGCTGTATTGTCAGTTAGTGGCAGGGTAGTGTTATTGTTTTTAAGAAGGAAATCACCTTGTCCTTGAAACCTATCAAAATATTGGTTCATGTTCTGGAAAGTGTTGTTCACTCCTAGCATATCATGCTAAATAATCCTCATTCTAGATGGGGGAGTTGATTAGATTGTGTGATAATGGGCTATCAAAACAATACTTGAGGAGATGAATTTGCTTCACCAGTAAATTTCATGTTATTTAAACTTGATTGTTCAAGGGGATAGGTCTAAGTGACCTGATCAATTTCCTTAATACGTACAGAAGAACCGACATTGGTTCCCTGAAGAAAAGGGTTTTGAGTAGATGATCAGTTTTCTGCCCATGTTGAAAGTGAAGGTGATTGTTTTGGTATACTTGATTGGTAATGGTACATGTCAAAACCTGGGATGGGCTGACCGTACTCATTGTATCACAACATATTCGGGGGGTATAAGAATACTTATAGAATAAAGGATGGACGAAGAAAGTGGAAATGTTTAGAGACTAGCTCTTCACATCGGGTTCACCAATTTACGATAGAAAATCAACACATGACCTTCTTCGCACCTGACCTCCCGAGGTCGTGCCAAAACAACTGGTGTGGAATTGAAATGGAAGTGAAAGTGATGGCAGGTGATCAAGATAATATGGCAACCTTATGTCTTCGACATGCAATACTGGAATCTACGAATCAAAGGAAAATAATGCTCTCCTAACCTGAAGGGGTGTGATGGTACGGTCTAATATGATGGCTACAAGGAGACTCCAATCGATGTCTAGTTCTATCAAGATTCTATTGATTGGTTGCGGAATACGTGAAAAGTAACCTTCAAGTGCCTTGTATGGATTTCCAGAAAAAGGTCATGGAAGTGGAAGGCCAAGAGGTGTAGTGGCACTGCAGGGACTATGGGTGATTTTCTAGTCTTGTCCAAAAAGTATTAGCTTGATCGGCTACTATGTTCAACAATGAAAGCTATGTAATAATATCGAGTGGAAATGATGACGATATGAATACCAATGTGCATAAACTAGTTTCAATATTCTAGCTGACTAGCAGGCCCATTGGGTTACGAGACTTGTGGATCACAACCAAAGATTCATTGAGGCTGAGACCCTCATTTCATCATGCATGCAATCAAACCCTATCTCTAGGAGTAGTCCAAAATTTGTAGGCTTGATTAGCAGCAATATTCAGTGTATCTAACTATCTTATTTTCTAAGTCGTATGTTGCAGGTGTGCATAATACTGTTAAATGCAAAATTGTGTCAATTAGTCAGTTATTATCTTTGGCCCGTTGGGTTGTGGGACCAGGGGATCACAACTGTAAGTCTTTTCCTATTGTGGACTGTTGATGGTCATGCAAGATGAATTGATTTGCTTTCAGTAAATAAACTATCTATCAATGGAAATCTAACCTATGTTTTTGGTGTTTTCTTAATATATCGGAACAAAGCAATAAAGCAAGCCAATCTATGGAAAGTAAATGTTTTTACTCTTTTCTAACTTTTTAGATAATGCATATAATTTAATAAAAAAATTAAATACAAATAATTAGCCAGATGTAGCTAACTATTTGTGCAGACGTGTGAATCTAAATCTAAAAATCTATTCTAATTCAATCGAAATCCTTCTAACCCTACTTCAGAAGTGAAGAACAAATCATAACCATAACAGAGCTATTGTTCCCCACAACTTCCCTATTAATGTTGAAGAGAAAACTTCATATTGATTTGATCTACTTGAGATTATGTAGCTAATTGGAGATGAACTGTTTCTCTACTCTATTTGATATGCAATTGAAATTAGCAATTCGTAATTGAAAATTTGATAAACAAAGAAAACAAATACACAACTCAAACTTGGAAGAGCAAGAACCTTGGTAAATCTAGTAGTATCAGTATCTATTCCCCTTAGTTCTTTCCTTTATTTTTCTGAGTGTTCATGTGAGTCTAAGGGATTGGAAATGCAAAGAACAACAAGAGGATGATGTTTGAGCAATGACAGCTTGGAAGCAATTTGGATGTAATGCAAGTAGAAGAGAGATAGCACAAGAGATCTGAGCTTGGCTATGTAATTTCTAGAAATATTATGACAGAAAAACAATACAAGATACACAAAATTCTCTGGCCCTTTACTTGAATAAAATCATGGAATGTATAGGAATTGAGGATGGGAAGTGCCTTCATGCACAAGGCAAAAAGGAGTAGTTCCAACCAATTAAATCTATTTAAAAATAGGAGGAAGGAGAGCCCAACAATCAAAGATAATTTTAGACAATTCAGCTCATGGATGCATGTAAAAAGCAAAATTAATTGAACCATCACATGTTTAAAAAACCCTTGAAGAATATGGAAAAATAGGGTAGGACCGCCACCCAGTGCAGGGCAGTGATTTTAGGACTTGCACCCTACCTGGGCGGCACTCCTAGTACTGAAGGCCAAAACAAGCACAAAAAGAGGTGGGGAGATGGAAAAATGCATGAAAAAGTTAAGGCCATCTAGGCTACAAATATACACTAGGAATGGGTTTTGGAGCTTGACAACCTTCTTGAAATTATTAGGAATCATCATTGGGGATTCTTGTAACCGTTTTCCTGATAATGTAGCAAGTGTAATTTTGGGTGTGTACATGGACCATTCATCTAGGATCATCAGTGAAAAGTCAAAGATTTAATCCCCATCTACCCAAAGGTTATTTTTCAATTTGATATCTTTCAATAGGTTAGTAATTTTCTCATGGGTGGGATTATACCTAAAATCCGCTATATATTAGATTCAATTGAACTAATTTACTCACATGCAAATTACCTAACACTTTTAAGAGCACATATTGTAAATCTCATTACTAATATACTCCAGGATCTCCTAGATTCATGAAATGTATTAACAGACTCTAGGAGAAACCCATGTACAGGTTTGAAGTACACTCAACTGGGTTATAGATTCATGCTTCCCAAGATAGAGACCATCGAATCCAAGTCAAGATAATAATTCCAAGCTATTTTTGCATTATCAAGTGATATAATTTACAAAGATAGCTACATACATATACATTTCACATGATAGATGGAAAAGTATGTGTGGTTTTAAGACCCTTCGAAGTATTGCTAAAGTAGGAAGTGTATGGGTTTTAATTCATGTTATAAGAAAAATGGAATGAGGGGGAGGTGAATCAATCCAAAAAAATTACATTGAATAATTTTATTTGTGCGAACCATTTTACAAAAACATTCATTATCCTTTAACCATTTGTGTGCTTATCAAACATTGAATCATCCATACACAATAACAAGATGTAAAATAACAAGATGTAAGTGGGAAACCCTCAAGGGGAAGAAAAACCACTTAAACTCTACTTATTTTACTCAAAATAAATAAATTTAGTGAAGCACAAACTTCACAAGGGAGCACCAACCCCACAAGGAGGATATAACCCCCTAAGATAACCAAGAACCAAATTAGGAACCTAAAATGATTAATCATTGAATTTATGTTGCTGTAACAACTGATGGTGATCACAAATTCAGCTCTTATCTCTCAAACACACCTTCTTCCTTGATCAAATTTATCTCTCCTCAAGCCGATTTATTCTTTGACCTAGCTTTCCGTTATCTTCATCCTCTTTATCACGACATTAAATACTCATTCACCTCTTATGATGGACGTTCAAACCCTTTTGAACCTCCAAAAATACTCCCTCGGTAACTCAAGTACTCCCTCTCTCTCTCAACTAGTTCAAATGAGTTTTTTAAACTTGCTTTTATAAATATTTCTTCCCTCCAAAGCATGTAGGTCAGCATTCATAGTGAAAATATAATAATTAAATCATTAATACATGAAAAAATTGACCATTTAGGTTAGCCATAGCATAAACAACCCAAAAACACTCATTTGGGGACATAAGAAGCCCAAATGCACTCAAACAATCTAACTCGCTAAATATGAATGTAGAAGACCAAAACCAACTTCACCAAGGAATGAAACATGCTTATAAATGTTTTAGAATATCTCAAAAACATCCCAAAATCATGAAAACAACTTTAGAACAATCAACAAACCTCATGAAGCAATGCAAGAGCATGCATAACCAAAACACCCTCAAAATTGACCTTCAAAGAACATGTCATAAATTTCTCATACCCTTAGCAAGAAGTAAAGTGTGATATATCGTTGGAAATATATTGGAACCATAATCATGAAAAAATTTAAACCAAGTCTTAATTCCACATATAGATCCTTCAAAACTTATTTGTTCATAAACTTCTCAAAACTACCTAAAAACCATTCTTCATAAATAGGAAATACTTTGTCTTTTAACACCTCGACCATGATCTTAAATCATCATATACATGTATTAAAACTCCTATTATTCCATAAATGGTAAATTAAGCAATAAGTACAATGGATAAATTTGCTAAAAACTAAAACTTTCTAGAAACAAACATTTTTGAATAGGGCCCACATATTGTCAAAATATCTAAATCACACGTAGAGATATATGGAGGATTCCTCTACAACATCTAATAATCACTTTTACAAAAATAATCAATTCTAGATCAGTACAAGATTTTTTCTCCAAGTCACTTTCAACCTATGGTTTTGGGAGGGTTTCAAACATGTTTACCTCATTAACAATCATTCATAAAAGTGTGACAATAAAACCACCTCATTCTTCTTGGAAGATATTCACATCTGACCTAATTAGATATGAAAAAGATCTCAGGTCCTCATACAAATCACACAGTCCAAAAACAAGCATCAGAAGGTCAAATTTTAGCATAAAAACACACCTTTGAAAACACGGTTTTGGAAAAAACTCAATATATTAAAAAATAATCATCAACTCATCCTTAAATTTTACCTAAAACATCATGATAACCTCCTCTAACTGACCCAATTCTCATCCATTCTTAAATGATTTTGAATCTTCCCAACCATTGTGACTTACCTATGTCTACAAGCCTTGTTCTCACTGTTCTTGCTTTACATGACCTAGAAACCTCTTCAAACCCTTGAGTATTATCTTGAAAATCCTCATACAGACATACATGACCTTGAAGTAATTGATAAATGACCTTGAAGTAACTTATAAGGTCAATCAGACATACCTCTAGGAATGAATTCATCAATGATGTAGATCTTATGAATTAACCTTTTGGCAAGCACTCATGATTTCTTGTACCATCTGAAACATTCATCTCATAGTTGCAGAACTTATCATCTTCAGTAGTGTTAGCCCATATCTTCATAGATTATCAGTATTGTACCTTATAGTAGACTATCTCAACCTTCTCCGCACATAACCAAGCTTTTAAAATCTTCTTTATTCTTCTTAGAATACCTTAAACTCACTATCTCTTTTTGATGATTAAGCTGAGATCTGTCAACAACTATAAATTATCTATTTTCATTTTCATTAGTATTCATTTGTTCATAGGAAGCCCTGTTTCAGACCTGTATTCACTAGTCCATCTGAGATCGAAACCTCATTTGTACCTTCTTGGAAGTTCATCATCTTATTTTATTTTATCATTGAAAAATGGTTTTCACTTTGACAATCAAATATTCATACATATTTTGAAGTGGCACATGATCATCTTTTGTAGACCCCTACACCTGTTACACCATTTCTTCATAATCCAAACTCTCAAAAATCATGGCAACACAAATTCAGAGACACAAACTTGACAAAAATTTAGGAGATCACATAGAATTTTTGATAAAAGATAAGATAGATATATTGAAAATCATAGACCTATACTGTGGCACAAGCTTTAGCATACTTCAAATGAATCATTACATTAAAGTATCACCACAGATCAAGACTCCATAATATCAAACTCAAACCAAAACACAACTTGTGATAATAGATGACATGGAACAAGATAAGAACATTGACATACCTATGATGATTCACCTACCTTAGGACCTCAATGGAAAAAATCATACTAGTTTTGGAAAGATTTGGATCTTTTCACAGCAACACAACTTCATTTGCTTCCCATAGAATAAAGAATGACCCCATGAAGAATAATGGATACACCCATCCATCATATTGCATTTAGCATTTAAAAACACATTTTTCCACATGGGACAAATCATCAAATTTGAGCTTCAACTCTCTCAATTGTTTTACCTTTTCCTTTCTATCAACTACCTAATTTCCTTCTTGAGTAAACTTAGGTTCTTACCTTACTTTTTCAGTATCATTGTTGACCTCTTTCTTTTTATTGTATGTGTTTATCTTCACCTTAAAATACCTTGCAATGTGTCCAATATTTTTACATTTAAAAAAATTAAATAAATCTTACCTCTAGAAGCTCCATCTCTTTATCTAGGACCCTTTTGATGACAATTTCTAGTTATATGTCCAATCTGATTGCAGCTACAACACACAACTTTATAGTTACTCTCATTCCTTAAAATCTGACTAGGGGAATCTTGATGAAAAAAATTGGTAATACATCCCTTCTTATGGAAATTGTAGCATGAAAAACATTCTAACTGATATGAATGATCATCCCAACCATTTCTCCATGGAAATGCATTCTTAACACACCTTCTATAATCCCTAGCTTTAAGACCAAAAGTATTGAAAGAGTAGTAAACACCATTGAACTTACTTGTAAACTTCATTGCATTGGGTTAAATGATAACCTTCTTGTGATCTTTGACATCCTTCATGGATTTAACAACATTACTAGGTATGACTTTATCATCTTTATGTTTCTTCATATGCTACCATTTGTAGCCTAAGACATATTTTTCATTTATTGCTCTTCAGTTATTTAGCATATCATCTATGGATTCTTAACTATTCTCCAATATCTCATAGGTATTCAAACTACTATGTACCTACTATAATTCTAATTTTAAGGATCTTAACTCATCTTCATACCTGCTACAATATTCTTCTTTGACCTTTAGGGTTTTAGACACACTCTTCACTTATGATTCCAGATCCTTGATTTCTTGACCATGATCATCATCCATGTAAATAATTTGTTCTTAAAAACCCTAGAATAATGATTCCATGACTTCATACTTCTTTCTTAAGGCTAATTCAACATCAAAATTTTTATCCACTATGTGTGCTTCAAGATGATCTCATTCAAGTTGTCAAACTAGATTTATAAGGACCTAGATCTGATACCAATTATTATAAGAACAATGGATTGAGAGCGAGCGGTGAATCAGTCCTTCAAAAAATTTACATCAATTAATTTTATTTGTGTGAACCATTCAAACAAACCATTCACTATCCTTTAACCATGTGTGTGTTTATCAAAAATTCAATCAACTATAAACAATAACAAGATGTAAGAGAGTACAAAAGAACACAAGATGTACCTGGGAAAACCTCAAGGGTAAGAAAAACCGCTAAAAATCTTCTTATATTACTCAAATCAAATAAATTTAGTGAATCACCAACTTCACAAGGAGCACCAACCCCTAGTTTAGTAGGGCACTAACCCCTAGTTTAGTGAGGCACCAATCCCAAAAGGAGGATACAATCCCATAAGATGACCAAGAACCAACTCAGCCACATAAAATGGTTGATCACTAAATATATGTTTCTGCAACAACTGATGGTGATCACTAATTCAGCTCATCTCTCTCAAAACCCTTCTCAAACACAACTTCTTCTTCCTTTCTCAAATCTATCCCTCCTCAATCTGATTTCTTCTTTTCCCTAGCTTTCCATTATCTTCATCCTATTTATCACAACCTCAAATAATCATTTCCCTCTCATGATGGTATTTCAGAACTCTTTGAAGCTCCAAAATTATTCCCTTGGTCACTCAAGTTATCTTTGTCTCAACTAATTCAAACGAGTCTTTTTAAATTACTTTTATACCTTTTTCTTCCCTCCAAATAATGCAGGTAGTCCTTCATAGTGAAAAAAATCATTAAAAAATAATACTAAAATCATGAATACGTCACAAAATCTACCATTTATGTTGGTCATATCATAAACAACCCAAAAACACTCATTTGAGACACAAGAAGCTCAAATGTACTCAAATAATCCAACTCGCTAAATCTAAATATAGAAGACCAAAAAAAACTTCACCAAGGAATGTAACATGCTTATGCATCTTGTATATGATCTTATAAACCTCCAGAAATCACGAAACAACTCATAACAATCAGCAAACCTCGTGAAGCAACTCAAGAGCATGCACAACCAAGCACCCTCAAAATTGACCTTCAAAGAACATGTCATAACTTGCTCATACCTTAGAAAAAAATAAAGTTTGATATATCATTGGAAATATATTGGAACTAGGATCATGATAAAATTAAAACCAAGTCTTAATTCCACCTATAGCTCCTTTAAAACCACTTTGTTCACATAATGCTCAAAATTTCCTAAAAACTAGTCTTCATAAATAAGGTATACTTTGAATTTTAACACCTCAACCATGATCTGAAATCATCATATAAATGTATTAAAACTCCCATGATTCCATGAATGGTAAATTATACAATTGGTCCAATGGATAACTTTGCTAAAAACTAAAACTTTCCATAAACAAATATTTTTGAGTGGGGCCCACATACTATCAAAATATTTAAATCACATGTGGATATATATGGAGGAGTGCAATAAAACATTAAATCATAAATTTTACCAAAACAATAAATTTTGGATCAGTAAAATAATTTTTCTCCAAAACGCTTTCAAGTTAGGGTTTCAAACATGTTTACCTTCTTAACAATCATTCATAAAAATGTGACTATAAAAAAACCTCATTATTATTGTAAAATATTTCATATATGACCTAATTATCTATTACATATATCTCAAGTACTCATGCAAACCACACATTCCACAACGAGCATTAGAAGGTCAACTTTTAGCATTAAAACACACCTTTGAAAGCCTGATTTTTAGTAAAAAACTCAATATCTTCAAAAATACACATCACTTGGTCCTAAACTTTGACCCACAACATCATGATAACCTCCTATAACTGAAAAAAGTATCATCAATTATCAAATGATTATGAATATTTCTAACCACAACGACTTTCCCATGTTTACTAGTCTTGTTCTCACTGTTTTTTCTTCAAAGGACCCTAAAACCTCATCAAACCCTTGAGTATTATCCTAAAACTCCTTATAAATATCATATGAAGTACCAAAATTCTCATATAATTAAAAAATGATTCCTTTCTCCATTTCTCAAGTCACCATACCAAACCACATGCTTTAGGTCTAGGAATAGGCCTAGTATGTCCTGCCTTAACCATGACTCTCCATGAACTTCCCATGATTACCACTTGCAGAAACTTGGACACCATTGAAACATATTATCAACCTTTATTTCCCTCTTAAAAACCTTTGGAGCTCATTCCATGACCATACACGCTCTTACCATTCTTAGACAACATAGGATATCACCAAAACAAGACACTACCTATAAACCTTCATGTTTGAATTTGACCTTACACCTCATGGAGATTCGTATGACACCATAAAATCCTTTACCATTAATGGATTGTACATAAATTAAAACACCTAGACATAATGACCAACACTTAAACCCAACCACTGACCATTTTGCAAGGCCTCCTACCCGTCATTAGGGGTTTGAATCTATTTCACATCACATAGAGGTTTTTTCACATGTGGGACACATAAGGTTTCACAATGAATCATACCAATGTTATTCACAAGGACATAAAGTTATAGAGAAACATTTCATCATTGTATAAAACCTCTCACTAGGTATTGATTCATTCATTAGTTACATATAGCAAAAATGGTTTCATCCTTACTCGTTTTTCATCCCCAACCTCAGAACAAAGTACCTATAAATAATTTCTAGCCTGCGTAGTCATACAACACTTCCATATCATATTATTGAGTCTATAATCATCTAATCTCACTCTCTTTCTTGTTTTTTCATCTCCTTAGAATTCCTTTCTAATAATATATCTTACAAAATGCTAATAATAGTATTTTTATGTGGACATCGTTATCTTATTAATAATCTGAATATACTATTGTTAACCCTTAATCCTATAAATAAAAAGGGCCATATTTACCCAACACTTATTTATTTATTTAGGGTTGAATCATAAAATCATTTTGATATAATTTATTAATAGTATAAGTCAATTAATCTAATAACTTTGTTGATACTTGTCTCTATTAATGTAAGTGGATAAGTGTGCGTCAATGGATGAATTATCCACATGTTAAATTACAATTTATATTACAAGTAAACCTTAAATCATATGAAAGTGCATGGAAATTAAATACATTAACAAGAAATAGTGCAATAAACGTATTTATTTAGTTGTTTATTTTGTACATGACATACTCTTGAGAAAGAGATATGACTTATTATCTTCTACCTATATGCCTTTTATCTATCTTTCTTCACACACACACACACACACACACACACACACACACACACACACACACATGTTGAACCCTGGTCATTTCCATTGATGTCAAGTGACATTGGTTGAAAAAAATGTGAATTAGGTGTTGTGTAGGCTTCTCAAGGTCAACCATGTGTGAAACATGTGTTAAAAAATCTGTAACAAGCTTTAGCATGCTAGATAAATGTGAAGGTTGATTGGTAGTGACAGCTCTCATAGAGGTTCTAGGTGTTTTCATGATGATGACATTGTTGGATGTTAGGTGGTTCAATGGTGTGCATGGTTCAATAGGTATCAGCAAGTACTGTGGTCATTCAGTTGATTTTATCGAAAGTCCAAGGTGGTCAAACATGGTAAAAAATGGGATAGGTGATTTTGTGATGTATAATGGTATCTGACAAGTTTATTGAGCATTTAAATGAATTCTAAATGATTACAGGTTGATACAGGGTCACTGCATGCATGGAAAATGAAATATGGGTTCATAGGAGTTCATTGGAGAAAATTTGAATAGGTTGCTACATTTTGTTAAATTGATTTAGAGGGATAAAACTCATTTTTATATGTTCTAAGTGTTCCCAGAGTTTGTATGAAGAAAATAATTTTTTTGGTTACTTAGAAAAAAATGTAAAAAATGGAGTATAATGAGTTTTACTATATTATGGGTATATTGGGTGTGGATGGAACATGCTCCCCAAGAACATGTGTTCCCCGCATTGGTGGTGGAGCCACAACAAAGGATTCTTTGTTGTGTGGATATATCAGATAGTTCGGGCACCGAAGACCCATCTGGAATAAGTTCAAAGAGTGTCTTTGTTCCCTGTAAGTGAATTTGGTCAAAAATACAAAGGGGTTAGTGTAGTACACATTGAGAGATCAAATCACACATAGGGGATGTGGGTGTAATAAGTACACCGAGAGCATATGTTCCTCGCAAGGTGAGTTTGTTTGCAGAACAAAGAAATCAATACTATTATGAAAAAAAGCAGGTGTTTTGGGCACATCAGACTCTGACAGTACGAGTTCTCGATGAGAGGTATTTCCCTGCAAGATCCCATGATCCGCAACATAAAGAAATAGTGTTGTATAGATGATTAAAGGGATGTGGTCACAAAGGACATTGAAGGCACAGTTCCATAAAGACTCTAGTTCCCCGCAAGAAATTAAAACCCGAAATACAAAGGGAGAGAGAAAATGAAGAGTGTTGTAGATAAAGTAGAGTGCGGAAGAACTTGACATAGCCAGCCCAAGTTCTCTAGTTACTTATTTTCCCCAGATACCCACTTTATCTAATTTATAAGGAAAAATGATTTAAGGGGATAATGAATTTATTTTAAAGTTTATGAGCTATATATTGCAGACTGGTAATGTGTTTCAGGAACCTTATTCTCCATGATCATCCTAAATCTGATTTCAAATATCTTGAGCTCCAGGCACTAGGATTGGAAGTTTTTGGACTCTTTGGACTCTTTAGAAAACTCAAGGTGCCAGAATTCTCTTTGCATTGGAATAAGAAAAATCACGATTTAAAGAGAGATATACAAAGAATAACTGAATGAAATGTGACACTCTTTTACAAGGGTAGTTTTACAAAATCCTTTTGATTTTTCCAATGCATGTAAAGAAGATGAAGTGCATGGCATGCCAAGAGACAGAGATGGAGAGGTATTCTTGTTTATAAAAGCCCAAATTATAAGCATTATATGTTTTCTAGAGAAATAGAAAAAGAAAGCAGTCGAACCAAGAGATAAAGAGAATACAAAGCTATCAAATAAATACCTATTAATCAAAAGAGAGGAGAGAAATTTTCTATAGAATAATGTGATACCAATTCAATACCTTCTGATTGAAAGATATATCTATGAAAGGGATGTAGAAAGGAGAATGTGCAAAAGAAGTATGTGATATGCAATGAAAATTTATTGCTAAATGAGAGCAAATTCATGTGCTAAAGGAGAAATAGATATCAATTCGAAATCTAGTGATGAAAAGGAGATAAAGGGTGTATTTGATCAGAGAGTTGATGTAGAGAAAAAGGAAGGGGACGGAGCATTAATCAAAAAATCAATCTAATGAATGCATAAGGGGAGAGATTTGAATAGAGGTAAGAAGAATCTTGAATATCTGATTTTTTAGAGTGAATGAGGAGAAGACAAGTTCTATGAATAAATTATCATGATTAGTTGTGACAGAAAACACATGTAAGAGATAAAAAAATTTGTATTATTTGTCTAAGTTGTTTGCACAGATCATACTAGGGGGTTGCAGCCTCCCTGTAAGTGGTAGCTTACTAAATATCGGTTGTGGCTGACTAAATTCCAGGGGTTGAATCCTCCTTGTAATTGGTTTCTTACTTAAGGTCATAGTGGTTGCTGGAACTAAATTTAGGAGTTGTGGCTTCCAGATAAGTTGTATCTTGTGAAGACTGGGTGGTGGTCTGGTTAAATTATTGGAGTTGTAGCTCAATCAAGAAATCATTGTAATTGTACAAGAAAATTGTTCAAATTATTGCATAGGTTTCCATGGGTTTTTGTCCCAAAAGGGTTTCCCACATTATATCTGGTCCTTCTCATGTGTATGTGTGTGTATATTATTACTCTCTCTATATTTCATGGTTAATTTTACATGCTTATATTAACCAATATACTTTTAACAAAAACAAACTAATGAGTTGAAAAATTTATTGAGAAGGTTTTATCAGCACTAATTCACCCCCCTCTCAAGTCCTGAAATTCCTAACAACACACATACACAAGTTGCAAAGAAAAAAGAAACATTATGAAAGTTGAACCACTTGGGATTCAATGGCATGATACGTCATCTTATGAAAGTTACATGGCTTGAAAAATAATTGTGTTTTGACAAATTCCCTTACATAACATAGAAAATGGAAGCTCCATCTACCATTGTGAAATGTTGTGAGAATTTTCCACATGGCTGATGTAAAACTTAGATGTCCTACATAAAAGAGTTGCATAGTATATATTAATGTGTTACATGGATGACCAAGTCTATATAAATGTTTTTCCCTAGTATTTCATATTATGATGTGATATGTTTTGTTTAGAATGTGCTTGTGTATTATTACATAGAGTGTTGAGAAGTTTTGAACAATGTCATTGTTGTATCTAAAAAAATTGGCATGTTGCATGATATGGATGATACCTCTCATGATTGAACTAGATAATTCCTTGAATAGCATATGTTCCTCAAATATAAGTTGGAAAATACATTGATGAAAATTAGATCTTTGTAGTGTTAAATCATGGTGGTGTTGCTGGAAATCATGAAACGGAGAGGGGGTGAATCAATGTATATTAAACAATAACAAACAATTCAATTCACTTACTTTGTGAAAATAAAGCCAAACAACATTCACAAGCAGTCAACATGACAGAAAACATAGAGAGATAAGATTTAATGTAGGAAACCCTTAAACAAAGAAAAAACCCATTGAAATCAAAGCACTAACTTGGACAAGAATGTACTATAAAGATTGCAATGATCTCACAGTTGAGCATCAAGTCGACATGGATATGCAAATCCAAAATTTAATCAAACAACTAATTGATCTTGAACAAGTTTCTACTTGCATGGAAGCTTCAACTCCCAAATTCAGTCAAGCACCTACTAACCTTCTGTAAGCTTTAACTTACAAGGAATATTCAAATCCACATCTACTAAGCTAATACTTATACTTCTGTAATGTTTTGATCACTTTGATATTTTTTTCTAACACAATTAATTGTGACCACTAGAAATAAACTCATTCTTCCTCTCATTTCACCAACACGATTCACCTCTATTATGATCACCTAATCGACATCAAATCTCAGGCCTATAAGGTTTCCTTCACACTCTCATTCCCTTCGTGATAATATCTCTTTGAATTCACCCTCTCAAACACTCACACTTTCATATGTACAGTGTTGTTGCAACTAATTCAATGAAGGAGCCATTACTCCCGAGTTTTCATGTCCTCAAAACTCTTATAATGTCATATTGTTTCTACATTCCATCCATACCTATTATTCATACATGTTAAGCTCATTTTCTCATACTTCTTTCTCTACATCAGTAGATCACCATGTCTTCAACAACTATCTTTTCAATCACTTATTTGATATTGAGATCACATATTCGGTATTAGAAATTTAAGGATGATCTATTCATATTAAACCATGCACTCTTATTTATGAGAATGATACACTCATACTTCTATTTTCTCTCTATTTTGATTTCATCTTAACTCTTTCACTCAAAAACACCTCTATCTTTCTATACACTTGTCTTCCTTAAATATGCATCAACAAACCTTCCTTGGGCAAAAATTAACTTTTGTAAACAACATAAAATTTCACGTATGAATTTTCACTTATAGTTCAATGAATCTTCACCTGACTTCCTTAAATACTTGTACAAGGGAGAAATGAACCATCTCCTTGCAAAAATTAATCTAGTGTCATACCAAACATCTGAAAAACTTTAGTTATAGTCTCATAATACATAGTTATTTTCAAGATTCTCTTACTCACAATGATGAGAAAATGAGTCTCCTTAACTCTCTAACATCCTACCACAAGTTATGAAATTCCATTTAGACCTTTAATAACATACTTGTAATGGTTCATAATTCTCTTGTCCTTTTCTTAAAAAATCAATAATTTGTCTTGTAGCACAAAAAATTTTCATCCAGATGTTTGAATGTTACAACAAACTTATATATGCTTTATAGAATCTTCATATTCTCCTTTAATCCTCATGTAACCTCCTAGATTTATTTGAGTACCTATGAGTGCATTGGGAGAAAGATAATATTCCTCTCAGTTTTGGAGAAAGAAGGAGAAGAGGCTTAGAAAAATGCAATAAGCTTGAACGTCATGAACATCAAGTATAAAAGTGGTATACATCAACAATGATAACTTGAAGGCCTTTTATAATCAGATGAAGAAAAAAATTTCTCACTTTTCTTCATTGTTATCAACACACAGTCCTATAGGCAACTGAGACAAACTCTTCCATTAACTTTACATGTGATGAGTCATGTAAATCCCCTTTATAAACACCCCATCATATGTACTTTTATTAATCCATTGAATCTATGTCCTTGTATTTCCCACATACTGTTGAACATTATCATCATAACTTGAACTTATTGGCATAAATATTGATTAATATACTTACAACTAATTATCTTTAATTGGTGGTATTTTTAGTATGCATTTATTATCTTGATTTAAATAAGTTTTTTGAATGATTATTTGTGTGATTGCCACTCTTTTTTGCAAGATAATTGTTATATGGAGAAAAGGAATTATTTGCAGAAACCCATCCATAGCTAAAGGGACTCACCTACATCTAAGGAATTGTCCACAACCACTCATCTGTAGCCAAAGGAGATCACCTACAACAAAGAATTTGTTATTATGAATATCTATTGGAATATGAAGAATAACACTCCAAGTCTATACATGTCATTTGAGAGGTAGTTACAACTGGAACATGGGAACTAGAAGATAACTCTACTATGGATCTGACTATTCATTACAACTCACTAAGAATTGATCGATTAGTTAACACATGATTTAAGGAAGTTTTTGGCTACTTGAGTTATGTGTTTTATATCTGGAAACCTATTAATTAGTTATATTTCATGTGTTTAAACTCTTGTTGTTTTGTTTGAGATCTTCCACTTGTTCCATCGGAGATCTCTCACTTAGTCTGTTTGAAATGCTAGTTGAACTCTTCTTCTCACATTTTTCTGTAATTGAGGAGTACAAGAGAAAAGGGTTAATGTTGGAAATCTATCTATTTGAAGAATAGAGATAATATATAAATTATAGAATAGAGGATACATAGATACATAAACTTACTTTGTTCCTAGATGTAATATTCATGTCAGTTCAATAAATAATCTGAGTTCCATTTAGTAGATTTTAATTACAAGCCTTAGGAGGGATTAACACCTAAGGCATGACCCACTTGTGGTCTACTAAACCCTTGCATAGTTTTGTTGCTTTGTTTCATTACATGATTAGACTAGGAAGAAATCTATATCCTTATCTGCATTCTAAATTTACAAGCTTTGTCTTAGGCATAGAGTTTAGATCCATTTGCTTTCAGTTCTAAGTTTTGTTTTCAAGCATTTTACTTTTGAGCATTGTTATTTTTAGTATTGTAATGACAAATTTTTTTATTTCCATACCTCCTAAATTATTTGTAACTGTCCATACAACACTGACATTATTGAAATTTTATGTCCCTTGGTTTGATGATTAAATGACTATGAATTAATGAACATTCATATTAATTGTTGCAAGTTAATTTATAGCACAATTTTTTGCCATGATGTCAGAGATACTGCCAAGTTATAAGGTTTTTGAGAGGTTTTACATTTCTTAGAAGCAATTTAGGTTTAGGAAATTCCATATCTAAACCCCTCACTAATGTATGTTGATTGATTTGAGTTAAGTTAATGCATGCATCATCAAAGAGATGCCCATGGTATATTCTTACCCAATCCTCAAATAACACATATCTCTCCATATGATTATGAATATTTTGAGAAAGACATACTTTCCTATGTACAAGGCTTATTGTTAGAAGATACCCCTCCAAGTGAAAGTTTTGAATATACTCTTGATTAGCCAATCGTGGCAGAAGAAGTAAATCAAAATTTTGAAGACATGGAAACTACCTTTGAGCTCCCAATCTCCAGCAACAATCAACATGCAATAATGAAGAAAATTTCTCCCTCATCCCTTCCTAACTTTTATGGATCTATAATTGAAGATTGAGACACCTTTTTGTTTGAGTTTGACATTTTATGTAGGATTTATGACTACACCACAAATGTACATAATATTAAGTTGTTCCCTGATATACTCAAGGATGCATCCTTAAGATGATTCAAGGGGTTAGGAAGAGATGTTGTAACAACTTGACCGCATATGAAGGAAAATTTTATTGTAAAATATAAAGATTATTATAGGCCAAATAGTAGAGGAGGTGATGAGATCTTCAGGATGACACAAAAGGAAGATGAGTCAATGGAAGATTACCTAGAAATATTTTTATTCAATGTTCAAAAGTCAAAACACACAAGGTTACCTAATGATTCCCTCAAGCTACTTTTCCTTAAAAAGACTCAGTGACAAGGATATGGATGCTTGGACCTGATAGGAGCTAGAGATATCTCAAAAGCTACATTTGAGGATATTTATGAAGCCTAAATGAATTACTCTAGAGAAACTATGAAGAGAATTAAAGGGTGGATCAACTACTAAAGGAATTGGGGAGATATCCAAATCAGAGATTGTGAACAAGTTTAAGAACATGAAAAAAATATATAGTCAATGAAATGACCACTCAACTTGATGCCTTACATGCTAAGAGGAAGAGAGAATGGAACTTACAGATTTTTTTTCATGCATGTAGAAGAAAGAAAGATGATTACAAATGCAGGGGATTGGCCAGCATTGCAGAAGAAAAGGAGGATTCACTAGAATTCAAGATGATAAAAATAGAGGATGGAAAATTCTTCTATGTTACTTAAAGAAATCCTATGACTGCCAAGACAAGGAGGGTATGGCATAAGATCCTATGCCATATTTTCAAAATTGGGCTAGTTATCCATATATGGAACCCCCACCTTGGGATAATACACAATAAGGTTGGACTTTGTACCCTAGCCAGTACCAAAAACAACGGGGGAACCTTAATTTTCAGGCCAACAACAATGGAAACAAGCCCCTCAATCATGGTAGTAATCCTTGGAGAGGAGGGAAAGAAATGTAATAACCCACCTCCTAATTACCAAAAATTTTAACAGCAACCTCCTTATCCATAATATCAAGGTCTGATGCCCAAACCCCCTATCTAGCTCTTAACTAAAGGAAACTTAGATACTAGCTCAACGAACACCTAATAATGCCAATAATAAAGTTTCTCATCCAACCTTTACCATTGAATCAACTCAATACCATACCTATTCAATTGATGTTAATAACATCCATCTTCCATAAGGAAGAACACTTCCTCCACCAAGTAAACCCACCATTACAAAGATTACATATTAACTACAGTTATTACAAACTGATTTGCAGCAAAGCCATGACACATTGTAAACTGACCATAAAAACCTAAAAAAAGTTCCATCAAGGGTAAAATGTAAAATAATGAACCACCATTTCCAGAAAGATTACGGGAAAATAGGACCAACCTCAAATCAGGTTCTAATTCTTATTTTGTCAATCAACTGAAGGATATTTGTGTCAAAATTTCACTTATTCAAGCAATCAAGAATGTGCCCATCTACAACAAGTTGGTTAAGGATCTATGCATAAATAAACTAGGAAGAATAAGGATCCATCCACTATATAATTGATTGGATAGTTGGCTAATATTATTATTGGAAATTCAGTTTTACCCAAGTACATAGATCCAGGCAGTCCCCTTGGTGAATGTTACAATTAATGGAATGACAATAAATAATACTCTAATTGACTTAGGGGAAGTCATTAACATCATGACCAAGAAAATTATTGATGATTTGAAATTGGAAGGACTAATGCCAACAACTACATTATTACAAATTGTAAATGGATCAATAGTGAGACCTAAAGGAGTTCTTGAGGACATAGTTATGGTGGTAGACTCTTGCAAATACCCTGCTGACTTTATTGTCCTTAAACTAAAAGTGAGTTTAGGAGGTTATCCTATTATTATAGGGAAGACATGGTTGGCCACTACTGATGCATTCATAGGTTGTAGGTCTGGCAATATGATTATTTCCAATGTAAGTGGTACTAATAATCTCATTCTCTATCCTCATTCCCAATCGTTGAATGATGAAGATCAAAAAATTTGGGTTGAAGAACTAGAATCAAATCAGAGCTATGTAAAACAACTCATGATGTTAGAGAATTATTGTACCATTGAAGGATAAGAAGAAGATGTTGTTCTATCCAATGTCTTTCAGAATAACTATGGAAGAAATGAAAAAGTGGATGAAAAATTAATTTAAACTACCCCTTGAACCAAGTTCTACTACAAGAAAGCACAATGGGTATTCCAAGTAAGAATTTTATTCTTCATCAACTTCTTCCCCATGGCTTCATACTAAATTTTTTTAGCAATAATTTATATTCAATGATTGATCTCTCCAAACAAGTGGAGATAACACCAAGAAAAACACTCAATATCAGCAAGCTTCTGGATAAACAACAAGATAAATTGTTGATTGCTCTTCTGCAAAAACATAGAACAATGTTTTCATGGGATTATGGTGATATGCTTGGAATTCATCCTAGGCTCTGCACATACAAGATTTTTATCAAAGAAATTTGTAAACTAATTACGAAGCAATTAAGGAGAATGAACCCAACAGTGGGAGAGATTGTAAAAGGAGAATTAAAGAAGTTA
Organism: Taxus chinensis; assembly: GCA_019776745.2. NCBI lineage: Eukaryota > Viridiplantae > Streptophyta > Pinopsida > Cupressales > Taxaceae > Taxus > Taxus chinensis. The sequence goes on along the minus strand of CM034155.1, from coordinate 659,430,734 downwards.
CTAGATGTTGGATGTATATATCCCATACCAAACATTCAATGGGTGTCATCCCTTGTCACTGTGTCGAAGAAGAACGATAATTGAAGGATATGTGTAGATTATAGGGAGTTGAATACATCAACAAAGAAGGATCATTTCCCATTACCTTTCATTTATCAGGTACTTGATACTTTGGCTAGTAAAAAGTATTTCTCTTTTCTTGATGGATATAGTGGCTATAATCAAATTTAGATTGCACTAGAAGACCAGGACAAAACTACCTTCACATGCCCATGGGGAACATTTGTTTATTTAGTTATTCTGTTTGGCTTGTGTAATGCACCTGCTACATTCTATTGGGAAGTCTTGAGCATCTTTTCAGATTTGATAAATGAATGCATGAAATTCTACATGGATGAATTCAGTATACATGGTATAAATTTTGAAGAAGATATGTAAAATATGGAAATTTTTTTGAAGAGTTGCAAAGAGCACAATCTGTCTTTAAGCAATGAAAAATGCTACATGATGATGTCTGAAGGTATAGTCTTGGGACAATATCTTTCTTCTGATGGAATTAAAGTTGATCCAACAAAGGTATCTGTTATAATAAAGTTGCCAACACCAAAGAAATAAAAGGATGTAAGTAGATTTTTAAGACATGTTGGATATTAAATAAGGTTCATATAAGCTTTTAGCAAGATTGCAGTGCTATTTTTTGTATTGTTAGGAAAGGATGCTCTTTTTTAGTGCACTGAGAGATGTGAAACTGCATTCCAAACTTTGAAATAGATTTTAACTACCGCTCCTATCTGGAGATGACCTGATTGGAACATTCCTTTACACATCCATGTCAATGCATTAGACCACACTATTAAAGTTGTCTCAGGACAAAAAGATAGCTTTTTGAATTATGCAATTTATTATGCTAGCAAGAACTTGTAGCATGCATAATTTAACTACATAGTAACAGAGAAGGAGTTCTTGGTAGTTGTGTATGCTATTAATAAATTCAAACACTACATCATAAGTTATCTAGTGTTCATTCACATTGATCATGCTGTAATCACATATTAGATAACCAAACTAGTAGTAAGCAACAAAATTATAAGGTTGTTGCTCCTTCTACAAGAGTTTGATGTCACCATATTAAACAAACCTAGAAAGGACAACGTATTAACATATTTCCTCTCAAGGATGGAGACTAATGATGAATAATAAGTAGTTGATGATTATTTTCTAGATGAGAACTTATTTTCCATTTCTACTAAAACACCTTGGTATGTAGACATAACCAACTCTTTGGTCTCAATGTAAAACACCTCTACATTACTTATACTATGAGAAGAAATATATAGTTGAAAAGAGTGTGCATTTTTCTTGGATAGCTAGATTTCTATTTCATACAGGACAAGATCAGATCATGAGAAGGTGTATAGATGATGAGGATATATTTGATGTCCTCATAACCTACCATAATGAACCTTGTGGAGTGCATTTTTCTGAAAAAATAACAACACAAAATTTGTTGAAAACTGGATATTATTGACCAACATTACATAAGGATTCAACACTATACAATAGGAGATGTGATAAGTGTCAAATAATGGGTAAGCCTACCAAATCTGATGAAATGTCATTGCAGCCTTAATTGGTCTTGCATCCTTTTGAAAAATGGGGATTAGAAATCATTGTCCCCATAGATCCTAAATCTCAGCAGAAAGATTACATCTTGGTATGCACAAATTATCTAACTAAGTGGACAGAGGTGAAGGAATTCCAAATCAAAAATTGAGAAAGTAGCCAAGTTTCTCTATGAACACATCTTCACCAGATATGGAGTTCTAAGAGAGATTGTTATTGATCAAGGTACACACTTTACTATTGATGTAATTTCTTATCTAGTTAAGGAGTATGAAATCAGGCATAGGAAGTCTACACCATATAATCCCCAATTTAATGGCCAAGTAAAATTTACAAATAGGGAGATAAAGGCCATCTTGACAAAGACCATTGTACTTCATAGGAAATATTGGGAAGACAGACTTCCAGAGGCATTTTGGGCATTTAACACAACATGGAAAGAAACAACTGGATTCACAATGTTTGAACTCTTATATAGTAAGACTATTGTTTTTACCAATTGAATTTGAGCACAAAACACTGAGGACTACACTTGAGCTAGGTATAGATTTATCTGAAGCTCAAAGGAAGAGAATTATCCAACTCAATGAGTTGGATGAATTGAGAAGACAAGAAATACATAATACAAAGGTAGTGTAGAATAAAAGAGTTAAATGGAATGACTGGTATATGAAGACAAGATAATTTCAAGAAGGTGACTAGGCACTCTTATTGATTCAAAATACAAGGACCATATGGGAAAACTCAAGACAAGGTGGATAGGCTCCTATGAGATTGAGAAAATATTCCCTAATGGAGCTGTAAAAATCACCACCATAAACCCCATGAGGTTAAAATTAGTGGTAAATGGTCAGAGGATGAGATTGTACAAGAAATGAGTTAACAGAAATACATTCATGCAACAATTTAGAGGAGGTCAAAGTAAGATGGAAGTAAGGATGTCAGAGTTAAGATAAGGAGTTGAGCTTGTTGGATCATCTTCTGTGATTCCAAAGAATCGAGAGATTTTAGTGGCCTTGGTATATACAACTTGTTGACTATTCCAAGAACAAAGAAAAATGTTTTGATAAGCCCTTTTGGTGATCAACAACACTTTGCTAACACATTTTATTTCTTAGAATTTTTATTTTGCAAGGTTTGATGTAAGGTGATTGTAAGAGTGTATGATTTCCATCACAAGGAGAGAATGCAATGATTGAAGGTTCCACTTGTAGCAACATGCAATAAACCCCTATTTTGTCTTTTGTGTTTGGCTAAACTCATGATTGCATAAAGAAAGATCAAGGATGTTTGCATGTGTGAGAGATGGAAAAGAGACAAATGACACCCCAACAGATTGGCATTCCCTCTCCAGGAGTTATTTGGTTTTAGTAAGGACCACCAAATATCAGTCGGACATGTCTACAACATCATAGCAATGTCTGCAACATTATAACGAGATTTCATGTAGCGAAGGTGCAAATCCAAATAAGCATGGACAATAATCATTCCAAACAAACATCGAGATAAGTTCACTTGACTCTCACTTTAATAAAGTATAATTAGAATGACTATTATTAAATATCATTTATTCCAAGTCATCATGTATTTACTACATTTAAAACACCACCACCTTTCATGCTATGAGATATCCCTCCACATAAGCCCATGTTGTTGAATCAATTCAATTTGCATGCTTCACATGGTCACATCAATTAATGATCACTCCCGTAACTGTGCTGCATGTCTGTAATGTCCCCAATGGGACTATTTTTTCCCCTAGTTGGATTTTATCCTAATCCTAATCCTCAAATCATAACTTATAACACAAAAATTAAATTTACTTTTGCATATTTGAATTATGCTAGAAAATATGACTAGGGTTATTATAAAAACCCAAACAAACCAGCATTAAAAATTATATCTGTCCACTCCAATCCGATTTCCATATTTTTATCAGCCCATACATGTAATAAAATGCATATTTTTAGAGGAATAAGGAGCTGAAATCATACACAGAAATATGTAGACTAATAAGACTGAAAATGACACTTCTAGCACTTCAAAATTTCAGAATTTTGTTTTCTTTGTTACATAAAAATCAGATATAGAGAAAGCAATGCAAAACATATCTCTAGTACCTCCAAACACACTCAAATTTTCAAAAATGTGGGTCGCTCAACCTTATAAAAATAAGAAGAAACCACTGCTGCAATCTCCTCACCAAACCCTTCCGCAAAACTGCTTTATTCTTTGTTGGAATAACTGAAATAAAACTGAAAATATGATGATGCCCATTGGAAACCATTGTGCAGAGAATCCTCACAAACTAGAGGAAGGGTTTTTTCCCTTCAACTAGGGCTCTTAGAGGGTTTTCGTTCTCTAGAGTGAATCTCTAAGGGTTTTCATCCTTAGAAGATAAAATATGCAAGCTAAAATTCTCCACATACAAATAGGAATTTAGAAGATAAACAAGTGATCCTCTCCTAAGGAAGTTGGCTTACTTATATAGAGAAAATGGCCCAACTATCCTTTCTCATCATCTAATCAACTCAATTTCATTTAATGTTTTCCACTTACTTTATTTAATATTTTCCCTTGTTTTCATTTAATATTTTCCCATATTAAATGATTTTTTTCGAAAAAAATTTCCCTCCTAATTCAAGTCACATTTTTCTAGATAAAATACATTTATCCCATTATCTTTTACATTTTCTAACCATTTTTTATTTCCTCTGAGGAAATTCACACTTCTTCTAAATAAATACAATTTATACTAAGTGCTTTATCATGTATTTTCCTTTTCTATATTTTATTTTATTATTAAGTTATTATTAAGTTCATTAAATTATTATAAGTGTTTTTTATAATGTTTACTTTATTTTTTAAAGAACTTTATAATAAATTAATAGAACTTAAGTCCCCCTTGTGTTCATTCCTTAGCTGTCAAGGAGACATAATAGGCTAAGGGTCTTCGATTGGGAAGGGGATATTATTGTCCTTCCTTCCCAAAATTACTTCCCCTCAAACAATTCCAATTTTATTTTGTCCAAGTGCCATGCAAAATACAAAAAAACATGTTAAAATGATTTGCAAGCCTATCCCATGTACATGTCAAGTGGGATAAAACTTGCCACCATATATCATCCACAAGATATTCATATGCATATGCTTGGAATAATGGTCCAAAAAATTCCACAATGAAGACTACACCTTCTATCTTATCATGTATCTCATGATGGAAATAAATTAGAATAGTCAGAAATAAATAAGGAACATTATTATGCTCTTCATACCTTTCAATTCCATCAATGTTCTCCGTGTGCTCAAGATAGACATATGTTGAGTTGCCCCCAACATTGTTGCCTAAGTTCTTGTTGAAAGTATCTGAAAGCTGATCAAAAGTTGATGGTTTAGAAATTACAACAGACCATAATTTCACATAAGTGTCCATGGGAGGATCTTCCTCATGTGCAATTTTCTCCATACATTCTCCTTTGAATTCTTCACTATGGTGTGAACCTGATTTGTCTTTATACAAATATTAATTTCCTTCACTTTGCCACATACAATAATTAGAAACTATTGGTCATCAAACTTGCACCCACAACTCGGATCTATAAGAGCCAAGTTGTTTGTGATGACAATGGAACCATCCCTAAAATTTGGGACCTTACGCACTTGGGACGGATCTCTAGAGAAGGTTGGTTCCTCCATCTATTTCTACTGCTACTACTACTCCTAGTGTTGAAAAGGAAAAGCTAAGCTAACAATGCCAAAGGGACTAGGGATAGAAGGATAACATGAAAGGAAACTACACTAAAAGGTGATAGCACCAGAAAAAAGAGGGATGAACACTATCTGTTCTAAGTGAAAATGAAAGGAAATGTGTGAAAGATGGCTAGGCACGTGTAGCACAACTTAAAACATATTTACCATATCAGTCCTCATGGAACACAACTAAATAAGGAACTGCAAGGGATGTAGAATGGCACAACGAGCATGATAATGTAAAAGAAAAGGAAAGGAGAAGGAATGAAAACATGTTAGGATAGAAATAGTCACAAAACGATGTTTATTACTTCCAAAAATGCACAGATTTGTTACAATGATGAAAGAGGCCGATATCCACATGCAAGAACCAGATCCAGAGGTCTGCAACTAAAAATATAGAAAAAACATATGAAGTCCTTAGAAAAATGCATAAGGATTCAAAGTATCCAACATTAAAAATGAGCCCAACTCTTACATTTATAGATGAATCATCATGGAAGAAGAAGAGAAGGAGGGAAAATCTGAATTTGAAATGTAACCACCAATAAGAAGCATTCAATGCCTGCAAATCCACCTAAGAATCTATCAAATGCACTTCCTCAAGTCTGTTTAGTGCATGTTGAAGAAGGAAGGAGGGTGAATCAAATCAAATCAGGTGGTTGGAGCAATTAGATCTTCTCATTAATTCTTATGAAATACATTTTTCCCATTTCTCACCTACCAGATCCACCAAGAATTTGAATTTGAATGTTTAGCATTGTAGCCTATGTCAGTAGCTATTGATTGAGACTAGGTGCATGCCGATTGGAGCTCTGTAGCAAAATAGATATGGTTGTCAGCAAGTTTTTTAGAGTTGTCTGTGCATGCAAGACACATGGCATGTGGATTGGCTAAAAGGATGGCCAATTCATGCAAATTTTCTTGTCACGTTTCTGCCATGTGTCATTCATTGTTTTTTTGTAAGGATTTGGCACCCTATTGGTGCACATTTTGCATTGGTTGTGTGTGGAAACTTACTCATGTTACAGAGGATGACCTAGTACAGAAAGGCACAAAGGAGGGCGCAAAGGTATGTTCATGGAAGAATGAGATGTGAGAAGAAGACAGAAGGAAGGTGCAACAACGTGCGTGAGGAAATGAGGCAAACTGTTGAGCAGAGAATGCATGGTCAAGGCAAAACTATTACAAAATAATGTGTGGGGCATGCATATAAGAAGGATCCAAGGACTTAGTTGATTGAAGCAAGTGTGAGGCTTTCATATGTAGGGTGAAATAACTGCTAGGAAGAAGGTGGATGTGCATAGAAGATGCATGCAAGACAGGAGTGGAACAAAGAGGAAAAGGAAAATGGAAGAAGGGGAAGAGAAGGGGAAAAGAAGGTGGGTGCGATGAAATGTAACCAAGGGAATGTGCCAAGTGAACTTGAGCATGCACAACCTTGCAATGAAGAGCTCAGATCCAGAAGATGTATACAAGTTACCCAAATAACTAGGAGAGTTATTTGGATAATAGTTTTGGTGACTTTCAGGGCCATCTACCTACTAGATGAAGGATAGATAAGTAGCTTGAAGCATCCATTGGGCATGGAGTCTATTATGTAATCATGAAATTCTGATCTGTAGCTTTGAAGAACTACCCCTGAAATCACTTGAAGGATCATTTCTTGACTTTATTCTAAATCATGCAAACTACTGAAAATGTCAGAATCCTGGAAGCAAAAGAAGAGTGTGCATAGGAAGCACATGAGAAGAAAGAACTATGTACAAATAAACAATGTGCATGTAATGCACTTAGAGGAATTGAAACTACTCTAATATATACAAAATCATGTAGCAAACTTAATGGAAGGGTTTGAGATAGATCTCATTTACTGGGATTTGCAGCGCGCCTCCATCAAGATGAGTTAACTCAAAAGAGTTAGCCTCTTTGCACAAACTGATGGTGTATGGGCCACTCCAAAGTGCATCAAAATTTGAATGGAACCCTGGTTTAGCTCTGTCAGCATCCCATTTTAAGACCAAGTCCCCAACTTTGAAATCTTGAGGCCTAGCCTTTCTGTTCAAACCATTTCTTTGTTGTTTTTGATGTTGCTCTAGCTTGATCATGGAAGAGTTTCTTGATTCTTCAAGATTAACCAGCTCTGTCATTCTAATTTCTCTCTGGTCTATGCCTTCAAATTCAGTTGTTGGGAAAGTGCCAATGAGTTCAATCCTAGTGTCAAAGGAAGGGTAGCCTCCTTGCCATATACAAGCTTGTAAGTGAAAATTTCCTATTTCCTTTTTAACTGTGATTTTATCTACCCAGAGCATGCACAAGACCTTTGTATGCCACTATATTTGGCTGATATTCATTATGTGCACTTCATGATTCTGATCAAGTTCTTGTTTGTTGAACTCTGCCATAGACCATTGCCTTGGGAGGTAATAGTTGGAATAATTTTTCAGATAGATTCCCAAATTTAGAGCCCAATTAGTGATTTTGGTTCCAAGGAAGGATTTTGCATTATCAGAGATAATGGTTTGAGGAACACCAAACCTTGTGACTATACCTTCGAGAAAGTCAAGGATGACTGACTCGGTTGATTCTTTGAGTGTGACATAGCTTCTGTCCATCTAGTGAAGTAGTCTGTAGATGTCAACACCCACTTGTGTCTAGCACTTGAAGGTGGATTGATCATGCCTATGAAGTCAAGACCCCATTACGCAAAAGGTTGATCTACTTGAATTGGTCAGAGGGGAAGCACTGTTTTCAATCTTTTCTTTCCTATAAAGAAAGCACATTCCTTGCATTTTTTGACCCACTTGTGTGCATCTGCAAATAGATTAGGCCAAAAGATACCTGCCATTATGATTTTCATTGTTGTAGTTTTGGTAGAGAAGTGTCCACCAGAGAATCCATCGTGAAATTTTTCTAACACTTTTTCAGTCTGTGTGTCATTGATACATCTTAACAACACACCATCAAGATTCTTCTTGAAGAGAATTCCATCAATCAAAAACATAAGGGATAGATTGTAACCTCAATATGTCTTCTCTTTGTCTTGTTTAAACCAGGAGGGTATGCACCCTCAGAAAAGGAATGTGATCATGTCCTTCATCCAGTCATGCATGCCAGGATCTGTATTCTTCTCAAGTTCTACGCACGGGAGATCCTCATCCAGAAATAATGAAGTCTCAGATTCATTCTATGCACATCTTCAGAAATCTACTTGCAGAGCACGCTACCTCTTACCAATTTTTTGGCTTTGATAGTCACATCATATTCCATGATTTTGGTCACCCATCATGCTCTCTTTTCACTAATTTCTGCTCCCATGATGAATTCTCTGACAGAAGAGTGGGAGACTAACACCTTGATATGATTTTTGGTGAGCATAATTTTGAATTTCTTGAGCACGCGCATGATGGTGAAGACCTGATTCTCCATGTGACTATATTTTAATTCATAATCCTTCAAGCATCTGGCTGAAGAAATCCACTGGTTGTTCCATCCCTTGTTCATTTTCTTGTGTTAGGATTAACAACAATACTTGCATTAGTGCCATAAGCATAAAGGATGAAATCCTTTGAGTAATTTGGTTGATGAGTGTTGGCGCACAAAAATTTCTTGCTTGATTCTGTTGAAGCTCTCTCTTCCTTCTGTTATCCATCTGAAGGCTATGTCCTTTTTGAGCATCAGGGTGATGGGCTGGACTAGTCCTGTAAAGTTAGGGATAAAACACCTAACAAAATTGATCTTGCCAAGGAAGGACTGTAAGGCCTTTTTGTGCACCTGAAGGGAAAGAGCTAGGATGGCTGAAATGCACTCAGGATCAATTGTGATGCCATCCTTTGAAACCACATGGCCCAAAAGCTTTCCCTGTGCCATACTACAAATTTACACTTCTTGGGGTTAAGAGACACCCCATACTTTCTACATCTCTCAAATACTTTCTCCAGGTGCACCATATGATCCATGTACTCTGCTTTGAGAAGACTGGTTATATCATCAAGGTAAACCAAGATGAACTCATTGATGTAACCTTTGAAGGCAATGTCCATGGCACACTGAAATGTTGCACCTATGTTTGATAGACCAAAGGGCATATTTTGATATGCATATGTTCCCCACTTGGTTGTAAATGATGTTTTGAATTGATCCTCTTCCTTGACCAGGATCTAATTGAAACCTGAATACCCATCTAACATTGAGAATCTTTGCATGCCAACCATAATTTGCAGAATCTGCTCCATTGAAGGCAAAGGATAATGATCCTTTAGAGATGCCTTGTTCAAATCTCTGAAATCAACACAGAGTCTGATTTCACTGTTCTTCTTGCACACTAGAACTAGATTCATGACCCAAGTAGAGTACTTGATGGGAAAAATAATTTTTGCCTCAATGAGTTTGGATAATTCCTTTCTCATGAGGGGCTCTATCTTTGGATTGACTAGTCATTGCTTTTGTCTGATGGGATTGATACCAGGATCAAGGTCAATGGAGTGTTGAGAAACACTTGGATCAAAACCTTTGAGGTCTTCATACTCCCATGAAAAGATATCACTGTATTTTTGACAGAGAGAGATGAAGGCCTATTTTCATTGTGTGCGCAAGTTTACTGAGAAGCAACTCCTTTCCCATGTGCAATAGTGACTGGGGAGGAGTATTCTTGCATGGTGCATGCATGTATTTTTCTTCACCCTTGAACTCATCATCAGGGCTAAACATTTTTCTAAGGTGACCAGCCCTTTAGGCAGCTTATTTGTCTTCAGTTGTATCACTTGGTCACCATAGTTGTCATGCAAGTCAACTTGCATGCTTGATGAGAATTCAACTTCATTCTGGATGAACTGGATGATCTGCACATCACTTTCAAACACTTTCCAGCTGGTGTTGTTGTCTGGAATGGATGGTCTGATCACCATCTTAATGTGTTGATTGTTTCCTTTGAAAAATTCCTCAGCAGGAGAGAATTACAAACCAAGCGCGGCCATTTGATCAGCTTCCTTGTTCATTTTTTGTGGCACCACCTACAGATTTAGAGCATCAAATCTCTCAAGGAGGTCCCAAACTCTATGTTTATAAGCTTTGAGAAGCTTATTATTTTCCTGGAATTTTTTGGTAACCTTGGTGGATAACCAATTATGTATCCCCAAAGATCTGCAGCACCTTAATCCCTTTCTTCTCAGCAATGAGAAGGCCATGCACTAGTGCTTCATACTCTGCCACATTGTTAGAATAGGTAAACTACAATCTGTGTGTGAAGAATAATTTCTCATCCTTAGGGGAAATGAGAACAACTCCTGCTCCTACGCCATTTCTGCTTCTGGATCCATCAAAGTATAACTTCCATAGACCAGTGTTCAACTTGGTTTTTCTTGAGCGCACATGGCAACATAACTTCTTCTTCAAGAATGCAGTAAGTACCAAGCCTAGTTTCATAGGCTTCTAGTTCTTTAGCATATGGGTCAAATTTATGGTGCCTCTCCACCACTTCATCAAGTACTAGATCAGGAATAGAAGGTGGAAGAGGATGCTCTTCAGGAACTGAAGCTTGTTCTTGGATTAAATAATTGGCTTGGAGAGGGGATGGGACATATGACTCTACATGATAGGAAAATATTGGATCAGCTTGTATGGTAAACCAGGTACCATACCTTGTCTTGAGTAACATATGAGACCAATCAGAAGACAAGTAACCACCCACTTTTGTAGTAAATTCTCTTGATAGACATAGGGAAAACAAAGGAGGTAAGTCAATGATAGATACATCTTGAGTTATGGTGAGGCTTGGACATGCATGAAGGGTTAACTCAAGATCCTTGATGACTCCTAAGGTAGTAACAGTTGAACCATCAAGTTTTAGGACTCCTTTAGACAAGGGGCTATACTTAAGACCTAAGACATCAACTATCTTCTTAGGCATAACAGAAGTACTAGCACCTAAGTCTATCATGCAATTATGCACTAGGTGTTTTCCTATGATCAAGGACATATAGAAGGGTGGGTTTTAACAATTTTACTTACTTGTTTCTCCTCTTCTTGGAAGATGTTGATAGAAGCACATGTGGTTTGTGAATAGTTGGATTAACACACGGAAGTTGGGATAGGGCCTCATGCAGCAAATCCCATTGAGATGGAATGGTCAGAGCATCCCACATTGTGACATTTATATTTTTCTTCTTCATCTAGTCCACAATGCTAAATGGAAGACCCACTGACTTGTGAATTTGAGGGGACAACAACATCCTTTCTTGACTTTCAGGTGCAGGGGAAAGAGGATTTAGCCAAAGCACAGAGGCTTGACCTACCAAAGGAGGGGCATGCACACTACTTCGGGAGGAGATTTTTGTAAGAGCCTCAGGATAGGGACCTGAGAATTTTTACCATTGGATGCCCTTGGCTGCATCTTTCTTCTTTTAAGGGTCTGTTTGTGTTGCTAGAATTGTGACTACGCCAAACTCTAGCATTCTCTTCTTATATCTTGTGTTGTCCACAACTTGGGCAACGCTTACTTGTATCCTTTACAGCTTGGTTGATTACACAGAAGTCCTTAGTGCCAAAGAACATCAAGTTTTATTCTGGAGGAGATTTTGGCCTTTCTTGGTTTTCTATTTTGGGGGCACTTGTTGAAGGCTCACAAGTGAAAGCATTCTGGATCATGTAGGCTTGCATGCATGCAACATTAGCACAGTGATATTTATTATGAGGCATGTTACAAGGGAAGAACCATTCTGACTCCTGTGCCAAATTGTTCTGAACTGGAACAAGCACCTGACTTGCACTGGGTGCTGGAAGAGAGGGTGTAGGAGGAACAACTTGCAAGGGCAGATGTGCACTAGCATGCCATCTATCATTCTACTGGTTGGGAATGTATGCTTTGGTTTCCATATTGATTCCACCAAGGCTGATTGCTTTGGCTATGTGCCTGATTAGAACTGCCTCTATAGGCTTGCACTTGTTGTTTCTCTAATGATATGACCTTATTTGATAAATTTCTAATCAAGGTCTTCAATTCTTCATCTTCTTTTTGTTGCGTTGGAGAGTAGGATGTTGATGCAACATGGTTGCAAATTTTCTCAGGAATAGGAACAGGGGCCAAAGAAGGTTGGGGTGCTTGTGACATTTCTAGGAACAAGGGCATAGGAGGTCTAGGAGCTATCTTTCCCACCTGAATAAGACTATTTTCCGCCCTTACTGCAATATTATAAGTAGCTGGTAAAGTCCTACCTCCCATGGATTGAATCATGACTGAGATATCATTGTTTAGCACCTTTAGATAATACAAAAAATCATGTTGGGCTGTAGGTCTTACCACAAGAGGGATTCTATCCCAAGTCTTCTAAAATCTGATGTTGAAATCAGTCATCTGCTCATTGGGTGCCCTCCTTGTTGTTGTCAGTTGCTCCACCAGAGATAGGTGATCTGACTTATCTTCAAAATAATTACAAAGAGTTGTTCCAAGCTCATCCCAGGTGGTAATAGATCCAAGTCTCAAGCCTCAGTACCATTGAAGCTGCTTTACCTTTGAAAGAGGCTCGTACAAGTATCCTGACTGCTACATCATCATGTGTGATCAAATAGAGTGAACATACGTTTTCTACATCCTGGATATGCTCCTAAGGGGTGACTTGATTCTCACCAGTAAAGTATGGAATACTTTTGAGCACGTCATTTGGCATATCATGTTACACAGCCAGAACTAAGGGACTTCCTCCAGTGAAGTTAGTAAAGTTCCTTAGTGGAGGAGGTGGCTGATGCACCATTGCAGGGTGCACTAGTTGTCCTGTTGTGAGGAGGAGTTGAATGGGTGTATGTGCACTAGAGATGGATATGTGCGCATGAGATTTCTAGAATGAACTCTTCTTGAGGATAGTTGGAGGTATTCAAAAGAATCTTCAGCTACTGCACTTCTCCTTGTATGCACTCTTCTCATGAAAGGTGCTCAGGGATGCTAAAATAGAGATCTGTAAATGTTGGGAGTCATCAGATGTGTTGAAATGAGCCTCCAAAGGATGAATACTAAGTCCACACACTAGAACTTAGTAATATGAAATTTAAGCTTTCATTGTTGGTCCCACTGGAGCATGCTAGAAATTGTTGGTTGTCAAACTTGCACCCGTGTCTTGGATCTAGAAGAAATGAGTCATTTGTGACAATAATGGAACCATCCCCAAGTTGTGGGACCTTGCACTTGGGATGGATCTCTAGAGAAGGTTGGTTCCTCTATCTATTTCTATTGCTACTGGATACTCCTAGTGCTGGAAGGGAAAACTAAAATAACAATGCCAAGGGACCAGGGATAGAAGGATAACATGAAAGGAAACCTACACTAAAAGGTGATAGCACCAAAAAAAGAGGGATGAACACTATATGTTCTGAGTGAAAATGAAAGGGAAATGTGTGAAAGGAGGCTAGGCATGTGTAACAAGCTTAAAACGTATTTACCAGATTAGTCTCATGGAACACAACTAAATAAGGAGCTACAAGGGACGTAGAATGGCACAACAAGCACACAATGCAAAATAAAAGGCAAAGAAGAAGGAATGCAAACATGTTAGGATAAAGAATAGTCACAAAATGATGCTTCTATTACTTCTAAAAATGCACAAAGCTGTTACAATGGTGAAAGAGGTTGATATCCACATGCAAGAGCCAGATCTAGAGGTTTGCAACTCAAAATATAGAAAATATGAAGTCCTTAGAAAAATGTGTAAGGATCCAAAATGTCCAACATTAATAATGAGCCAAACTCTTACATTTATAGATGAATCCATGGAATAAGAAGAAAGAAGGAGGGAAAAACAAAATTTGAAATACAACCACTAATAAGAAGCATTCAATGCCTATAAATCCACCAAAAATATGTTAAATGCACTTCCCTAGGTCTGTTTGCGTGTTTGAAGAAGGAAGGAGGGCGAATCATATCAAATCAGGTGGTTGAAGAAATTAAATCTTCTCATTAATGTTTAGAAAGAAATTTTCCCATTTCTCACCTACCAGATCCACCAAGAATTTGAATTTGAATGTCTAACACTATAGCCCACATCAACAGCTATCTTGACAAGTCCTAGTGTATGCTGATTGGAGCTATTATAGAAAAAGATATGACTGTCAGAAGTTTTTAAGAGTTCATCTAGCGCATGTAAAACACATGACACACATGTTGATTGGTTGAAAGGATGGCCAACTATGATAAATTTTTTGTCATTTTTGCCACATGTCACTCATTCATTTGTTGTAAGGATCTGACACCCTTCTGTGCCACTATTGGTCGTGTATGGAAAACAATGTGCTTTGAATGGTCGTGTCTGGAAAACTCAAGTGTGTCAGAGGATAACCTGGCACAGAAGGGTGCAAAGATATGCACATGGAAGAATAAGGCATGGGAAGAAGACATAAGGAAGGCACATGCAATGTGCATGAGGAAAAAAGGAAAACTGTTGGGTGGCAAAGAAAATGCATGGTCAAGGCAAAAATATTACAAGATTAATGTGTGGGGCGCACGAGAAGGGCAGGAGACTTGGTTGATTGAAGCAAGCATGAGGCATGTGCGTAGGGTGAATAACTTCTAGGAAGAAGGTGAATGCATGGCATGCATGTAAGGGAGGAGTGGAAAAAATAGGAAAATAAAAATGAAAGGGGAAGCATGCAGGGAAATGCAACCAAGGGAATGTGCCAAGTGAACTTGAGTGTGCACAACCTTGCAATAAAGAGCTTAGATCCAGAAGATGTATATAAGTTGTACAAATAACTCAGAGAGTTATTTGGATAACAGTGCTCTTAGGGTTTTTCCATCCATTTTTTATTGATGTATAAAGTTTATTCATCATAGCAATAGGTCTTCACTATTTGTGGTATTCCTTTTAGGTGTTTCTCTCCTTTCATGCATAATACTTAGTATAACTTCTATCCCATCCTCCTAGTGCATTTATGGATATTTTTATTATTTCACACACTAATTCACATAGAACTAGTCCTCCTTGATCTCTTATTAGGCCTTTGGTTGTACATGTGGATTCACATAAGTTCTAGGTCTCTTTCTAGGCCTTTAATTACACATGTTACATCACATAATTCTAGGGCCTCTAGGTCTCCTCCTAGGTATCAGGTCTTCTGCACACATTTCCTCTAGTGGTTCACACTCTCAGGTAATTTTACATATGATATTCTAGGTTTATGACTTGCTCTACAATTTCATCATGGGAGATATTCTAAATGGATAGTTACTCATTCTCCTCCTCTACCCCACAGGTATAACACACTCACATTCAACTTATGTTATAATTTTTGAGTTTCCTTAATTTTTGATTTATCCTCAATAGATCTTTACAAATTAACTAGTTCATGATCTATGGTTCTTGTACTTGATTCACAATCTATGACACATTCAAGGCCTAACCCTTGATCATATTTGACAATTGTGTCACCACCTCAAAGGGTTCTCTTTGGATAGCTTAATCATGTTATTCCCCTCCTTGTTTCCCGAATAGATGAACTCTATTTATAGATTCATCTTGACTATTGAGGGATAATATTTAATAGATCAAACCTCACTTTTCGTGCGCTGTGCGCACGCGCACACACACAAAATCACACACACAAGGGGAAATTTTATTCCCATATCTAGTTACATACTCTATATAAACACTGAAATATTTTTAAAATACCAAAAAATGTTCAAATATTTGTAGAAATTACAAAAGAATGATATGTTTCTATGACATACATTGTTTTAACTTTAAATTATACCATGTTGTTTATTCAAACTGATTGGTTTGATAGATAACATTAATCTTCTTTACATATATGATTTCACATGGTATATTGGGAATGATGTAAGAAATACATAGCCCAATGATACATTCCTTATGACAGGTGATGGCCTACTCTTTACCCATAATTACTAACCTTTGGGGGCATCTATTTTTGCATAATATATCCAGGTGTTATATTTCCATTATATTTCATTTCTTTCCTCATTATGCTTGGATACATATATATTGTGTATTTGATATATTTTGGACTAACAAGACTAACACATAATTCTTGTGTAGTGTTTACAATTATTAACCCTCACTATCTTTTTTATATCATAGGCTATGTTCTTTTCATCCCATTTGGATACACTTATTTGTTCATATATGCTTGTTGGTAAATCTAGTGCACCCACCTATGTAGAAACCCATGAATGCACATGAATACAACAACCTACATGCATAATTTTCACACCTACCCTCCACAATGTCCTATCGTGCCATAGTGTGGTCTAGGGTTAGCACTTACCTTTAAAGAGCGAACAATCTCTAGGTTCCATAATGGTTAGCAAGATTGAAGGGGATACCAGTCAGTAATGAAATCATGAATGAATATCAAAGGTAGGATTATCAACCGAGCCAAATATATCTCATACATTTATCGCTAATATCCCAATTACAATCATGATATTATAATCTCAATGATCTCAAAAAGATACAAGGTCAAGAATGAGCTACTAGCTCTTAGACTCCCTTACCTCTATATATACTTGTCCATGTGACTCCCTTTATAATATAATATACCCCTATAAAAGGGTTCCATCAAATGGGTATTTAACTAACTAAGTGGGGAATTTCCCTTCACTAGTAATTACATAGAGCTATTAGTACTTTTTTAAATGAGTCATAATTGAAAGTTTAACTAGTACTTTTAAATTCGAGGTGGAAAAATAATAGCCACTTGCCTCCTTAAAACTTGCTCTGCATGGTAACAATCCCAAGTTGGGACGTTTGAGTTCTTATCCTGTAATCTAGTCCTAACTTTAACTACGATGTATTCAATCGACTTTATGTAAGTTGTTCCAGCCTATGACTTGAAGGCTTTCTTTGGAAACTTATGTTTATCTTTAGTCTTCTTTTTCCCTATATGTCTTTATCCTCAAATTTATCCTCTTTCATGTGCTCAATTGTGCCATCTTAAGAAAAGATTGGTTTGTTGATATTAAACTTAGATCCTTGCAAAGTTTTCTTAGTTCCTTTGACGTGTGATTGTACCTTAGATTACGGGGAGGAAAAAGTCCTTAGAAGAGATATTTTGTTCAAAAAAAGCAAAAAGAGAATACTCCTCTTAGTGTGTGTGCTTCCCCATATCTACCATGTGGTACAACCTCTTGCAAGAACCTTTCTGTGCATCCCCTCAAACTTGAATGGTTGGATCATGAATAAATAATAGATTTGTTCATAATGACATCATAAAGAATAAATAATTACATAAATCATGGGCCCAACATCACCTTGTATTAATTATGTTATCTGTATGTGGGAAACATTTATTGTAAGATCATCCTCGAATAATTCAGGAACCTCCACCTATTGCAAGTCTTCATCGTTCCTACCACTTATTGAAAAGTATATTATTAAGTTGGTTTAAGTTTTCAAATTGCGCAATGAGTAGGTTAAAAATTATTTCTCCTTTTACTTCATGTCCACTGTTGTTTTTATATGATCAAATTTATTTTGTAAATCCTGAGCACATGGATCCTAACTTTATTTCTATTCATTAATGAACTTCCTTAACTATGTTAGCCACTGCTTTATCCAGTTATGTTCTTTTCGTGACCATCTCCACTAACTGTCTCAAACTTGTCTTCCATTAAAGTTTCTTCATGTTATACTTTTCTAGAAAAGGCATCTTCTAGACTCAGCTTCAAAAGAGAGGAACACTAGTTTGTAGGTCAATTATTTTATGCACGCATTAATTATTCTTGGTTCAATATACCGCCATCCCTTTAATAAAATTTTCATCGCTGTCATCCCTGACATCCAATGATATCCTTGTGTTATTCTCACAATATCATTCAAGATTAGATTTTTTAGATGACTATGTTATCCATTTTTACCCCTCAAGTAAAATGGAAAATAGGGAAAGATTGGACTCGAGCATTGGACATGGCATTTAATTTGAAGAATATGAAGTTCATTAGGTGGATTCCAGACTTTGGGAGAATTTGAATTTGATTCTGGGAAGTTTTGGATTCATCAAGAAATTTTATCCTCTTTTGGGTTTCAGGAAGGTTCAAGAAAAGGGACAGAGTAGTTCTGGAGAGAAAATAGGATCCTTGGGCCCATACTCGGCCAAAAACAAAAAAAGGGGTAAAATTGAAAATTTAGCGTCAAGATGATCTATTGCACTCCCATGAGATTTTGGTTATAAAAAATTTGAGAAAAAATAAAAAAACTATAGAAAATGTAAAAAGGGGGACCAAATTAGCTTGAGAGCTCAACCAGCTCGCTGAGTTGTCAAGCAAGTTGTTTTACTACTCGACTAGCTATGCAAACACGGGTGGGTCAAGTTAGGATTTTACACATCTTGGTAGGGTGCCTAGGTATTGGATTGGTGGGTTGAGATGAAGTGGCATGGGTCAGATTCAATGGGATTCAACTCGCTAAGTGCATTGGCAAGGTGGGAAAGGATACGGTGGGGTGATCGAAGTGGTTGGCTCACTGAGCCAACTCGATAAGTCTAGAACAAGTGAGTCTAGTAGAGGTTGTTTTGGAAGTGAGCGTGGGGATGTAGGAAATGAGACATGAGGCAAGCCATTTGATGCAATGTGCATAGTTGGGTTCTTCCTTTTCAAAGCACAAGGTGAGTTGGTTGAGTCAATGTGGGGTGTTGAGTCAACGACTTGGGTTTTCAAGACGGGAAAACAAGGGTGGTGAGCACCTTGACATGTGATGTAATGTGTTGTGTGGTGTCCAAAACTGAGATACATATAATGAGATTTGGGGTTTAGTGTTAGGCCCATAAGTTTTGAATGCATGGTGATCAATTAGCTTGGTAGAATGATGTAACATGTGAGCCATATTTCGAACCCATCGTGCAAGGTTGAGTGCCAACCTAGGAGGTGAGTCAGAAGTAGAAGTGGGGTCTAATGAGCACAATGCATAGAAATTAAATCTTTATGGGTGTGATGCAGTGGTGTAATTACCCCTTTATAAACACCCCAAATATGCAAGGTCTAAACTGATGAGTTACATCCCATGTGTTAAAGGTGATGTCCTGGTGAAAAATTCCTAAAAACTGCTTAACACTATCATCATAAAAATGTACTTATCTTCCATCCCTACTCATTAGATATAGTTATACAATAATTATCTTTTAGGTTGCTGGATTTTGAGGATTCAGATTTATTCTTTTGATTTCAATGAAGTTGAATAAATGATGATTTGTGTGATGCCACTCTAGTGGTTGCGAGCTACTTGGTATATACAAAAAGGTGGATGCAAGGTTTAGAACTTATCTGAGGCCATACCCATGTGCAGCCAAAGGTACTGGAGTAAAAATGGATGGTACTGGAGGCCGCAACAACTTCTTCCACAAGCTAGGGTACAACGAAGACATGGGTTTTTAGGGTAAAAAATAATCCATTTTTTAGGTGAAAGGATGATTTTTTGTGGGTATGTGAAGAATGACACCTCCAAGTCTTTACGTGTCATTTGAGAGGTAGTTACAACTAGAACATGGGAACTAGAAGATAACTCAACTATGGATCTGGCTATGCATTACAACTCATTGAGAATTGATATATTAGTTAACACATGATTTAAGGAACTTGTTGGTTACTTGAGTTATGTGTTTGATATCTACACACCTATTAATTAGTTCTATTGCATGTGTTTTAAAAATCTTGTTGTTCTGTTTGAGATCTTCCTCTTGTTCCATCGAAGATCTCTTACTTAATCTATTTGAACTCCTAGTTGAAAATATTCTTCTTGAGACATTTTTTCTATAATTGAGGAGTATAATATATAAAGGGTTAATGGTGGGAAATCTATCTAGATGAAGAATAAAGAGAATAGAGAAAATTAGATAATAGAGGATACACATATACATAAGTTACTTTGTTCCTACATGTAATATTCATGCCAATTCAATAAAGAATTTGAGTTACGTTCAATAGCTTTTAGTTACAAACCTTAGGATGGATTAACAACCAAGGTAGTGCCCACTTGTGGTCTATTAAACCCCTCCATAATTTTTTTTGTTACGTTTTCATTGCATGATTAGACTAGGAAGCAATTTATCTCCTTATCTGCATTCTGAATTTACAAGATTTGTCCTTGAGAGCATAATGTTTAGAGCCATTTTTCTTTCAGTTCTAAGTTGTGTTTTCAAGCATTTTACTTTTGAGTATTATTATTTTAAGTATTGTTACTGACAACAATTTATGTCCATACCTCATAAATTCTTTGTAACTATGTGTACAAAAACAAGTATTATTAAAATTTTACATCCCTTAGTTTGATGATTAAAATGACTGTGAATTAGTGAACAACATATTAATTGTTGCAAGTTAAATTACACCACCATTTCTAAAGAGATAAGGTATTCAATGATTTTTCACAGCTTGGGAGAAAGGTTTGAGATCTCTTAGACCACTTACAACTAGGGAAAATTTTAGTGGGAAAATTTTTGTAAACTCATGAATATTAGAAGTTTTGAAAATTGAAAATGGTGAATTTCTAGAAGTCAGCCACCACCCCAATTGGCCTAAAATTGCAGCCAACATGTCATTTGTATGGGTCAATTTGCCTACTATTTACACTTAAAAATAAACTTATGCATGTATTTCGACAACATTTCGAATCAAATTGCACTCATATTTGCTAAGGTATATTACATATGGTTCGAGGGGGTTACAAGGGTAAGTTCACCTATTATTTACTCATTGTATTTATTTCTTTTTGATACCTAGAAGATTGTCCAAGCCTATCATCATACACCTCTGACGACCATGAAAGAAAACTCATGTCTGCACATGGGAGAGATAGATTGTAGAAGGTGATCATCCAACCCAACACCATTTAAGAATGATAGACAATTATCAAGTGTTGAATAGATAGTCATGGTGCTAGACATGTGTCTATATCTGTGGTATATGGTCATTCAACATTGTACAAATATTAGAGAAGAGGACGGTCATCCAACATACTTTGTACAATGTAGAAGAGACAACCACCTAACCTATTCTAAGTATAGACAGAAAAAACTTCCAATATTGTCTGTCTGATAGGGAAGAGAAAGCCATCCAACTTATTCTAAGATATAAATTCATCTAACCCTATCCATCTACTAGGGGAGAGGATGACCATCCCAACTTTACGAAATCGAGTAAAATTGTGACCTGCCAAATCGCCTTTGCCACATAAACAGTTTTTTCAGAAATTTTTCCATTGATTGTGAAAGTTTGTTTTAGAGATTTTCCACACCATTCAAAAATAATTTTTTCAAAGGGGGTGGGTCTTAAAATATAAACCCCTGATTACAACTAAAAAGTAATCAGGAAACTTCAATTCTTCCTTCTAAATCATGCTTTTGAAACAAAGTATGCACTAATTTTCTAATACAAAGATCTATCTTCAAGATTTCAACTAATCTACTATTAGTGTTAGGATATTTATTTTCCTTGTATTTTTTTATTTACTTGGAGCTTTCCTACACTCATGGGATATGCTTGCTTAGGTGTACAGTTTATGTTCAGTTAGCTTACCAGTTCTGTTGAGTTAACTTACTAAGTTGTGTGGAGTTAACTCTACTTCTATTATCAGTCAGTGAGAATTATTCCCCATTGATATAGGAGGAGGTTACACATTCACCTCCTATATGTACATCTCTTTCATCATTCTATCTCATGGAGAATATGTAGCATTGAGTTGATTTGGATCAATTCTTTCCTTGTGAGTTTTGATCATATTGCATCTTATTGTTAGTTATTTAAATTTTTATAATTTCTTGTGCATTGGTTTTTCATCATAGATCGGAAAAATCTAATATGGTATCAGAATGATTCTGGTGATACGTTTTCCATTACTGAGTTATTTTTAGTTTTTGAATACTTCATTTGTGAAACTAATAGTTCATGTGCAAATAGTTTGAATTCATCTTAGTTCTTTATTGTTGTTATTTTTGGTGTTTTCATGATCGATAAATTGAGGGTTTACAAATTTTGGGGTTCCAAAATCATGAAATTTTTGTTTTTTTTGGGACCTTTCAAGGACCTTATAGGAAGTAAGGGGTTTTTTTTATTAGAGGGATGTTTTGTGCATCTAAAGCTGTGGATTTTCTCTTCTAATGCACTTTCAACTATTTTGAAGACAATTTTTCTATTCTAAGGGTGTTTTTGCTGTTCTGAAGGCGTATTTATTATCTAAAGCCACATTTTTGGCTCATTTGTAGACTTGGGATACATCCTTTCCCAACAAAACAGTTTTGGAGGGTTAATAAAATCCTATGGATAGTGTTTTTAACATGTACACTCTTTTTTTGGATTGAAATATGCAAAAAACGCCTCAATCATTCAAAAAGCACCTTTATATGGTCTAAATATGCTTGCAGTGTGTTGAAATCTGCTCTAAATCTCTGATGTGGTCTTATTCAACCTTCAAATATTTTTATTAACTTGTATATGACTGATTTTTGGTATATGGCGGCCCCAAGCAACAATAGAAAAAGATAACATTTTGTAAAGGTTTTCTTAAACCTAGATTTTCTCCTCAAATCCAACGGTTTCTCTTTATAGCCCCCACACTCAAGGTAAAGGTGGAATGCTTATTTAAAATCTCATAATTTGATCATATTATTTCATAATATTAGCATTTCATGTTTTTGAAAAATAGTGAATTTGAGAAGTAATTGCATTTAAAAGCAACTAAGTGGTTTTTTAAAAACTTGTATCTTCACGAGTTGGTAGGTGATTAACTAAAAATGTAATGTAGATAAAAGTTAATCTAAGCTATGAACAACTATAAATAAAGTAAATAGATGTTGTAAAATAAATGTGTTAATATGATCCAAATGAACTATAAACTAATGGAAATAGTTAACCCTAACTATGCAAGAGAAAAGAGGAAAGGACTTAGGCTGAATAGAGGATTCTTGCATAGGATTGTGTCATAGATGTGACTAGTCAGAATCTGGAAGTAGGAATAGACTGTACAACAACCCCTGAAAAGGATGGATCTTGGGTACTGATTCTCTAGACTGGTGTTCCTAGAGAATGGACTAGGGGTACCTATGGGCACTCTAGTCTGTAAACATGGGCGCCCTTGGTCTATGAAAAATCTCTAAAACTGATCTTCACAGGTCTAGTAATACTGGTTTAAAACCCTCGCTATCTCTCACATTAACTTCATTGCATTGCTTTGAATAATCGTTGATATTCCAAGATAATGAAGAGACCTGTAAAAGACAAAGGAGTATTAAAACCCTAAAAAAATTAAAATTGCAAATGATTGGGTTAGACTAACCTTAGCTACCATAACAATGGGTTTACTAACTTAGTGTTACACTACATTTTGGACCCAAATGTAGTTCTGGTGAGTGTGTACATGATGTTCCCTAAGTACTCTTGTTCCAGTCATACTTTGTGAAGTAGACGAGAAATAAATAGATGTAGAAAATGTAATAGATTATGTGCATGGAATACAATATAATCCTCCCCCTATGCTATGTGTGATGCAGATGACCTAACCTTGTGCTTTATGATGGAGCTATGTGGATGCAAGTGATCTCTCAATGTAATAGATGTGATGTAACTCTATATGGATGATAATAGTGACTAGTGCTTGGTCCCTCAATTATAGTCTCATAACTTTATATTTATAGGGTTCTCTTGATCTGATTTCAGTAATTAACCACGAGATGGCCGACCACCAAAAATATAAGAGATGATCAAGCGGCTAGAAAGAGTGCAAAAAGTGGTGCGGAAGTTTCAAAAAGGATCCAAGGTACACCCATGGTGGGACTAAGGGCATCCACGGGAACCCCAGTCCTAGCCTGTGTGCCCCAGTCAAAGTTAAAATGATGAGAAAGTAATGAAAGTTGAATGAGCCATGTGTGTGGTGCAAGGTTGAGAATGATGAAATAAAATAAAGGACGATGGCCAAAAGATGGGGGCTAATTAGTAATTTCTTCTGTAAAAAAACCTTCTAAATAATAGTATGAGATCGGGACTAAATATTGTCTAAAGTGCATGATTTTGTGTCTACATTTGTCCCCCACTTTATGTTGGCGAGTAGGACATATCTTGGTAACGTAAAGTAGATAGAGATGCGTACCTGATGCCAATGTAGAGTGACAAAGAAGGCATACCCGAAGGAATAGAAAAAGTGTGGAGTGACAAAAATGATAATGGAGTAATGGAAACTAAACATGAAAAATGCACAAAAAAGTGATGAGAGTGAACCTAAGGTGGACCGTGCGTGTGCTGAAGCTGATGTGTGTAGTGTGCCTACATGGTTAGTATGTGAAGTGTGTTGCCATTACAAATGTTGTTATTGATGTTATCATTGTTTTTGTTACTATTGTTGTTGCCCCCGTTTGACTAATTGTTTCTCATACGACTGGAACTATAAGGAGAAAATGATCAAGTAGTCAAATACGTATGTATATGCGTGTAAAAATGCAATGTAAAAAGATACATGTAAAATTAAAGTATGCAAAATGAAAAGTGTAAATGAAACATGTGCATCTGATCCATGTCGAGAGACATAGTGTAGAAAGGATATCGTGTACTTCTGGGGTTTTTTGGGTGATCCGATGCCATACGTTGAAGAATCATATGGAGGAAATGCTTTGTATGTCCTCCAACATTTAACTGCTTCCCTGAACTGTGTTTGAAGAGATCTTTGTATCTGTCCTAGGTTTTTTTGAGTGATCTGACATTGGTAGCAATAGCAGATAAGTATTGGGAGGAATTATGTTTTATCCTCCAATTTTTAACTACTCCCCCGAATGCTAAGGACTACCATGTCCTATAAAATCTGTTATTTATGGAGTTAGAAAACTGGTCTTAACTCACTCGCTGTATGTAAAACACACAATACCATGGGAGGAAAGTGCACTGAACTAAACCGATGTAAACACATTTGTCATGTAGACTATAAAATCCACAAATTATGCCTCCCTCTTTGGGGGTGCATGTGATCATCAATGATAATAGAATGTGCCCCCAAAAGAGGACCAACTAAATGAAATTGGAAAATCTTGCCCTGTAGAGGGAAGGGAATGTGCTTCATAGAAACCAAGGTGCACATAAATGAGGATTGGATAACCAAAGACAAGTGTTAATATAAACAAAGCATGCATGTAAAAGAAAATGTGTAATATATGCAAACAATGTATAAGCTACTAAGTAAATTAGTGCAAACACGTAGGAAGACAAGTAAACTGTAAAAATGTGGGTTAAAAACATGTGACATCACTTCAGGTTTTTGCAAGACACGTAAGGCTCATCATGGCCACCAAAACAAAAAACAAGTTTTCACACTAAACATAGGGAAAAGTCACGCATACAAGAAGTAAACAATAGACATATAATATAGCAAACAAGTATGGAAGAAAATATTCATGCATAACAAAATGTTGCACATGAAGAACCCATTAGCATGTTAGAAAAATAATTGGTATGTCAAAATCATGTAAAATTAAAGTATTGTAGAGTGTTAAGTACAAAATGAAAACAATAACACATGTGATAGATGAATGTGGATTCCCCCAACGACCAATGTAGGAAGGGTAGAAGGCGAGCATCCATGCTATATGTAAGAGACTTTTATTTGTGATCACCACTAGAAAGAGATACATGAACACTGCATGTGGGGATGACATAGATAAATGACATACAAGCAATCTAACTAGCATGTGTAATAAGGTGACCATGAACAAGCACAAACAAGAGTAAAAGCAACCATAATATGCAATATGTTGTGGATGGATGGAATGGAATGTAAAATGAAGTGATAGGAACCACATGCCCCTTGAGTGAATAGAAGTTTATGCAATGAGTTTCATTTGTTTTTTCCCTTTAGTAGTCAAGAATGAACCATAAATAAGAGTGCGTCATTGGGAAATGGTTGAAGTTTGTGTTATTTCTAACGCGCTGTGATGAATGTGTATGTGTATTGCTGAGATGTGACCTAGAAATGATGTATGTGTGAACCCTATAGCCAAACCATATATCAAGCCCAGATGAATGCATAAGTGATGATTTAGCCTAAGTGTATATCACTATAAGATGAATGGATGAGTGATGATTCATCCCTAAGCGTATATCACGATAAGTTGAAAAGAGGGAGTGGTAATGTAACCTAAGGTGTATACCTCTACAAAATGATAGAATAGGTGACATTTTAGCCTAAAGTGTATGTCACTAGGCTAGAAATGTCACATGATGAAAGGGAAATAATAAATGTGTGATGAGTGTAAGGTCCATATTATTTTTAAACCCTAAGCAGTCGAGTATGGACCGAGGAACTAAAGTTCATCATAGGGTAGTGAGTGCAACGTGTAGAAGACAATGTATGATGTGTGATGATTGAAGGACCATGTGATGAGTAGAGTATGTAAATATGTGATGAGTAGAATGTAATGCAAGATGTGTAGAATATGTAAAGTGTAACGTATAGAGTGGCATGTAATGTATGTAGATAGACTAGTAATGTAGTATGTAGGATGAGGAGTGTATGATGTTAGATGCATAGACAATATAAGTATTATATATGCATAATGATGACTAGTATGATGTATGATGTAGGACGTGCGATGTGTGATGAAACGTAATGTGTAATGCCTATATTTTAATGTGTGTGGTTCATGTGTAGTAATCCCTCAATAGTTAAGTGTGAACGAAAGCACAAGAGTGTGTCATCAAGAAATGACAACACTAACATGTAGGATGAGTATAATTACGTGAGAAGATTGATGTATGAGAATGAAAAGATGATAGATGCACAAATGTGGTGATGGGTGGGGGAGATGTATTAGATGCTATTCCCCCTAAATGTATATGCATGAGCTAAACAATAAGTGTGAAGGATGAAGGTCCTTCATCCAATGAATGTGATGACAAAAGTGTATGGACATGCTCTAATAGTGGTGGTATGACATACAAGCATTGTGTTGGTAAATGAAGTTGATGTGCATGTGATGCATGAATATATGAAGAAGGTCGTGGCATCACAAAATGCATCGGTGATGGAGATATATGTGATGTGGAATGCGAAGGTGAAGAAGATCCACATGGAATAAACCAATGTGGTGACCTATGTCAAGGTGTAATAACCATATGAGGAATGGGCCTATAATTATGTGTAGGGCTAGTGGAATGGTGCGGTTGTGAAAATTATACATGAGTAGGTGAACTAGGAGTAGATTGTTCTTTAAGTAACATAGAGTATGAGTTTTTAGAAGAATAAGATGGTGTGCTAGCTATGGTGCGAGGAGATGATGACCATGGAGTGGATGGAGGGACACCCTTAATAAAGATGAATTGATTATTGTGAATAAATTTAAGTCACAAATGATTCATAGAAATGATAGATTGAGAAGCGAATCAAATTGAGAGCAAGAAGCATCTCACATCTGTCAACCATGTTTATACAAGAGGAAAGGCACAAGCATTATAAGCAGACCAACTGTAACATGAAGTTTAACAACGCCAAAGGGTTTATTGAAAGGGTAGTCAATTTATGATGGAGGATGATCGATAACCTTGAGAAGTGAAATAGAGTATGCAATAATGGGCCATGATGGGTCAACCTTAGTATTGTTAATGGATTTCGAGCCAATAGATGCATTTCTGTGTAAATGATAAGATGTGAAATTCACATGATCGTCGACATCAGAGAAAAAAATGATTGGTGGAGAAGCATTGGAGTTTGTAACTAAGAAATCAAGAGCTCCTGATCCAAGAGGAGGTACTACATGATATGCATGATTAACAAAAGAATCAGGTATTTTACTTGTCACATTGTTGAGATTCATTGTTAAAGAGCTTGAGTTTACCCTTGTCATTGTTTGGTGGAGCGGTAGCAGATTCTATAAACTGTAGTTTGTTATCATCAATTAGGTCTTGAACGATTGTACAATTTTTTTAAACACCTACTTGTTGAGTGTCCCACACATCGATGATAATCATAGTGGAAATTATCATTGTAGTTTCTTCCTTTTGGTCATGATGGATCTAACTCGAGTGGTGGGGAAGGGTAATAAGATTGCTTTTGAGAAGTTGCTTCAAAATAAGATGTGGAGCCATTGAGGGTTGATAAACATATGCCGAGGTTGATTTGAATGAACCTCCTTAGTGGGAATGACTGTGTTGAAAATGATTTTAGTGTTAGTTGGTTTAGTTGTAGAGGGTTTGAATGGTGTCTTTCTTGGAAAATGAGTGGAGGATGAAGCCTACTCTTGATATTTAAACTTTCGTATAGATAGGAGTTTGGTCTCACGAAGCTTAAGAGTATGAAAAAGTTGATTGAATGAAGGATAATTTTTTGAAGAGAATACTCTCTTGGAGAATGGAAAAGGAATCTAGATGAGCAAATCCTTGAGCTCAGAGTCCACAAGCATATTTTTCATCTTAGCTAGATTATTCTTATACCTCAAGATGTAGTTAGCAAGGTGTTCATTTGATCCTATTTAAGTTGTGCTACTTGAGTGTAAGAGATATTAGAGCTTATATTGATGGAGAAATGAGTAACTAAAGCATCAACAAGATGCGTGAATGAGGTTACTGAGTGAACAGGTAGTTTGTAAAACCAACGCATTGCATAATCATGGAGACTTTGAGGAAATATTTTAGGTAAAAGAACATGATCGTTAGAAAAATTTAGATAAGAAACATAGAAGGCTCTAGGATGCTCCTGCAGATCACCTTTCCCATTAAAAATGGGAAGCTTAGGGGTGAGAAAACTAGGAGGAAGTGGATAAGTGGAGATGGTAGGTGCAAATGGAGTATGTACTAATAAGGTAAAATCTAAATATGGTGATACATAAAAAGTAGCTTGTTGTAGCTTACAAATTTGAGCTTCAATATCATGATAAGGAGAAGTTAAGTCTTGATTTCCAATGGATGAAAATTTCCATATACGATAAACTAAGGGCAACATAAAACTATTAGTAGGAGTAGTAACAGAAACGAGAATAGTGGAAATAGGTAGAAGAGTAGAAGTAAGTGGTTGAGTAGTAATAGAAGCAGGTATG
The DNA here is from genome assembly GCA_019776745.2 of Taxus chinensis. Taxonomy (NCBI): domain Eukaryota; kingdom Viridiplantae; phylum Streptophyta; class Pinopsida; order Cupressales; family Taxaceae; genus Taxus; species Taxus chinensis. Next base: position 659,401,361 of record CM034155.1, on the reverse strand, counting down.
GATGTGGAAGCATTACGTTCTCCCAAATTAGTAGCCTCCTCTTGAGCCACATGTAGAAGCAAGTCTAGATATTGTGGATGTGTAACAATATGATCATTAATGGCCTTAAGATTTTCTTCAGTAAAATCAATATGAGAGTGGGCCATGGAAAAAGGAGAATAAACCCTAGAATGATAAGGTATGAATGAAGAATTTAGAAGTGTGAATGATCGAGTTGGGTTTACCAAAATGATTAACTAAAAAGGGAGTATTGGGGATAATTAATATAAGATATGAAAAACTATAAATAAAGTAAATAAATGCAATCCAACATATGTAAAATGACCCAAGTAACTATGCAAAATGAAATGCTAACCCTAATGTGCAATAGGGAAGAGGAAATAACTCATCTGAATAGAAGATGCTCGTAGAACTATGTCATAGAGGTGACTAGAAAATATGGAAGTAGGAATGACTGTGTAGAAGGCCCGAAAAGGATGGATCTAGACTAATTCCCTAGACTAGAGTGCCTGGAGATGGACTGGGGAACCTACAAGCACTCTGGTCTTCCAAATGGGTGCCCTAGTCTGTCTAAGATCTCTGGAACTGAATTTCACAAGGATGGGGGGTGGTCTGAAACCTTTGGTGTGTGTTGCATCAAACTCGATGCCATGTATAGGATGCATCCAATAATCCAAGATAAATAGAAGACTTGTAAAAGACAAAAGAAGAGTATCAAAAACCTAAACAAAGAAGAATGCAATTGAATGGGTCAGACTAACCTTAGTTGCCACAACAGTGGGTTTACTAATTGACCAATGCACTACATTTCAGACCCAAATGTAGTCCTGGTGTGTGTGTGCATCATGTTCCCTACGTGATCTTGTACCAGTTGTACTTTGTGAAGTAGCGAGAAATAAGTAGGTTTAGAAAATGTAATAAAATGTGTGCATGGAATAGAATAGAATCCTCCCCTATACTATGTGTGATGCAGATGACCTAGTTTTGTGCATTGTGATAGAACTATGTGGATGCAAGTGATCTTCAATGCAATAGATGGATGATAGTGGTGACTAGTGCTTGGTCCTTCATTATGGTCTCATAACTTTATATTTATAGGGTTCTCTTGATCTAATTTCATAATTAACCCCAAAATGGCTAACCAAAAAAAGGATAAAGACATAAAATGGCTAGAAAGAGCCCAAAAAGTGGCGGGAATGTCAACAAGGATCAGGTGCCCCAATCGATGCTAAAATAATGCTAAGTGATGAAATTTGACTGGGAATTTGGGTGTAAAATTTCGGAATAAAAAAATAAAATAAAAGAAGATGGCCAAAATATGGGGGTTAATTAGTACTTTATTCACTCAAGAACCTTCTAAATAGTAGTATGAAACTGGGATAAATAATAACTAAAGTGCATGATTTTCTGAATACATTAGGAGGCCAATTCCCCCTCAAAAATTAAACCATTGTATTCTTCTTTATTTTTCAGTTTCAACGAGTATAGGCATGAAAAACTTTCCTCTCATTTCTGGAATTTTTTAATCAATTTGCAAAATTTTAATTAAATAATCCATTATTTACGAGAGATTGTCTTTGCTATAACTTTTGATCGATAGCTCAGATTTGAGAATTGTTTGGTCAAAAGTGCATGTTTTCTTGTGCTCTACTCGATGGATTCATTTATTTTTGAAAACACGCTAATTTATAAAGTTCCACATTTTGGGGAGTTCTTACAATGGATGATGAAGAATGAGATGATCAATTGGTTCCTTTTATGGAAATCTATTTTGAAGACCGGAGGAAGGGGCCCAGTTTGGTAGGAGACCAACCCCACCCCCCCCCCCCCCCCCCCATTATGAATTATTTGTTTTATTTATTTATTCTGCAATAAGCACATTTAGTTCATGTGTTTCTCTTGAGAAGAATTTTGTACATGCATTGTAAATGGGTATCTAAAAAGGTGCCTATTGTCAGAACCCATATTGAGGATCACTAGGTCTTCCTTGTAGCTGATGTTAATTCCCATAGTACTATTTGAGCGTGGAATGTTCACACAACTTGATCATTCTTCTACAGTGTTAACTTTGTTCTTTGTTTTTTTGTGCCCAATTGGCTAATTGATGGTTTTAAAATAATATTGGGCATATTTTTTCGTGCAAGTTCTACTTATTGGAGGGTGATCTTTGGAGAAAGTTATACTTGTTGGAGATTCTTTATTTGTTCCCCATCCAATTTTGTATTCCTTTTGGGTTTTCATATTTATTCCCATTTCATCTTTTTATGTACTTGGGTACCTAACATGGCCTTGTTGCCAGAATCCAATTCTTCTATCCACATAAACAACTTCATCATCTTCGAAGGTCTTATAGTATTCTTCACTTATTCGTTTATCTCTTTTGGGGGGAATTTTTTCCCATTGATTTTTCTCCTTTTCCCCACTTTATTAAAGATGCATTTTACGTTGTTACCTCATCAAGCCTTATTGTCGGGACTGAATTTCTTTTTTCACTACCCACCTAAGTTGTACTTATGGGGGGGTGTTAGTGTAGGATATTTATTTTCCTTGTATTTTTTTATTTACTTGGATATTTCCTACACTCATGGGATATGATTGCTTAGGTGTACTAGTTATGTTCAGTTATCTTACCATTTCTATTGAGTTAGCTTACTAAGTTGTGTGGAGTTAATTCTACTTCTAGTATCAGTCAATGAGAGTTATTCCCCATTGATCTAGGAGAAGGTTTCACATTCACCTCCTATATGTACATCACTTTCATATTTATATCTCATGGAGAATATGGAGCATTGAGTTGATTTGGATCCATTCTTGCCTTGTGAGTTTTGATCATATTGCATCTTATTGTTAGTTATTTCAATTTCTGCAATTGCTCCTTCGTTCATTTTTCATAAAAGATATGGAAAATATAATATCTACAAAAAATTTCGGTCAAACATAACTTCAAGTACATATTTCAAGCATTTTGAGGATGAAACAAAACTTCCTAGATCAATATTTAAATGAATATCATGCTCACTAGATCAACATAGCTTTATCTTCTAGCATTACACAGTTAGAGTTTTAACACGCCAAACCCTAGCCATATGTTTTGAAGTTTTTAACACCTTTTTATTAACTTTTGTGTCAATATGATTATATGATAACTTTAATAGGAGTGCTTACCACATCCTACAAGCTTTCTATTGTATGATAAGATGCGATGACTTTGTGATTTGAGGTTAAAGATGATTACCATCTTGACTATCACAGGGAGACAAAACCAGTCTTAAGAATCAGATGTCTATTGTTGTAATTATTTTTCCAAAGCATCTAAGGTACTCTTATGACAATATCCTAACCATTTGTAACTTACTCTACTGATAGAAACCACCATTTCAAGAAGTATAGTCATGAAAAACATGCATTTCTCAGGCTATGTGAACTTGTACTTAAACCACCATAGTACGGTCTTGAGTTTAATACTTCTTGCTCATAAACCTTACGTCACTCAAATTTCCATTACACTTATCCTTAACTAATAATATATTAAACATGATTATTCTTCTCTTACATGGATTAAAGGAGAGAATTATGGTTTTTATGCTCAAAATACAGTCCATTACGACCGTCCTAAGTTGACTGAGTTTTCCTTTTAGGTATTTTTCATCACAAGGCTCTATTTTATCAAGATATTTGTTTGAATTTGTTTATTAGGACTCATTTGCCCTTTTCATGGTCATATAGCTCTTGGACACAAGCATTTTACATCAGCAACATCATCTAAATTAAGAGCTAGTTCTTTTCATGACTTGATCTTCAAAGTTGTGACTGAGATAGACATACCTTGTTCAATTCTTCAACATGGATCCCCTAACTATATTCATAGGAAATAAGAAAGTTACATAGATGACCTTCCATGTCTAAAATTTCAACTTGAATCCCTTCACATCTAGTATCATACACACACTTTGCAAAGACTTAGATAGCTCCGTACGGTACAATCAAACATGAGAAACAAGGATACTACCATTTTGACATTAGAGGAGAATTTTACACTTCTGAGGGTTTTTCAAAAATTTCACAAGTGAATTGATGACCAAAAAAATCATTTCTTTCCTATCACTTCAAGAAGGAGGTTTGGAGAGAGAAGAACACTGATAGAAAAATGAATAATTTTTTTTTTTCACTTACCATTTTTCCTCAAAATTTTTGCAAGAGTTCAGTCTCAGAGTGATATTTAAAAATTAATCTTATGATTTATATAAAGGAGGCTTTACAAAAAAAAATTAGTGCTAAGAAGACAAGTCACTACTTTAGCCCTTCTCACTTTACCCATTTTTGGTAAAACTCCAATATCTTCAATAATCTTATTTGAATTTTCATAAAAATTTGACTCGGAGCACTAAAGCACTTCCCTCCACATGTTCCGTGGCTTTATTTCTCATAAGTGAGCATGTACAGTCAAAACCAATCTCATTTGTCCAAGCTTCTATTACTAGTTCTCAGATATTATTTTAGTGAAAACTTGAATTTTGCCTCCAAGAGTTAAAGTATGCCCTGTATATGCTCATAAATGCTCTAGGAAGTTTTCCTAGGATTCTACTATGCTTACCTAAGATTTTCATTTCCTAATTTGAGCTCTTACACCCCATTAGGCTCTAGAACTAGGCCTTAATGGGCTAGTTCTAACTATGACTTACAACACCTAACTTGATTCTCACCCGAGGATCTCTTGCACATCATTAAAACACCATTTTCGACCTATGTGACACCTGATAAAATATCACCAACCACTTCCATACCTCCATTGGGCACTAACCTCACTGGCGAAGCTCGTAGGACCCTAAAAACATCCTGAAATCCGCTCTATGAACACCAACCACCATTGAGAAAGCACTAACAATCAACCTGTATGCCCCTGATTGATCCTGACTTCACCATTCACACCTTTTCCATCAATTCCACATGACATCATTGATAACACTAATGCACCAGGGTTCAACAATCTCCCATTTTATCATTGATGGAAACAAACTCAAAAAATTTGATGGAAAACAAGCACACCATCATCTTCAAATCATTTTTACAGCACTCTCTCCCCCTTTGACATCTATGAAAAAGGTTTATGCACTCAACAACATAAAAAACATGCAAGTAGTCATTGACAAGGCATAAACTTACCTTAAGAAGCTCCCCCTTTGATTTGAATTACTACCTTGCCAGTTGTGTCTTGATTAGATGTATGGATTTATCCACCAATCATCATTAATTTTCCCCTTGAACCTATTCTCTTCATGATCAGGTATCTCAGTTCACCATGCTCATAAACAAGCCCGATTCTGCCTTAAGCTAGTTGATTTTGCTATTTTAGACTTAGCTCCCTAAATAATATTTTCAGATCCTTTTTGGGCCTACTTTGGCCAACCATAGAAACATATATACTTCATAAAACAATCTCATACCACTCTCCTTGCAATCGTTTTATCCTTCTTTATATAAGGCTACATGAAATCAAGCACTTACCTTGCACTAAAGCCATCAGGATAAATCAATCATATATAGCCATTCCTAAAGGACCTTTTCAATACTTTCTATTTACTTTTCTTGTCCATTCACTCATTGAGAAAAAATAATTTTCTCCCCCTTGAATTGTACCATTTGTAGACACAAAATCCCGCACTTTGAGTCATTATTTAGTCTTGGTCGCATACTACTATTCATATGGTTCTTAAGTGAAAAGAATAATAATTAACCCATGTCTTTAGCCATTTTTACATTGCTTGTTGTCATATTTTTGATCTTACACCTACACTTACCCAATTTGTATTGTCATTTTATGTTTTTATTATTTTTTGTGTTATCAGTCGATAGTAGTTTTTGTGTTTCTGCACAACAACACAAAAAAGAATCGTGCACCAATCATTTTTTCACTTGCCGTGCAGTAACATTTTGGGAATTGTATTGTCATTTGAGCTTTATATCATTTTGGTCCTCAGCCTTTTCGGGGTTAATAACATATGTTAGTAACAACAAAACCAGTATGGGATTTTTTTTTATGCTCAAGCCATATTTTGAGAGGACCAAACACTAAGCTTCTATTGATCACGATCTATTTTAACTATTAACATTAAAAAAAATCACATACAAAATCCAGTGATAAGGCTGCATAAGGTTGTTTCAAAAAAAAAATCACTTCATAGGATGGGAGTATATTATTTCACTATGCACATATTTTGAGAGGACAAATTTCTACATCTGAGCCGGTCATTTTAACTCGCTAGTGTCAAAAACTGATAACTACAACAAGATTAACATATGTTTTTGGCATGACATCATATACTGTCAGCCAACAACATATATTGTTCATAAAAAATGCTACCAGTCGATACACATTATTACACACTGTTCGACACACACAGTTTTCTTCAGATTCGCACATCATTTCGAAAGTACATTAGTTCATGAGATGTAGTCCAAGGAATCTATAGTAATGTCCACCATTGTGGCTGTTGAGGACAGTCTTACCCCTTCATATGTATATTTATTCTTATTAGGGTCATGATGTTGAATATGGGAATTTGCATGGGATTTTCTTCACCAATCCTATCTCATATGCTCCATCCTAAAGTTATTCTTAATCTCTTTAGTCTGACAGGAAGTGATTACAATAGAACACCTAACTAGACCTCATAGGAGGTTTTATGGCCAAGAACTCATATCAGGGTGCCCATGTGTGTTCCTATCCTCCTTTCTTTAGGCTACCCTAGTCTAATTTGAGCTAACTCATATACCTGCTTTCATAGGCTTTTGAGAAGATACATTTCTTGACCAAAGCAAGCTCCCCTTGTTCTACATTGCGACACCTTCCTTTGAGGGAAAAAATCATTTTGAATTAAACCAAGGATTCACCTAGACCCTTCTTAGCATATCAGGGTCTCTCCATCTTGTCCTCAACCTATCATATAGGTCCGTAAAGCTTTGTTTCAGTGCATTTTAACTAAACTTTAACACTCTCTAGAAGCATTACCATTTCATGAAGGCAAACTTTGGATGCTTCTCCTAGATGCATTAGCCATCTCCATCTAATTGAGAACCCATTTATATTTTTGACTTAAAACATAATCATCATATCCAAAAGATGAAAAACAAAATATGACATGGTCCTAAAGCAGTTGTACTTTGACACTTCAGTAAGTACAACCAATTGGACATTCTCAACCATTTCACTTTGAACCAATCAATCCTACCCAAAACTTGTAGGTCATTCTCTTTGTAACTCACCATTTTATTCTTAAAATATCATGATCCAAGATGCAGAATATTATCACTATCTTTCTTCATAGAAACCTATACCATCCATTTCTCAGAAGCTTCTTTTTGAGTCTTTTATCACCATGAACTACTTCATACAACCTTGTAAAAAGAAGCATCATTGTTGTTATACTACAATATGCAACTTAACTAGACACCATTAAGTCTACATACTTCATCATTTCTTCATAAGAACCTTCTTCTTTACAAGATTATGAATACCAATATATACTAGTTTTTACCTAATCCATATGAGGCATCTTCAAGTACTCTTCATCATCAGAACATTTTTTATGCTTGGAGAACTTCATCCTTACAGACTTCTGTAGCTATCGACTTTCTCAATTTTTACCTCAACCCATGGTTCACATTAAGGAGAAAACTTTGCATGATCTAAAGCAATTTGACCACCATGCCTAGATTAATTTCATGATCCTTAAGGTACATGTGAAATATCTTCGCACCAAAAATCAAGATGGTCCATCATTTCTTAGTCTTCTTACCAGAAGGGGTCTTTATCACACCATGTACCCCTAGTAACCTGTTCCTTAAATATATGTATGCAGGCATAAATTTTGCATAATGAACTTAATCAAGCAATTCAAGTTCAATCATACTTCTAGATCCTTTTTCTCAAGTAGTTGTAGGGATTTGTACTATTCCTTAAACTCATGTATCACTTCAAGACACCATATAATGCTATGAATACATGTTCCTTTGTTTCAGCATGTTTTTTGATCTGACCAAGGTTTGTAACCCTAGGTTTTTTTTCATGAACATACTTGAAGGACTTATAGACAAATCTTATCTTGATTAGGAAACTCACAATAATTCTTGAATTTAACCTTATTTCATCAAGAAAGTGCTCATTGACCTAAATAATGTGAATTTCTTCAAAACCTAATGAACCCTTACACCTTGGGCTTCTTTGTGCTCTTCTTCAAATCTTGGTCAAAAAGGTTTTTTTGAGTCATTTTTCCTTATACTAAAATTGAATGAACACATGATTTTTCTTTGAATTTCCTTACTTCAAACTGAATTACTTGACAGTGAACATAGACTTCATTGAGCTAATATAACTGTGACTTCACTTTTGTACTTGAGACTTACTATCAAATATTTAGACTTGATTGAGTACAAAGATGACAGAACTTGAACACTATACAGTTGATCTCCTTGCATATGGGAAATACTAAATTTTCTTTCACATAACATACTTTGATACTATTAAATTATTGAATTACAGTAATAGAAGACCTTGGGACCTTATTTGTGACATCTTGGATATGCATCATAGTGCAACTTTGTACTTTGAATCCTTGGGGAAGAATATGAATTATTATGCACACTTGAGCATGACTTATTGTGAGAAAACCTTGAAATCTCAATTAGTTCCCTGAATACTCGGGAAGATAGACACACTTCACACCATTGAACTAACCATAAGACATCTTACATACTTTTGAGGGCTTCTACTTATTTTATAAAACTAAGAATGATGACTCAAACATGACTCATTTGTGACAACAATGAGTAAGACACCATACACCTTGAACCCTATTGAGCACAGTTTATTTCCATGAATACACAAGAGGAACATTCAAGAATATTCAAAAGGCAACGGTAATTAAAAAGAAGGCTAAAAAAACATTCTTTGGCATATCTTTGCAAAATGATGAAGACACCAATCAACAACTACTGATGGAAAATTTCATTCAAGAACATAATTTGGACCATTAACTCAGCTTCATTGTGGAGAAAATTTTGATTGGCAGGTTGATGGACTAATGAGGAGTAAAAATTTCTTCCTTCAGATGATATATTCCTTCTAGAAGCCTAGAGAAGGCACACCACCTTGTGAGATCAACTCAAAATAGGAGATAGTCATCAAAACAACATGATGACTCAATTATTTCCATTTTTGTTCTTAATATCTTGTCAACCTTATTAGATGCACTCCTTGGTGTGACAAACTCATCTCCTAATCCCTCACTTTTTGATTGAATTCCTGAAAATCAATCATGATGAATCACATATACCTTCTCTAGTACAAGTTGAGGTAAAAGTTCTCCATCACTTGCACTAGACTTGTCTTCATTTTTCTTAGATTTATCATCACTTCATGATGTATTGTTTGTACTAGGATCTCCTATGAATTTCATTGACTATTGTGTCTCTTCATCATCTACCAATGTTATTTTCTTGTCATTCTTTACTTCTTCAACTCTTGAGTTTGTTTCCTTGACCTTGTATATCCATTTACCTCCTTCTTTCCAGAGGCTTCTTTAGGAATAGCTGATTTTGTCTCATTTTTAGGATTGGTATTCATGTTGAAAACCTTATTCACTTTTCCTCTTGTTATCCCCAAAAAATTCCCCTCTTTTGAAAGTCAAAAAATTTGAAAATTTTGAGTTGGCACCCTTCAGTAGTGTTTTAGTGAAGTAAGAAATTCGAAGAGATGGTGAAAATTCCATTTCTTGGGGTCATTTTAGTGACTTGTGGGTCTATCAGACATTTTTTTCCCTCATGTCCCAAGTACCAGTAGGCCTCTTATTTTTCGATTGGCCAATTTCTCCGCAATGTCCTTGTCTGTCAGCTTTTTCAGAATTTTTCAGCCGATCTTTCCCAAGTACTCTCGGGTCTCCTATTCACTGATTCCCCGCATCAGCCACATCATCTGAATCAGCTCTTCACATCCTTCAAATTTATGTGTCCTTCGAACCACCCATGCTCTCTTGGACTCATCATCGTATCAGTAGAATCGTCTCTTCACGTGCCTCATGTCCCAATGTTCCATGGACCGTCTTGGCCAGTTTTTTCTGATTTTCCCGCATTTCACCTTTTTGAGTCGACACAAGGTATATTTAATGCACATTTATGATCTTCTCTCTCCTGAATGGATATTTAAAGGGGCAACCATCTATGCACTTGTCACATTGCCTACTCATTATCTCTTGCCCATATTTTTGTAAAATTGAGTCGTTTGTCCACCTTCCTGTATCTCCTTGCAATAATTGTCATGAGTTTGTTCTTTGAAGGCCATTCCTCTGTTCACTGTCAAAATGAAGATCAAATTTCAAGGGCATGAGCATCTGTCCCCTTTGGAGAATTATATGCCTGATATTGGAGATATCGAAGTTCAGCATTTGGATTTTGATGATTTCTATGGCAGATTAGCATGCGACAACCCTACTCTCATGGCTCAAACGATAAATGATAGTGGAATCACGTACACCTCTATTTTTCCTCTCTTTGTGCAATGTTTTGACATTGTGCTTTCCTGTGGGGCTAATTTTAATCTAGACACCAAGGAGGTTGTCAATGTGCATGGTGAGTTGATTGTAAAATTGGACGCTACCGCCATCACCACTGCCCTGCCCATCCCTGAAAAAAAATACTCCAGTGTTCTCACTCTCGCTCAAGCTCAGACTCTATTTGATCAAGACAACAAGAAATATAAGGCTAGGGTAGCAAAATCATGGCTGAAATGCCCTAAGAAGGGAGCGTCCCGAACTCTCTAAGGAATTTTTCAGGGTCAACTTCAATGAATAACTATCATATTTCATCACCTTTCTCACCCGGATTATGGGAATGCCCTCTACTAATGAACTTCCATTTTTGGATGTGCCCTTTCATAAATATCATCTGCGAGGGTAAGTAAAATATGAATTGGGCTAAGATTATCTGTGGAAACCTGACTGAACAATTTTCAAATGTTCAACAAACTAAAATTTCTACATGACTTCCAATCTCATATACACCTTGGTAGCATCTCATGAGTGGCTCAGCTTCACTTTCATTGGAGACAAGAAGGATGAGCCCATCTATGCATATTTGCCCTCAATTTACCCTCAAGGTCAGTAATCATAATTTCATAAGGGTAAATGATGCCTTCACCATGTACATTGTGAGGCTCTTAGAGGGTGACACTACCAGAAGATTCTCTAATGAGGCTAAGGATTTGATAACCGAGTATGGGGCTTTCTTCACTCAGTTTCGAAAGTTCTCATACATTAGGATCACTTGTTTTGAAAGCACACCTCTCAAGCTTCCCATGTTCTACAATGATAAAATGGCTTTTTTTGAGGTGTGCAGGTAGTTGGATAAACTTCATAGAACCTACCAAGATAAGAAGATTACTGGTCTTTATTTCCCTATCACCTTGGGGAATTATACATGCAGGAAAACTCTAGATGCCCAAAATATAGAAAGGACTATTGCTCCTCTTACAGTTCATTTCTTCAAGCCTAGGACTTGCTTTGATCTTAAGAGATACATTGATCAAAATCTCAAAATAACTTATCATCACCGTCCTGACACTGAGGATTACTGGGCTGATTGTGTTGATGATTTTGAAGCTAGGAGGAGGCATTTTGGTAGATTTTCTTTACAACAGATCATAAACTTCAACCTCTACCAAGTGCCTGAAGGGTTTACGGACGATGATGAATATTTTCAATCCTTTGAGTATGAAAGATAAATCAAGCACACTCCTCTGGAAACCCTGGATTGGTATGTGAAGGAAAGAGATGACTTGAATGAGGTGATCACCCCTGTCACCGTCAGAACTAAGATTTGGTTTGACAAAAAAATACGTGACTTTAGGATGAACAAAGATAGATCCTCTTCAAGAGATACTTCCACACCTAGGAAGGAATTACATATGCCTAGCACTGAGGCACTTGAGAAAACTCCTCCTTCTTCTTCGATGAAAGAACCTGAGTTTTCTACTCCTTCCTCTTCCACTAAAGTGTATCAGAAGAAGGTCAAAGAAGTCAAGCAAGAACCAATCGAGGAAGAGACTCTTCTGGAGCAGTCATAATTTCCTATTGGAACTAGAGAACATTATTGTTCTAAGTGAGAATGATGATGATGAGGTGAAAGACCCAGAAGAAACCCCTAAAACCACTACTGAAGTGGAGAAGGAAGGACCAAGGACTGAACCTCCAATTTTAACAGACTCCTCTACAAAGGAAATTCCTAAGGTTACATTCATTTCCCCACTAGAGACAATAATGGTTCATACTCTGAGTGTCATGAGTTCACTTGCACTCGGGTCCCTTGATTCTTCTGTTTCTTCTTCTTCCTTTTCCTGGGTGTAGCCCCTAGTCGACATAGCAAGAAAAGGAAATCTTCCTCCCAATTAACAGTGCTTGACTTTGATGTTATAGCAGCTCTACTTGGTACTACCCCTCCTCCTTCAGCAAAGAAAGTGAAAGACCACTTTGAGGTTGGTAACTGATTCCCAAGGCTAGCAGTTCCTGGAGGTTGCAAAACCCAAAGTGGATAAAGAGGAGAAAGATATTTTGATCTCTGACTTGGAGCTTTCTAAAATTCCAATGGGAGAATCCACACCTAAGAGTGAAGTTCATAACCTTTAGGAAACCATGACTAAGGTTATTGAATGGGTGGAGAAAGGAAAGAAAACCATGGATCAGTTGGAAGAATACAACCAAGTTCTTTCCAACTTTATCAGATCATTGTTGTCAAAGGATAAAGTTTTGGATCCAGCCCCATTGGCTGCTCTCCCACCTCCCATAGTTCTCAGCCAAGATGAGGTCCAAACCATCAAAGACATCCATAAGTATTCTACTTATGGGAAGGTTGTTGAGGCCATGGTGGATGATATGACTGTAGCAGGTTTAAAATTCATTGAGGAAGCCTTCAAAACTCATGAGAAGGTGATCAAGCTGTAGCGAAATTCATTTCCTCAATCAAGGCTATGGACAAGGAATTGAAAGTCTAGAGTGGATGTATCGCAAATCTCCGTCTGATGGGTCAAACCAATGATAGGATCCTACTTGGCCAATAATGTGTTTGATGATGTCAAGAATAACTTGTCAAGGACATGGATCTTTAGCATCGAGTGGAAAATAAAGGTTCTGGAAGAAGCACTGGGGGAATTGAGGAATGTATGGCAAAAAAGGGGACTCTTTTAAAACTTGTGTTTTATCCACCTTCAAGGATATCCACTACCATTTTCAGGATGAAACCACCGGTGTATTATTCTCTCTCCAAGAAATCAAGGCTCAGTTTAAATCCTTTCTCAAGGATGATTTGTTCAAGGAAGAGTCAATCACTAAAGAGAAAATGAAGGACGTTTGTTCTCTCGATTCAGTTATAGCTGAGGCTAATAAGGAATATCTGGATCATACTGAGTTTGACAAATATATGGAGAAATGCCTAGGCACGTGGACTCATGCTACTTCCAACACAACGATTCCAAGGGGCATGGAGATAGCAAAAGCATTGAAGAGATTCAGGCACCGGATCCTCAAAACAGTGGGCCCTCCTCAGCCACAACCGGATGTCCCTACTTCTGGCTCTTGACTTTCTTCTTCTATTTTTAGTTCGAATCTCCTTGTAATTTAATTAAGGACTTTATATTGTGTATTTCCTTAATTAATCTTTTGGTTAAAAGAAATGGTTACCAAATGTAACCACTTTGTAAACTATATATTGGGCTCTCCACGCCATTCCAAAGGGCTTGGAACTCTGATAATTTTTGAAAGTGTAAAAGAACTAAAAGCTATCAATACAGAAGATTTCCCTTCTTGTTTCTATCTACATCAATTTATTCTCTCTTGCTTGTCTAAATTTTATGAATCATTAATCTATTGCATTAAGAAGCTTTGTATTCTTAAGGATGTCATTTCTGGAACTTTGTGTCTATGAAATAATATCTGGTGGTTTAATATGAATGATTTTGTTCTATATATCATCCTTGCACAACATTTATAAGGAACTATTTTGCTATCTATATTTCCTGGGAATGTTGTTATGTTCTACCTTTTCCCTCCCTTAGTTCTTCTATTCTTTTGTATTGATGATCTACCTTCGCATTAAAACACTTTCATGATATCAGAGTTCCTCATTGAAATTAGAAAGTTGTACATTTGTAAATAGTTTTGTTGCTTTCAATAAGGGCACCTCTCCCATTAAAGAGGAGGGACTTTCTGTCCCCTGACTTTTGCTTTCATTAAATTCACAATTTGAAAACCAACAATTTTTGGTGACTCTACTGGGGATTCGTTTCAATGAATTCTAGTTTTAAAGAACAATTTCTTGATCATTTCTGATCTGGCGACTCTGAGATTTACTCGCAGATAGAAGGGCTCTTGGAATTGAAGATTCTCAGTTTCAACTCCTGGAGCAGCAAGGATTTCCCTTCCTTCAACAAGGAGAAATAGAAGATCTCATTCTACAAGCACACCCCCTATTGAAGACAGAGCTTTTGGGAGTGGTATCCCTCAAGAACAACTCAGCCCTAATCTTTGCGCTTTAATTCTTGTTGGTGTTTTAGTTCCACTTCAAGAAATTTTTCCAAGGATGGAAGTTCCATTACCTTGGGGCCAACGAGTTAGGCCTCTTACCCTCCCTCAACCTTTGCATGAGTTACCTAGGGGTATGATAGAAATAACTTTCCCAAATTCAGAGGTGATGGTAAGGTACATCCTGATGAACACATTGTAGCCTTCATAGTTGCATGTGGAGTCCTTGGAGTTGAACATGAGGATGTCTCTGTGAGGTTTTTTTGAGACTTTGCAGGAAAATGTGGAAGATTGGTTTTACCATCTCCCCGCTGGGACCATCACCAATTGGACTACCATGAGAACTAGATTTGAGAACCGTTTTAAACCTTGCAGAAGATGTGCATGCTTTGCTAGCCCAAATTTCTCAAATCAAGAAAGAACCACAAGAGCCCATGAGAGAATTTATGGCTAAGTTCAATAAGCTAATTAACAAGATCCCACAAGACACCTGGTCTATGGATCAAATTCAAAAATGTTTCTTCCTAAATGATCAATTTCTTGAAGTAAGCTATGCACTGAGAAGAGCCAATCTTGCAACTTTGGATGTTGATCAGAGATTAGCCGTCAGTGTTGAAGATGACCTGATCATGTCTGGAAAATTGAAAAGAGACTCTTCCAAATCCAAAACTTCTTCTTCCTCTTCCTCCTCTCCTAGAGCTAATGTAAATTAGTTAGTACAGAAGCTTGCCAATGACCTCATTGCCATCAAGAAACAATTGGCTCAGCATGCTCCTTATCAAGACGTTCCAAGGAGGAACTTTCAGCCTAGAAACCATTTTCCTTCTTCTTAGAAAAGGTTGGAAATTGAAGGACCACCCATCAAGGTCCCTATTAATGCAACTTGTGAATTTGAAGAACCTGATGATGAAGAGGTTAATGAAGACTTTTAAGAACCTGGAGAAGAGGCTGAGGAAGAACTGGAAGAACTTGATGATCTCGAGTTAATTTCCTCACTACTGAGGGCATTGATGAGGAAGATGATTATGATGAAGTAGTGGCAGAGATGAATGGTGAGTCATATGCTGTTATGACTCAGGAGCAGAAAAACAAGAGAGAAAAAGTGATGCAACCTGCTAAAAAATATAAGGAGCATCCCACGACTATTCCAGTGATTCCAAGAAGAGGATCTCCCATTCCCACTGGATCCATGCAAAAGGTGAGTTCTACTAATTCTTCTTCTTCTACTCTTGTTTCTAAAACTTCTTATTCTCCAGCTCTAAAACCTGATAAGCCTAGGATTCCTAGTGATGATACCCCATCCACCTCTAGATCTTTTGATATCATTGACCACCTCAAGAAGACAAAAATCTAGATTTCAGAGGCTGAGTTTTATCAAACCCATCCAAAATCCTTTTCCAAAATGGTCCACTTTGTCAATTCCCATTCCAAAACTTCATCCAACACTTCTAAAGGTCTTTTTCCCACTCCCTCTTCCACATCCCAACCAAATCTTGTAGGCTGTAGTCACCTCACCTAATGAGAAAATCAAACCATTCTATGTGAACCTCCTCATAGCTGGCCATAGACTCAACAACTATGCCATAGACTCATGAGCATCAGATAATGTGATGCCTGCCAAAGTGGCTCATGCTTTGGGTCTTACCCTCACACACACTTTTGGTTCTTGTTATTCCATGGAGAGTAGGGAGGTGCCTTTGGTTGGAAGAATTAAGGATGCACAAGTAGCTTTTGTTTCTTTGCCAGAGAAAAAGGTCTTAGCTACTATTTTGGTAGCTGATATTTCTCCTTCATATGGCATGCTGTTGAGTATAAATTTCTATAAGGATATATGAGGAGAAATTCAAATGAATTGATCACATGGCCTTATACCAGTTAATGGAAAAATGAATAAGCGGCTTGCTCGAGAAGAAAACTGAATGTATTGTGCAAAAGACAAATGATCCTAAGGCACAAATAATTTATGAAGATAATGGGCATGGGGGGGGGAAACTACATGATCATGTCTCAAGATGAGGCAGAACATTCCAAAGAAGTCCTCCATGATCCTAAGAGCGTTTGGAATTTGGAATTTGATGGAAGTTTCTCTTTAGATGGTGCTGGGGATAGTGTGGTATTGATATCTCCATAGAAGGAAAGATTTATCCTTTCTCCTTAAAGCTGTAGTTTGAAAATAAAAATAACATAGCAGAATATGAAGCTCTCATCCTTAGGCTGAATGCAGAAAAAGAAAGAGGTGTGAGGAACCTCCTAGCTCATGGAGATGCAAAACTAGTTGTCAAACAAGTTAAAGACCTTTTCCAAGTAAAGAATAGAAGTTTAAAGCATTATAAGAATCTGGTCTGGGATTCTATTGAATTCTTTGATGCCTTCTCCATCGAAGTGGTGCCAAGGGAGAATAACACTAGAGTTGATTCCCTAATTATTTCAGGATCTTTGATTGATACCACATCCTGATTTATCTCAGGACAAATTCACCATTGAAATGATCCATAGACCAAGCGTACTAAATAATGCAAACAACTGGCAAGTTTTCAATGATGACCAACTATTATTTGCTCTCTTTCTTAGAGCTTAGGGATAACTTTCACCAATTGTATTTTGAGGGAAGTGACAATCTGCCTCGAGAGAGTGTCTCTTCCAATGAGGAAGGTCTCAAGGAGGAGATGGATCAAGATGGTTGTAACAAACTAAAATGTAACAAGATTCCTAAAGGGTTGGTAAGTCTAGAGGAATTTTTTGATAAACATGAAAGATATGTCAATTCCAAGGATTCCAAAGGAGCTCAGCAGACTACTAAATATGAAAATATTAACATAAGGAGTCCCTGCCAAACCCAAAATGGTGAACATTGGAAAGTGTTGCACCCAAGAGGAAAAGAATAAGGTGGTAAATATTTTGAAGAGGTACGTCAATGTCCTTGTTTATTCTTATGATGATCTGAAAGCTTTCCAAACAAAATAAATACAACACTTCATTCCCCTCAAACCTGGGATTAAACCTTTCAAACAGAAAGCAAAGATAGTACAATCTGAATATTGCCAACACCATTTTCCAAGAGATATATAATTTTTTGAAAGCCAAGATGATCTTCTCCATTCACCATTCAACATGGATTGCTAATATTGTACCTGTCAGGAAGAAAAATGGTGAGATTTAGATCTGTGTTGACTTCATGAACCTAAAGCAGGCTTCTTTTAAGGATAATTATCCCCTACCCATGATGGAACAGGTGTTACAATTTGTCATAGGTGTGGAAATTTTGTCCATGCTTGACGGTTTCTCAGGATATAACCAATTGGAATTCAATATTGCAGATTAGCTCAAGACTACCTTTACCACTCCTTGGGGTAATTTTTCCTTTAAGAGGATGCCCTTTGGCCTCATTAATGCTGGTACTACCTTTTCAGAGAGCAATGGATTTGGATTTCGGGAGTTTGAAAGGAAAATGTATTGTTGTGTATCTAGATGATTTAATTGTGTTTTCCAAAACTAGAGCATATCACTTTCAGCATCTTGAAACAGTCCTCTTGAAATGTAGAGAACATGGAGTCTCTCTGATTCCCAAGAAATATGTCTTTTGTGTCACATAGGGCAAGCTGTTGGGACATGTTGTCTCCAAAGAAGGAATCAAGATTGATCCTGAACAATTTCAAGTCATCCAGCAAATTCCTCTTCCCACAAGCAAAAAGGGAGTGCACTCTTTCTTTAGTAAGATCAACTTCTTGAGAAGATTCATCCCCAATTTTTTAGTGCTGACTTTGAATATTTCCCAAATGATGAAAGGAAAGCAGACGTTTGGTTGGTCCTCTAAAGGAAAAGAAGCATTTGAAGGCATTAAGAAAGCTATTGTCTAAGAATCCTATCTTAGCATGTTCCAGATATTAGAAAATATTTTATTATCTATTGCTATGCCACATAGAGTACCTTGGCTACTGTGTTAACTTAGAAAGATTCTGAAGACCATGAGCTCCTAATTACATTCATGAGTTATATTCTGATAACTCATGAGTTGAAGTACACTATGATGGAGAAACATGCTTTTGCAGTAGTTAAGGTTGTTAAGTAGTTTCGATTTTACATTCTTAACTCTCACTTTGTTGTGATTGTGCCCAATACTACTATCAAGTCTATTCTTACACAATAGGAGTTTAGAACCAAGAGAGGAAATTGGGTAGTGAAGGTTCAAGAGTATGATCTTGACATAAGACTAATGAAGTTAGTTTAGGGTAAAGGCCTATGTGAACTCATTGCCAAAGGAGCTGGTCATGAGTTGCCTAAGGATGAATTTGATGTTCATATTGTTCATGTTCCTCCGCTCGATAGATGAATGGTACATTGACAGTGCTCACTTTCTCACCTATGGTGAGTGTTCGTCTCACTTAAATACCAAGGAAAATAGATCTATCAAGTTAAGGTCAACATAGTACGTGGTGTAGGATAATGCTTTGTTCAAACGAGGAGTGGATGGAAGCTCCTTAAAGTGTGTTGGATAAAGCGAAACAAAAGAAGTTGTTCTCATCGTTTCATGTTCAATCTTGTGGGGGTCATTTCTCATATGTTTTCACTACTCATAAAATCCTTCGTGTGGGGTACTATCGGCCTACTTTTTTTAGAGATGCATCAAAGTGGGTCGACAAGTGTGAAGCTTTTCAAACCTTTGTGGGAAGACCTAAGTTGGCTGTTTTACCATTTAAGCCAGTTGTGATCGAACAATCCTTTCAATAATGGGGTTTGGATTTCATCGGAACACTCAAACCACCTTTAAGTGTAGGACATACTCATGTGTTTACTGCCACAAATTATTTCACCAAGTGGGTGGAAACCATCCCAGTTAAAAGTACTACTTCTGAGGTAATATGCAATTTCATCAAGGAAAACATCTTGGTAAGGTTTAAAGTACCAAACAAGATCGTGACCGATAATGCTTCCATTTTTTATTTTACTGAGATGATGAATTTTTCTATGGGTATGAAATTTCCCTTGCTCATTATTTAAATTACTATCCTTAAGGGAATGGATAGGCAAAATCAACAAACAAGAATTTGGTGACCATTGTATGAAAGATTGTCAATGAATCTAAGAGAAACTGGCACAAGAAGCTTTATGATGCTCTCTGGGAAGATAGGATTACACCCAAAAGAGTAATTGGGATGTCCCCTTTTCAAGTGGTGTATGGTGTGGAAGCTCAACTACCAGTGACAGTGGAACTACCATCTTTACATTTAATGAAAGCTATTGAGGACCCCAGTTTCAGTGATTCTTTGGATAAGAGGATCATGTGTCTCCATAAGCTAGATGAAGATAGGTTGCAGGTTTTCAATGGGATCTCTTCCCATCAGCAGAAGATGAAATATTTATTTGACAATAAAACTAGATCTAGAGATTTCAAAGTTAGAGACATTGTTTTACTGTGGGACAAAAGGAATGAACCTCAAGGAAGCCATGGTAAGTTTGAATCTCTTTGGTTTGGTCCTTTCAGAATTAGGTACTTTGTTAGTGAAAATTATTTCTATCTTGATTACATGGATTGATATTCTCTCCCACTTCCTTATAGTGGGTAGTACCTGAAATTGTTCAAATCCTAGGTGAATAGGAAGTCCTTTGTATATTATGTACACTGTGTGTTTTCCTTTCCTTTCCTTTGTTTTGTTGTTTTTCCGTGGTTTGCCTTCTGTATTTATTTTCCTTTGATTCTATTGCCCAATGGATAAGGCACTGGTCTTCTTCCTAGATTTTTTCTTGATTCTTGTCTTGCCTCATTCTAGTGATCTAGTCAGGTCATCCCCAGAAAGAGCCATCTGTTGTCCCCTCAAAATTCCCCTCTTTTGAAAGTCAAAAAATTTGAAAATTTTGAGTTGGCACCTTCAGTAGTGTTTTAGTGAAGTAGGAAATTCAAAGAGATGGTGAAAATTCTATTTCTTGGGGTCATTTTAGTAACTTGTGAGTCTGTCGGAGATTTTTATGTCCCTCATGTCCCAAGTACCGGTGGGCCTCTTGTTCTCCGATTGGCCGATTTCCCTATAAGTCCTTGTCCATCAACTTTTTCATACTTTTTCAACCCATCTGTCCCAAGTACGCCTGGGCCTTCTACTCATTGATTCCCCACATCATCCACATCATCTGAATCAGTTATTCACGTCCTTCATGTTTCATGCTCTCTTTTCCTGCATCGGCTGAATCGGCTCTTCACGTCCCTTGTCCTAATGTTCCATGGACCATATTGGCCAGATTTTTCTGCTTTTCCCGTATTTCACCTTTTTGAGTTGGCGCAAGGTATATTTAATACACACTTATGATCTTATATCTCTTGAACATTTTTTTAAAGGTGTAACCATCTATGTACTTGTCACATTTCCTACTCATTATCTCTTGCCTGCATTTTTGTAAAATTGAGTCATTTGTCTGCCTTCGTGTATCTCCTTGCAATAATTGTCATGAATTTGTTCTTTGAAGGCCATTCCTCTATTCACTATCAAAATGAATATCAAATTTCAAGGGCATGAGCATTTGTCCTTTTTGGAGACTTCTATGCCTGCTATTGGAGATAGCAAAGTTTGACATTTGGATTTAGATGATTTTTGGGGTAGATTAGCATGTGACAACCCTGCTCCCATGGCTCAAATGATAAATGATAGTGGAATCACATATGCCACTATTTTTCCTCTCTTTGTACAATGTGCCGACACTGTGCTCACCTACAGGGCTAATTTCAATCCAGACACCAAGGAGGTTGTCAATGTGCACGACGAGTTGATTTTAAAATTGGACGTTGCCGCCATCACCACTGCCCTGCGCATCCTTGAAATAGAAGACTCTATTGTTCTCACTCTCGCTCAAGCTTAGACTCTATTTGATCAAGATAGTGAGAAATATAAGGCTAGGGTAGTGAAATCATGGCTGAAGTTCCCTAAGAAGGTAGTGTCCCGAATCTCTAAGGCATTTTTCAAGGTCACGTTCAATGAAGAATTATCATATTTCATCACCTTGCTCACATGGATTATGGGAATTCCCTCTACTAACGACTTCCATTTTTGGATGTGCCCTTTCATAAATATAATCTGTGAGGGTAATCAAAATCTGAATTGGGCTGAGATTATCTGTGGAAACTTGACTAAAAATTTTTCAAATGTTCAACAAACCAAAAATTTCTACATAACTTCCTATCTCATGTACACCTTGGCAGCATCTCCTGAGTGGCTCAGCTTCACTTTCATTGGATATAAGAAGGATGAGCCCATTTACACATATTTCCCTCAGTTTACCCTCAAGGTCAGTAATCATAATTTCGTAAGGGTAAATGATGCCTTCACTATGTACATTGTGAGGCTCTTGGAGGGTAACACCGCCAGAAGGTTCTCTAATGAGGCTAAGGATTTGATAACTAAGTATGGGGATTTCTTCACTCAGTTCTGAAAGTTCTCATACACCAGGCTCACTTATTTGGAAAGCACACCTCTCAAGCTTCCCATGTTCTGCAACGACAAAATGTCTTTATTTGAGGTGTGCATGCAGCTAAATAAACTTCATAAAACCTACCAAGATAAGAAGATTACTGGTCTTCATTTCCCTATCACCTTGGGGAATTATACATGCAGGACAACTCTAGATTCCCAAAATATAGAAAGGACTATTGCTCCTCTTATTGTTCATTTCTTTAAGCCTAGGAATTGCTTTGATCTTAAGAGATACATTGATCAAAATCTCATGATAACTTATCATCACCATCCTAACACTAAGGATTAATGGGCTGATTGTGCTGATGATTTTGAATCCAAGAGGAGGCATTTTGGCATATTTTCTATACAATAGATCATAGAATTCAACCTCTACCAGTGCCTGAAGGGCTTAAGGATGATGATTAATATTTGCAATCCTTTGAGTATGAAATATCAATCAAGCACACTCCTCTGGAGACCCTGGTTTGGTATGTGAAGTAAAGAGATGAATTGAATGAGGTGATCGCCCCTATCACTGTCAGAACTAAGATTTGGTTTGATAAAAAAATACGTGAGCTTAGGATGAAAAAAATTAGATCCTCTTCAAGAGAGACTTCCACACCTAGGAAGGAAGTACATATGCCTAGCACTGAGGCATTTGAGAAAACTCCTCCTTCTTCTCTGATGAAAGAACCTGAGTTGTCTGCTACTTCCTCTTCCAATAAAGTGTATCAGAAGAAGGTAAAATAAGTCAAGCAAGAAGTGATCAAGGAAGAGACTCTTTTGGAGCATTCAAAATTGCCTATTGGACTGGAAAACATTATTGTTCTAAGTGAGAACGATGATGATGAGGTGAAAGACCTAGAAGAAACCCCTAAAGTCACTACTCAAGTGGAGAAGGAATGACCAAGGACCGAACCTCTAATTTTAAAATACTCCTCTGCAAAGGAAATTTCTAAGGTTACATTCATTTCTCCATTGGAGACAACAGTGGTTCATAATTTGAGCACCATGAGTTCACTTTCACTCAGTTCCCTTGATTCTTTTATTTCTTCTTTTTCCTTTTCCTAGGTGCAGCCCCTAGTCGACAGCAAGAAAAGGAAATATTCCTCCTTATTAACAATGCCTGACTTTGATGTTGTAGCAGTTGTTCTTTGTACTACTCCTCCTTTAGCAAAGAAAGAGAAGACCACTTCGAGGTTGGTTACTGATGCCCAAGGCCAACAGCTCTTGGAGGTTGCAAATCCCAAAGTGGATAAAGAGGAGAAAGATATTTTGATCTCTGGCTTGGAGCTTTCCAGAATTCTAATGGGAGAATCCACACCTGAGAGTGAAGTTCATAACCTTTGGGAAACTGTGACTAAGGTTATTGAATGGGTGGAGAAAGGCAAGCAAACCATGGAGCAGTTGGAAGAATACAAACAGTTTCTTTCCAACTTTATTAGATCATTTTTAGAAAAGGATAAAGTTTTGCATCCAACCCCATTGGCCGCTCTCCCACCTCCCATAGTTCTCAGCTAAGATGAGGTCCAAACCATCAAAGACATCCACAAGTATTCTACTTATGGGAAGGCTGTTGAGGCCATGGTGGATGATATGACTGTATCAAGTTTAAAATTCATTGAGGAATCCTTCAAAACTCATGAGAAGGTGATTAAGATGCAATAGAAATTCATTTCCTCAATCAAGGCTATGGACAAGGAATTGAAATCCTGGAGCGGATGTATCATAGATCTCTGTCTGATGGTTCAAACTGATGATAGGATCCTATTGGAGAAAAATTTGTTTGATGATGTCAAGAATAACTTGTCAAGGACATGGATCTTTAGCATCGAGTGGAAAATAAATTTTCTAGAAGAAGCACTGGGGGAATTGAGGAATGTATGGAAAAAAGGGGAGTCTTTTAAAACTTGTGTTTTATCCGCCTTCAAGGATATCCACTGCAATTTTCAGGATGAAACCATGGGTGTATCCTTCTCTCTCTAAGAAATCAAGGCTCATTTTAAAGCCTTTATCAAGGATGATTTGTTCAAGGAAGAGTCAATCACTAAAGAGAAAATGAAGAATGTTTGTTCTCTTCATTTAGCTATAGCCGAGGCTAGTAAGGAATATCTGGATTATACTGAGTTTGAAAAAGATATGGAGAAATGCCTAGGCATGTGGAATCATGCTACTTCCAACACAATGATTCCAAGGGGCATGGAGATAGCGGAAGCATTTAAGAGATTCAGGCACCGGATCCTCAAAACAGTGGGCCCTCCTCAGCCACAAATGGATGTTCGTACTTATGGCTATTAACTTTCTTCTTCTATTTTTAGTTCGAATCTCCTTGTAATTTAATTAAGGACTTTATATTGTGTAATTCCTTAATTAATATTTTTGTTAAAAGAAACGGTTACCAAATTTAACCACTTTATAAACTATATATTGGGTTCTCCCTGCCATTCCAAAGGGCTGGAGCTCTGATAATTTTTGAAAGTGTAGAAGAACTAAAAGCTATCAATACAGAAGATTTCCCTTCTTGTTTCTATCTGCATCAATTTATTTGTCTCTAGCTTGTCTAAATTTTGTGAATCATTAATCTAATGCATTAAGAAGCTTTGTATTCTTATGAATGTCATTTCTAGAACTTTGTGTCTATGAAATAATATCTAGTGGTTTAATATGAATGATTATATTCTATATATCATCATTGCAGAACATTTATAAGGAACTATTTTGCTATCTATATTTCCTGGGGATGTTGTTATGTTCTACCTTTTCCCTCCCTTAGTTATTTTGTATCTAAAACACTTTATTGATGATCTACCTCATTAAAATAGGAAGTTGTACACTTGTAAATAGTTTTGTTGCTTTCTTTCAATAAGGGCACCTCTCCCATTAAAGAGGAGGGACTTTCTGTCCCCTGAATGTTGCTTTCATTAAAGTCCTAATTTGAAAACCAACACCTCTAAAGGTATGATGCATACTATTGCACTTAGATTATTCATTATGACAACAATGCTTTGCAAAATTCCCAAAGTCATGACATGTTAGAGTAGGTATTTACCTTAGCTCATGTTCACCTAGGTACTTTATTTACCTTTATTGTATTTATCCTCACCCACTTATGTGTCTGGATATTTCTTTTATCTTATTTAGATATTAGGAGATATTATCTAGTTGTTAGATATAGTTCTCTCCTTGATCTATGGTATTGACTAGTTCTTTCCTTGATCTATGGTATTGACTAGATCCTTGATGTCTAGTTCTCTCCTAAATCTATGGTCTTGACTAGTTCTTTGATGACTAGTTATATCCTTGATTTATGGCTTAATCTATGACCTTGACTAGTTCTTAGATTGTTATTCCTTTCGTATTTAAGCAAGGCCCATTCTCAATGTATTGCATTGAGTTCCATAATAATATATGATATTGTTTCTCATTTGTTTGCAAAGGTTTTATGTAAAGTTATTCTAGCGAATTGATTTCATCTTATTGATTGTGGTGTTTGATTAGCATCTGTGTTCTTGGCTTGGTACGATCTGGTTATCGTTCCTTTCATGGTATCAGAGCAGGAGATTGCTATTGACATCTGTTTGTAAGTTTTATTTTGTAAATAAATTATTTGTGTTTTCATATATTTGGGATTTGGTCACATTTTGTTGTTGTGTGCATTTTTATGCAAAAACAGAGGCTTCCATTGGATCCGGAAGGCATGAAAACCCTAAGAGAAAAATCATTAGCCCTTGGTCATATGAGGGCTTAATAGCTTGTGATTCCTACTAGTAGGTGCTTAACTTCAGCCCCCCCTTTAATTTTCATTTGTGTGGTCATATTAAAAATATTGTATATTTTGATCGGTAACTTAGTTTTGAGTGCCATTTTTTGCAAAAGTGTTTGTTTTTTCATGATCTTTCCATTGGATTTATTTCATTTTGAGACTTTCACTATAATTATAAAGTGCCAAATATGAAGGAGTGTTGTAATCAATTGTGGACGTAATTTCGGCTGAGCCCAACATCCTAAACTTTTGGGAGTTATAGTTTGGATACAATAATACACTACCTGTAGAACAAACTTGCAGCCTACAACATCACCATCATATTGTGGACAACCATATCCATGCTCCTATTCCACTTGTAGTTGTTTCTCTTGTACCCACTAAGATTGATCTTCCAGTCTTTGAGCCTGAACCTGCTTTTGATGCTTCTAAACCTATGAGGCTTGTTATTGCATGCTCTTCCACATCTTTGCCTATTACAGTACCACATATTGTGTATCCTACTTCTGCTCAGCTGCATGTTGTTGTTTTTTCTTTCTTCCACTATTTTTTCAAAGTTATTTATGTTCTAATCCCTATTATCTCTTTATTCAACTTTATCAATTATGCACAATAAAACTAAAATCCTCAAAAGAAATTTTGATATATTTATTTTAAAATATTGTAAATGCTTTAGGACCTTTTCTGGGTTTAAATAAGGGAACCTCCCCATCAAAGAGGAGGGACTGTTGTCCCCTAAACTGTTGACCTTTTCTCCCATGTAAATAATTTTTCCGCCAAAAAGTATCAAAACTCAAGTGGAACTATTTCTCCCTCGGCGGATGTCAGTCCAGGATTTGCAATAACTTAGTAAAGAAGCATACATGATAAAAGATGTACGAATAATGACTAGATTTTCTGATCAATGTCCTAAATACAATCTTATAGCAGTGATACTCAAAAATAAATCGTTAACTGTGAAAACAATGTTGGATATGTGTATACCTAAATTGTTTTACCTGTCTACTGGATGATCGGCGTCGATTATGTAAAATCGGCGTAAAATGGTAATCAAATCGGAGTATTATTGGTTATTATTATTGGCGTCAAATTATGTTTTATCGGTGTTGACTCTGATACATCACTAGTTAGACTAGCTTCGGGGAATCAGATCAAACGAAGTCTAAGATCGTGAACATCCGATAGATTTGCAGTCTGCTTCGTAGACTTTCTTGGCATGGCTCAACCTGTTTCAGGATGTAGGACCTAGAGTCACCAGTATAATCAATAGGAGACTCACAAATTACTCAACATATGGTAACATCAATGATTGTAAACGGTGACTCCTGTCAGGGATTTAAGTTGGTACAAGACTTGATCCAAAACTTCGACATGTGATAAATAATGCTTCCTACATTATACATCGTAACTCTGTTGGTAGATCTGCTCTAGCTCACAATATGTGTCTAACTAGAACTGAGCTTGCTGAGCCCCTATTATGGTAATAGGTGCCGACTTATATGAAATCGGCGCAGTTCCGAAAAATCTAGCGTCAACCGAAAATCGGTCGGTGCCGATCGGGGAACAGACATATCCGAATTAGCAATTAATGATTATCTTTATTATCTGTGCAAATAATGTAGATTGTGATCCTTTGACCATGTTAGTGATGATATAATATAGAGAGTATTCGGTTCTGGGAGGATGAGAAATAGGGGGATATGTGGATAAGATAGATATGGGTTAGATAAGCTATTACTTGGAGAAACCATAAATAACCTATAGTTTAATGTAGATAGTTAGATATTTAATTACTCATGGGTAAAACACAATGGGGTGAATGTGAATTGAGGATAGATTTTTGGAAGAACTCCCTATGAGTGTCAATGAAAGTACAACAAGGGGGTAGTGGTAATAGTCAAACGTTGCCCCATAGCTTTGGCCAAGAAGGTAAACTAGTGTCAGGGACACTCAATTGAGTAACCAATTAAAAATGTCTATATATTTCCCCTTATTTGTTGAGTAAGTCGCGATAAGCAAAGATGTAAGACATGATATCAAGGAGGTGGAAGATACAGCCACACCACAAGTGATGTATGGGAGCAATATCAAACTAGGGATGCCTATTGGTAAGACAGTTAACTAATGATGCCCATCTTATCAATATTGAAAATGGTCCAGATGAATGAACGCAGTATTCCCCAGCTGGATGTTTGAAGTAGGTCTGATAATTACTTACGCACAAAGCATACTGAATTACATATTCACTTTACCTAAGGAAATAACATTCCTAGGGAAGTCTATGATGTTCATCTTCAATTATATCCTATAAAAGATCAAGTTGCATATGTTTTCACCTATAGACCTTTATGAGTGCTATGAAGTTTTGTAAATTTAGAGAAGTGCTAGGCCTTTCGAGTTACACATTCAGGTAGGGATTTTGCATGACCAGATGTCACCTCTGCAAAATAGACAATGTTAGTGCCTATCTTTCTTCGTGTATACTCATTCTAAAATTGCCAAAAACATAGTAAAAGTGAGTGCACCCACGTAAAGGTGAGTTTACTAGAGATGGATGATAATATCGAAACATTATGTTATAAATATTCAACATTCAACGCACAATAACGACTTTGGATAAATCAGATAAGGCTTCAACACTATGGAAAAAAGATTATCCATGATGAAATTAGAGCGACGTGGAAGAAAATTGGCGTCGATCAAACTAATCGGCGCTTGACCTATACTAATGGCTCCAACCACAAAAATCGGCGCTGATATGGTGCACAGGACATGTAAATATGCGATTTCTGGAAAACGTGTACGATTTTGGCATGTATCCCCACTAACGATTGATTCAGAGAGTGTTAGAAAATTGTATTTTTTGCACCATGGGGACAGCACTCTAGATTGCGGTCCACCCATCAGAGGAGGACTCACGCCCTGCGTTAAGTTTGTTATATCCTGAACTCGTCATTATCCTAAGTTTATGCATCATTTATAATTATTATTATTATAAGTTGACAGACTAATTAAATTGGATTGCAAGAGTGATTCAGTACGACATTTTGGTTGTAACCAATCACCCACCTTATAAGGTTGATTTCCCTTGGGAAATTGATACACAAAATTATTATTGTGAAGAAGTGAGAAGGAAGATATTTGTGGGTTTGTAGCATGTAATTATCACGTAGGTATGAGAGTGTTACACACACTTGTAAGTTCATTCAATTGATAAGTGCATTATGTTTATGGATGTTCATATTTATCGTAAGATTTTCCCCAGCATAACATTACTCTTGATGCTCTGTGCTATTTTACTTTCACGATTCAGGTATTTACTGACATTGAGGGATTTAAATCACCTGCAATTCTACATTGAGATCATTAGCCCCGATTTAACTAAAAACCTATAATCTTATGCCACTGTAATAATTTTGACATGGGTGCCATAGAAGTCGTAAAGCATAAGGCACGTTAGAGAAAGCACAAGAAATCACCTAGAGTATAAATGAAAACCCTAGTATGGCAACAAGGGTAAGAGCCGGACGTGAAAATTTTGGTTCAGGAAGTGAGTTCACCAAATGATTTAACCTAAAATAACTCACAGGTGGGTGACATATTCAGGATCCTCAGATTACCGATTACTGGGGACCCAATCGAGATCACACCTCGAGAGCAGCAGCAGAGGGCCCTGGTGACGATTATACAGAGACAGGGTGGACGATTTAGATATAGTATCTGGGGCAGTGAGGATAGCCTCATAGTACAGGCAGGATGATGCCCTCGGAGCAGGCGGATAGCCTTGATTCAGATGGAAATATCCTATTTTGCCCTGCTAGACTCAGGAGGTGGGAGATTCCCATTGCTACTGCTAGACTGTGTTTGCGACATCTTGCAGTACAAACAAGTTTTTGCCTTTGCTAATGTCCTGATAACTCAGGTATATTATGAGCTATGGATGTACACCAATGGTCGGAGGATAGGGATCGATGTCAGTTTTGTGCTTCATTGTTGGGCATATGAGCACATAGCAGTGATCAGGACATCCGGGCTTCCTTGGATGCCAACAGCAGTGGGGGGTGTTGATTATGGATTCCAGGAGATGGCAGGCTGACATGGCCGCAAGGAGATACAGGTAGATCTTCAGAGTGGTACTGCTGAGCGTTTCAAGACGCTTACACCAGATCAGGTCATCTGGAGGCCATATCAGGCATTCCCGAACATAGGTTAGTCAGGATGCTCATCTTGGTAGCATTGAGTTGGAGTCAGGCTGATCAGGGGCCGGAGGCTTGATATGTGGGAGCGAGTCCCGTTTATGCGAGTACCGAGATAGTTCGGCCTAGTACAGACAGTTCCGGCCACCTACACGTCCGTATAGGCGGGATAGCAGAGAGACAGAATTTGCCGATTTTGATTCCGGCAGACCCATTGAGAGAGGCCCCACCCTCTGCACAGACAGTGATGATGACGCGGGGGTGGATGAGGGCTACGCAGCATGGTATTCGACACAGAGCTTCCATGACATCTTTCTAGCCCTCCATAGATGCTAATGAGGAGGACATAGCTGATAGTGCTGGACAGATTGGAGGGAGAGCATGCCACCCTGACGTAGACACATCAGGTAGCTCTGGAGGAGATCAGGGCTTTGACAGAGGAGAGGGATGCCTTGATATGTGGAGAGAGACACCGCTCATCTAGGAGTGAGATACAATGATCCAGCAAAGGGACCGCTATCTTTCGGCACAGGGAGGCCCTCAGGGCCAAGTATGGGGAGACAGGTGCCACATCAGAGTCTGGGACACATAGGGTACGACCCTAGGAGGGGTACCACTAGCAGCGCCAGTAGTACCAGCAGCACCAGCAGCATCGTTACGAGTACCTGGTATAGTGAGCCTGAGCACGTACCAGTCTCTCCTTGCTGAGGTGAGATATTATGAGGATGCCCTAGCGTAACATGCCCCAGATGTGCCTCGTTACGGGGCGAGGAGGAGAGCAGCGACGGCTACGGCGAGCGGAGCCTCGGAGTGGAGGGAGTATCGGGAGAGATCGGGGTGGAGCCGCAGGACCCTCTAGCAACAGGCACATTGAGCTCGATAGGCGGCGGCCAGGAGAGACAGCCAGGTGCATAGGAGGGTGGAGGAGATAATGTCCTCCACGCTGTCAGATTTTACCATATAGAGATTGAGATAGATTTTTGTATCGATGTATAGTGATGTAGCCTCGATTGGAAGGCATTTTTGATGTATGATATAGATGGCTTGATTGGAAGCCACCCATTCTTTGTACAAACACACATGTATATATATATAGATTGATCACGTTCCTTTGTCATATAATTGTACTCATGCTTTTAACTTTGGATATACATAGATAGATGGAGCGTCATTATGAGGGACATAGACATAGACCGAGAGGATGATGAATGGATGTGATTAGATAGGTATAGACTGATAGGGGATAGAAACAGATGTGATTAGGTGTGATTGATATGTGGATAAAATAGATTGTGATTGAGAAATAGATATAGACTAGATGTAATGAGAGAAATATGGATGGACAAGTGGATATAGACTTTGATGTGATGGGATTTGATAGTAACTTGGATGTACATATGTGATAAATATTTTTTTTTGAGATGTATAGATAGAATGTGTTCGAGGTAAATAGATAGACAGACCCACATGTGTTCATGAGATAGATGAATAAAGATGTGTGTCCTGGATAGAGTAAATCAGATGAATTTTGATAGAATGATAAAGTTGTGATTGAATTAACATGTGAAATGTCAATTTAACCGGATGAAATAATGGGAAATACTCTCTACGAGATGCCAAAGACGGAATGACAATGACTTTGACTTAGAAATAAAGGAAATACACCCTGATAAGAAAAAGAAGGGAAATGCTAAGTCGGACTTCCTAACCGACCATAGATAAAAACTCCAGATAAGAAACCAAAAGATCAAGCATACAAGGCCCTATATAAGGTTAAAATAAACTTGACACTAACTAGCCGCAAACCAAATCTAGGATAGGAAACAGAAAGAGTAGTAAGTAGGTATCTGGTCGGAACTTACAAGGGATAGAATA
Organism: Taxus chinensis; assembly: GCA_019776745.2. Taxonomy (NCBI): domain Eukaryota; kingdom Viridiplantae; phylum Streptophyta; class Pinopsida; order Cupressales; family Taxaceae; genus Taxus; species Taxus chinensis. Next base: position 659,369,524 of record CM034155.1, on the reverse strand, counting down.
CATGTTCATAGTGGGAAAATAGGATTCTCCATATGATCGACAAAAGGTCTTAAATCTCAGCTTCATGATTTTTGACAGAAAAGCAAACTGATCAATGCAGGAAGTTTGCTTGATATGGAAAGACTGATCGATGCGGGAAGTCTTTCAGTGATGCTAGAAAGTGTATAAACTGACTGGAAGGCTGATCAATGTGAGAAGCCTTGGGAATTCCTTTGAGAAACAGCCATCCTTCAAGGGAGTGGTCTGTATTTTGAATTTTTTAATGATAGCCATCCTTCGAGGGCATGGTCTATATCTTTTGATTCATTTGGTAATACATGGATAGCTATCCTTCACGGGATCAGTCTATCTTTTAGGATTTTTGGATAGCATCTCTTCTTCTTCTCTCTGTTTTTTTTTTTGTTTTTTTTGAGATTTTTGAAAGAAGTTGAGTTTAGACCTAGGTAGATCAGATAGAGGGGAAGAAAACATATAAAGAGCACGTACTCATGCCCCGAGTAGATCTGATTAAGATAAACACTTGGGACAGATGAAGCAGTGATTAAGGTATTCCTACCATGAGGAGGAACATATCCATAATAAAAATGCTATGAGTAGAGCCGCGATACTCATATTTAAGGTAAAAGGGGACAATACGCAGAGAACCACGTAGTTTCAAATCACCACGAAAGTATGTGACTAGTTGTTAGATGGATGAAAGATCTTGTCTTGCGACTAAATTAGTGTAAGATAGATTTTAACAGTAGAAGGGCCTTAGATGTAAGGCATTAAGAGGCTCCATTTCAAGTATACCATCCATGGAAGATAGACGATAAGCCCCAGACCCATATTTATGAGTGATGACGTATGGTCCCATCCAGTTGGGAGAAAACTTACCACGCTGACTCCTTTCTAGTGTAGTGACATTTTTTTTTTCTTTAAGAACAAGATCACCAACTTTGAAGTCACGGTGCTGCAAGTGCTTGTTATAAGCATGTTTGACATGCTCAAGATAGACTTGATGATGCTCAAGAGCATTGAGACGCCACCCATCTAATAATTCAAGTTGTGCTAGACGATTTTGACGATAGTCCTCATCAGAGACAAATTCTCTCAGAGAAACACGGAGAGATGGGATTTGGACTTCCAAAGGTAGAACAACCTTAGACCCATAGACAAGAGAGAAGGGAGTAGCACCAGTAGGAGTATGAATGCTAGTCTGATAAGCCTAAAGAGAAAAAGGGATATGTAAATGCCAATCCCTACCAGCTCAACTAGTTACCTTTGCGAGGATATTATGCAAAGTTTTATTGGAAGCCTCAGCCTGGCCATTAGCTTGGGGATAATATGGAGAAGAAAAGCTGAGTTTGATATTGAAAGCGTCACATAGGTTCTGCAAATCAACGTTCTTGAAATACTTACCGTTGTCTGTGATGAGTTTTTGTGTAACACCAAAGTGACAAATGATGTGTTGATAGACAAAGTCAACAATCGGTTTAGCTTTGGTTGAAGAAAGAGGAATAGCTTCCACCCACTTAGTAAAGTACTTAGTGGCAGTAATGATAGAATGATGACGCTGTGAAGAACGAGGATTGATAAGACCAATGAGATCAAGACCCCATTGTGAAAAAGGCCACAAATCCGCTGCAGGTTGCAAAGCTTGACTAGGGATATGCGTAAGATTGGAATGTTGTTGGCATTTGACACATTTCTTAGTGTATTCACAACAATCTTGATTAAGAGAAGGCCAATAATAGCCTAAGCGTAAGATGTGTTTAGCTACGACCAAGCCACTAAAATGTCCACCACAGATACCGTCATGGACCTCTTGGATAGCTTTAGATGATTCGGGGGTTTTGAGGCATCGAAGAAAAATACCATCAAAGCCGCGTTTGTAGAGGATCCCGCCTAGAATATTATAGTGATTAGCGCGTAGGATAAAAGATCTTCTACCATTGGAATTCAGATTTGGAGGAAGCACTGAATGAGATAGATAATCAACGATCTGTTGATACCACTCATCCTGAGTATTGGTTGTGACAACATTGATTGAAGTCAGTTGCCTAAGATGAGATGGTTGATCTAATCGTTGCACAGCCACATAAAGTCGCGAGTCCTTAGTAAAAGGTGGAATAAGCGAGGCTAACGAAGCCATCGTATCTGCAAATCAATTCGCAGTATGAGGAATATCTTTGATAGTGAATTTATCAAAAGATTGGAGTTGAAAGAGAACGATATCATGATATTTTTGAAGGATATCATTCTTGCATTGATAGACACCTGTGACTTGATTAACGATGAGTTCAGAGTCACCAAAGATGTTGATATGGTGAGTGTTGAGATTAATGGCATTTTTAAGACCCAAAACAAGAGCTTCATATTCAGCCATATTATTGGTGCACTCAAAGTTTAATTTGTGTGTGACTGGGATGGGTGCACCCCAAGGAGGAATCATCACGAAACCCGCACCTCCCCCTTGCTGGCATTTAGATCCATCAAAGAAGAGTTTTACTTTAAATGGAGACAGACCAAAATCAATTTGTTAGATATATTCATCAGGGAATTGAGCAAGAGGGACTTGAGTGTCTGGAAGAGGAGCATCAACTAATTGATCTGCAATGACTTGACCCTTGATAGATTTTTGCGAGATAAATTCGAGATCAAATTCTGTCATAAGCATGAGCCAATGAGTGATACGATCATTATGATAAGGCTTCGAATGCATTGTCTTGAGTGGATTGACACTTGTGATAATGTAAGTTTTATGATTGAGAAGGTAGTGACAAAGCTTAGAAGTTGCAAAGAAGAGAGCACAACACAGCTTTTCAGCTTCGGAATAGAGTGTTTCATACTCATGGAGAGTATGACTAATGTAATAGACAGCTTGTTCTTTACCACAAGTGTCCCGATGTGAGATCATCGCTCCCAGAGCATGGTCAGTCACAGATATATAAATATAGAAAGGCTCCCCCTCACGTGGAGGTGTAAGAACAGGTGGAGAAAGAAGATAAACTGTGAGCTTTTTGGCAACGCTCATCCCATTCAAAATGAATGTTCTTACAAAGGAGATGATGAAAAGGCTGACAACGGTCCGACAGTTGCGAGATAAAACAACGCACTGTTTGAAGACATCCTTGAAGACTGCGGAGTTGCTTTAAGATAGAAGGGGGAGGCATCTCAAGGATATCTTTTATTTTTGCGGGGTCTACTTCAATACCCCTAATAGAAACGATAAAGCCTAAGAGTTTACCAGTGAGAATGCCAAACATGCACTTAGATGGATTTAGATGAAGACAAAAGTGAGTAAGCCTCTCAAAGAGAGGTGCAAGAATGAAAAGATGATCCTGACGATGTTTGGATTTATTGAGGAGATCGTCGACGTAATCTTCCACAATTTTTTGTAAGAGATCATGGAAGATGTAGGTCATTGCTCGCTGATAAGTTACTCCTGCGTTCTTAAGACTGAAAGGCATGACACGATAACAAAAGGTCCCCAAAGGAGTTATGAAGGAATTCTTATGTTGGTCCTCTGGTGTGATGAGAATTTGATTATACCCAAAGAAACCATCCATAAGAGAAAGCATCTCATGACCCGCAGTTAAATCCACGAGTTGGTCGATATTAAGTAGAGGAAAATCATCTTTTAGACAAGCAAGATTAAGATCCTAGAAGTCAGTACAAATTTGAATTTTCCCAGTAGCTTTAGTTACTGGTACTACATTGGAAACCCATTGTGGATAATCAATGGGTTGGATGAAGTTAGCCGAGAGCAAGCGCTGCAACTCTTCTTTAACATGAAGGGCTACTCTAGGGTGCATTTTACGTAAAAAAAAATTAACCGGTTTGATGTCGGGAAGAGTAATGATATTGTGGACCACGATATCAGGATCGAGTCCTAGCATATTCTCATATGACCAAGAAAAGGCTTGACAATGGTTGGAAAGAAAAGTGGTGAAGTCTCCCAACTCCTGTGGATTAAGAGATTGGCCGACCTTAATGATGTGAGGGTCTTTAGAAGTCCCTATATTAAGGTCAAAAATGGCTTTGTTGAGAAGCGTAGACGTGTCAGAAGGAATGGTTTTAGGAAGATAGGAATCCTCTGCCCCTAGATAGGTGAGGACAGAATCATCATCCACGCAGTGGATAGTGTTGATAGTAGGAGAGTCGTCTCCAACTATTTCAGGGAAAATTAACGGTATGGAAGCGAACTTGTCATTAGCATTATAGGTTAGTGGCCCTAAGGAAATGGTATTGACTAAAAAAAAGTTAGATGGGATGGAAATGGCATCGTCTGCATCAAATGATGCTTCTGACCTAGCAGGAGAAGATGGTTCCTCAAAAGGAAGAGGCTCATCGAGAATAGTGATGGTGGATTTTGAAAGAGGTTTAAATCCTAAACCAAATTTTTGATGTGGCTTGAGAGTTGGAATGGATGTGAGGTCATGCACACCTTGTTCATATTTTCCCAATCCAAAGCCCTTCCACACGCATTGATACAAATAATTTTTTGTCAAACATGGGATTCTATAGACAATCGAATCCTGATGAATAGGGCTTAGCCCTAGGAGGAGAATCTAGGCGATAGTGAGGTGTATCAAGACCACCATAGATGAAATTAGTCTGTTGATTGGGAAGACCAATGGTGATGATGCTACCAAGACCTGGCTGATATTTAGGTTGTTTGTCTAGTCTACCATACTCGTTAGGTTTGAGATGGGGTGTCAAAAGAAAGGAGAGGAAGCTCTCCTAGTGAGAAACACTGCAATGTCTCTTCTAGATTTTGTAAGTCCGGTAGTTTAGTTACAGGTATGGAAGAGGATGAGGCCTTGTTCAGGAGAACAAGAATTCTCCTTTAGAGGGGAAGACCCTATGGTCATGTCGCATTGTGCGGAAGGGAAAGGATCTCTTAGGTGAGTATATATTTTGCCCTCATATTGATGTTTTAAGCATCGATGGAGGGTGGATGGGACAAAATGCATTGCACGAATCCAGGAGCGTCCGAGGATCATATTGTAGTGGAATTTCCCTTCAACAATGTAAAAGAGTTCGTGAAGTAGCTTCTTACCTACTCGAATGGGCAGGACCACAGTTCCTAAAGTAACTGCTAGCTGATCGTTAAATGATCGAAGAGCGAAAGGTGGGGGTGACACTACGTTCTTCGGTAACTTAAGTTTCTCGAATGTGTGTGAGGGGATGACGTTGAGTGCAGCACCACTGTCAATCATAGTGCGTTTTAGCGTAGTGTTGTTGATTTGGACCGTGATAAAGAGGGGAGCCTCCAAATCCTCAGAAGAAAGGGAAGGAATTTCTGAATCTTCAAAAGAAATGGTGGTTGATGGTCTATTCAATCCAACAACCATCTCGAAAGGCTGGGGTTCATCTAAATTCACAGTGATGTGATGCAAATTATCAATTAGAGCCTGGCGATGTTGCGGAGAAGATTGAATGAGGTCAAAAAGAGACATTTTGACCGGAGCCTGGGTGAGTTGTTTCATAACACTCTCCTCAACTAACACGGGAATTTGAGCCCGAGGTGCAGCACGAATAGAGACCCGAGGTCTCGAGGTTGATGAGGAAGGAAGAGCTCCTTCGGGGGCTACAGAAATGACAACCCATGGTTGAGATGTTGTGGATGATGATGGATTATCATACTGTTGGGTTCTAGTGGCGATATGAATTGTGTCAATTTGAGAAAGCGGAAGATCATCTGGAGTGGAATCACTAGAAGTAGAGGTCTGAATAGACTTTTGAGGCTCAGATGGAGCTAAGATGATAGGAGATACCTGTTCCTCCTCCTCTTCCAGCAAAAGATCACTTTCTTCCAAGAGGTTGTTAACGATAGGATTGGAGAGCTTTACATCCCTCGGTGTCATGACCCGGAGTACGGTGGTAAGCACAAATCAAATCAGAGTTAAACCAGGAAGGTTTTACTCCTTTAGGGTTATAGGGTTTAATCGGAGGAAGAAATATGGATGAAGATTGGATAAGTTGGCAGAGGATTTCAGTATAGAATCGGGTAGACAAAGATGAGGACAGAGATGATGAAGGCACCTCTTTTACTTTAATAGACTGCCGAGGTAAAAGAACCTGCATGTTAGGTTTGACAGTATTCTTTAGGGATCGTCTTATTTTTTTGGACATCTGGAGGAGCAAGCTTTGGGCATTTGAGATGGAAGTAAGTGAGACATGATTGATTTCGATGGAGGAGGAGCCCCTAAAATAGATTTTGAAGATGATGGAGGATGTGACAAGTGTTGTGGTCTTCAGAGATAAGGGAGGCTGCTTGGTCGAAACTAATGATGATTTAGATAATGTCGATTTAGATGAGGGAGGAGCTCCCAAAGTAGGTTTGGTTGGAGGAACAGAGGGTGCCCCAGTTTTTGGTAACGAAGATGATGATTCTGATAAAAGAGGTGACATCTTTCTAGTAGGTAAGTCCACTTTTATGAGGTGCTGGTGAAGAATGTGTTGTAGAAGAAGATGATGGTTTTGATAAATTTGCAGAAGAAGACGCCTTCTCAGCAGACAAATCCAATCTTTTATGAGGTGCAGAGAGAGATTTTTGCGAGAAAGCACCAAGAGTCTTGATGGTTCGAAATATGGGCTTTCCTTTTTCAGGGATGGTGACAATTTCAACCGCATAAGGTGATTGTAACCTTTTCGAGGGAAGCAAATGGGGAGGTACTGATGACACAACGTTAGATTTTAGTTGTCTCGGTCTAAGTTTAGGTACCAAGAGTGTGGGTGCTGGTGCTACTTCTTTAGATTTTCCCTTAATAGGCAAAGTAGCATTGGTGATGGAAGAAGTGAGTGATGAAGAAGCAGTTCCTTGCGAGGGAACTACTTCTGGTATAGTAATTGTGGGTGAGGCTACTGTAGGAAAGGAAACGGGAAGAGTCAAAATTGAAGATGCTTCCATCAAAATTGGTACAAACTATAGGTACATTTACCAATGGCATAGTCGTAGCAAAAATGGGAGAAACAGAAGTAGATGTATCCGCGGTGGGAAACTCGAAGGGATGTAATTTCCTCAAGCATTGAGAGAATATCTAACGATGAGACAGATGAGGATGATACTGTCTCGGGTATGTACGAAAGATCATACAAAGAAGAAGAGAGAGAGAGAGAGAGAGAGAGAGATGAATCCGTATTTAACAATGTAGGAATATTCAAAGATGAGCTATCGGAAGATGGTGGAATCCTAGCGATTAGCGAAGTGGAAGAAGGTCCCGATTCGGTCGATGTGTTCGCAGATGGCTTAGGTTTAGAAGAAGATTCTTCAGTAGAGATGAAGCTAATGGTATGAGTGTTTGGTTTTTTAGACTCTGAAGCATCATGGTTCGGGGAATGACTGGGAAAAGGTTGTTTAAAAACATCAAGCGCTTGATTTGGGGGAGCATTTGGGTTATCCAGAATGAGCTCGCCTTTATCAACAAATTTCTGGACAAGATTTTTGAAGGTCTGGCATCTGTTCAATGTCATGACCTTTGGTTCTATGATAATGACATAAGTCATTTTCCCTATACCAGAATGGATGTTCTTGGCTTTCATCAATATTCCTAATGGGAGGAAGTTCAATCATGTGAACTTCCAACATTTTTTCTAGGATAGAAGCATATGATTCCCCCAATGAAGTGAAAGATCGGGATGACAAGGATCCTTTTCGAGAAGATGAGGAGTCTCTCCGTGGTGTTTGATTAGAAGTGTTATCGACTCGTGATGTTTTTAATACGATAGCGTTGGTGGATCCCTGATTCTTGTCTTTAGAAGTGGAAGGGTTTGATTTAGTAAACCGAGAGAAATCTGGTTTAGATTTAGAGTGAAGTTTTAACTTCCCTTGTTCAATGGTGCGGGATTCAAGTTTGCGTGCCATCGTAAAGGCTTCTTCAAATGTGTGAAAGGTCTGGATCCTTAAAGTGGAAGAAATATGATTAGCACAAGATCGGGTAAACAACTCGATCTGTTGGGATTGAGGAAGGGAGAAAGATAATTGGTTTATTATCCCTCTCCAACGAGTGACAAAGTCTGTAATAGAATCATCATCGAATTGACGAATGTTATAAAGATCTGTAATCGAGATCTTATGTGCGATATTTATCGAAAAGTTTTCAACAAACATCTGGGCCAATTGAGAGAAAGAAAACAAGGAATGTTGGGGAATGTTATTATACCAGTCTAAAGTAGGTCCTGTGAGAGACATAGGGAAAGTACAGAGCATAAGCTCCTGATCCTGGACTATAAGGTAGCAAGCATGTTTGAATGCTCACAGATGCTGTTGAGGGTCCTCTCGACTATGAAATTTTGTGAACTTAGGAAGTTCCCATTGGGGGGGGATAAGGCTTAAAAGCCACTGATGGGTGAATGGGTTCATTACACACTTCTTCAAAAGAGTATGAAGGATGAGCCCCTTTGGTGGAGGCTTCTAAGTCTGCAATTTTCTTGAAAATAATTTGGACCACGTCAGATTGAGGAGGAGGCATGTTGGCATGTCCTACATAAGAAGCAAATGGTGGATGTTGTTGAGGTGTCAATGGGGGATTCATCTGTTGATTGATAGGATGATAAGAGGAGTAACCAGGCATTCTGGGTGACGCTTGGTGCGGTATTTGTTGTGAAGGAGCCTATGTATAGACAGGATGTGAGATGACGAGTGGTTGAGAAAAAGAAGGTTGGATGACAGATGGAGCCTGTGATTGGTGGACTCCTATGCTTGTTGACTGAATCGGAATGGATTGAGGAACATGGGTGTCGATTTGATTGGACATGGTGGGGAATAAGGTCTGAAAGAGGCTTTTTACTACCGGATTAGTTATTAAGGGTGCTGACGCTAGAGGATGGGTGAAGGTCACTGTTGCTGGAACATTGGAAGAAAAACCAATTGAAGGACGAGAAACAGGAACCAACTGACTCGTTGAAGGAGGTTGACTCATAAAGAAGTACTGACCCTAGGACGCAATGGACAACATAGATGAATTAACAACAATCTGTGGGTGTACAGACATGTGCCCATTATAGCCAGAGAAGAGGACTTCTCAGAAGTAGGTTGTGGAATAGTCGAGTTAACTGCGGCATTGGGAATGGGCAAGACTATTTGAGAACTAGTCGACATGGTCGGTGGAAGAGAAAAAGGAGGCACAGGTGCACCACCCTCCTCTGTGGTTCGAGGCAAAAAAAAGGATGCTAATTGTTCTATAAAAGCCTGGGATGGTTCAAGAGGGTAATCATAAACTTGTTGGATTGGTGGTCCCTGATCAGATATTCGAATAGACTTGTGTACTAGGTAGTCCATAAGGGCTACCAGATTGCAATCAAGGAGCGCCTGAAATTCAGGATCCCCACGAGGAACATACTCCATATCAGAAGCAGATGATATTTCTGAAGGACTAGGGGTAGCTGGACGTGATGGGGTTGCTTTGGCCTAATAAAAAGGATTATATGACCAGGATGGGGAACCAACTAACAGTGGTCCCGAGGAAGACCCGGGGGGTGCCGAAACATCTACACTAGTGGTGATCTCGGAGGAAGAAGGGGCCAGTTGAGCCATTCTTCTGGATTGCAATCGAGTGATGACCGTCATAAACAAACAGAAATATAGAAAAAGAAGATTGACCTAACTAATGCACAGACAATTCAAGCAGCGTAGGTGATTATCTCTTTTAAATTTTTTTTATGCTTTTAAGAAAAAAAATGTTAGGGAAGGCTTTTTAGAACAGGAACTACTCAAATAGCCAAACTAAGGATGGTTTGGGGAATGTTTGGTGAGGAGTCCCGAAGGCACTTCAGTAAAAGAATGGTACGTGGCTTGATATAGGGGCCTACCCCCGCACTTCACACACCGCTGCGATAAGGGAGTCGGGTGCTTTGCCAATATATACCAGAACTTCTATGAATTTATAACGTGGCCCGAGTACCATGTAGGCTCTTCCTCTTGGATGTCACTTCCAAGTAGGTGAGGCCAGGGGAGGAATTTTTTGTTTAAATGCTTTATACCTAGTGATTTTGGCTTTGTGTGCAAGGGTGAAAAATGAAAATCAAATAGTGTCACTACCGATTTTGATAAATTTTCCAACTTAATTAAAGCTAGATGAACACACACAACAGAAATGATAAAGAAAGAGTTCTTTTTAAGCACTTAAAAATGAAGTGTTTGATTTCAATGAAGACAAGTCAAACAGATTCTTTCCCAAATGCGATTAAACTCTTTTTTAAACACCAAAATCGAAATGTTTGAATGTGATAGAAAACAAACAAACAAAGTCTTTTTTTTTTTTCCTATAAAAAAAGGAAAACACCGTAAAAGAGAAATACCTGTAGATTTATCTCTCCAAAGTGTGTGGACTTCAAAAAAGCACGTTGTTGAGCTCTTCCCCTCAAACAATCCCATGACCAAGCAAAGTGCTCCACAAGAGAAGGTTAAGCAAACACACAAACTAACCCAGAAAGATATATCCAAATAATAACAAAATGAAAAATTTCTATTTAAGGGACTAGAAAAATTTCAAAGAAATAACAATTTTGCATAAAGAGATGGATCGAACATGCAATCTTGAAATCCAACGTGAAATATTTACTAATTTTATAAACAGAAATTGGAATTGATATTTGTAGAAAAGGAAAAGACCTAACTTTGCAAATTCGAAAATGAAAGAAGCAAGATTGAAACGATGAAAGGAAATTCTTTAAGAAGAACTGATAAAAATCAGTGAAGAAAACTAACAAAGCTCAAAACTAGAAAAGAGATGAACTTACCAATAAGGGACTTTGGTTGGGTCCCACTGGGCGTGCCAGAATGTTGATCAAGAATTTTGCGCTTATTACCTGTCCAAGTTAATGCACCAAACTAAACACAAAAACCTTAAAAAACTCAAATGAAATCGATACCTGATGGATAAAATCCAAAGATGTAACTGGATAAAGAAGCCAATGTAGATAAGACGGGTGCACACGAGCGATCCTATACAGTAGATCCAAGAAACCTGTGAGACACCGATGCTTGACAGATATTTAGGTAGACTGCCTGAGAAGCGGGTCCGGGAAGTGATAAGCTCCCTCGGCGGATGTCAGTCCACGTTTTCAATTAAGTAAAGAAGCATACATGATAAAAGATGTACGTAGAGGACTAGATTTTTTGATCAAAGTAATAAACAGAATCTAAACAACAGACAAAAAACAATAGAAAATAGGAAACTGTGAAAACAATGTTGGATTTGTGTTACCTGAGTTCTTTTACCTATCTGCAGGATGATCAGTGTTGATTATGTAAAATCGGCATCGACTGGTTCAAATCGGCGTCGACTGGTATAAGATTGGCGTCGACTTGTTTTTATCAATGTCGACCCGAGACACACTGCAAGAAGACTTCGGGAAACGGAAAACGAAGGCAAGATCGTCAACATCCACTGGATCTGCAGAAGTCGTAGAGATACTGGAAAGGCTCCACCTGTGCTGGATGCAAGAACAGAGTCACCAGAAAATCAATGGAGACTCGTGATATCGATGTGGTAAGGGCAGAGTAATGGTGCTCCTCTCAGGGATTGATTTGGACTAGATTTTTCTCTCACTTGATAGATGATGTTCAGACTAGATGCTCGAAACTCTCTCGCTCTCTCTGTCTAACTCACAATCTGTGTCTAACCAGAACTGAGTTCTAAACCCCTATTTGTAATCGGCGCCGACCGAGATGAAACCGGTGACATTCTGAAAAATCGGCGTCGACCGAGTACCGGTTGGCGCCCGATCGGGGAACAGACTCCCGAAATGGCCAAAAGGAGCAATTTCTGGGAAGATGAGAGTGATCCTTTCACCTCAAGTATGGGAAATATCCCGCTGCTCGGTTTGGGAGGAGGAGAAATAGGGGGGATATGTGGATAAAATAGATATGGGGTAGATAAGTGGTTGGGATACATGTAAAAAGGTGTAATTAAATAGTTAATATTTAATTACTCATGGGTAAAACACAATGGGGTGAATTAAACTTAGGATAGGTGTTTAAATCACAAATTGACTAATACCCCAAGGGGGTAGTGGTGATGTAAACGTGCCCCAGGTTACCCGAGAAGGTAAACGAATGTGAGGGACACTAAATTGAGTAACCAATTTTAGGTGTCTACAATACCACTACATTCATATCTCGCATGCTCCGTTCTATGGGTCTCACTAGCAGAGTCATTGGTAGACATTCATAGGGTATTGTTTCCTCTATTCCACATGTTAAGTGGAATTCTTGTCATGACATTGGTTTTCAAGTAGATACTTCATTGGGATTACACATTAACAGAGCTCCTTTTTTTGTTCTCTCAACTCTTTTTTAGGATCATGAGCCACACATGAGTTCTACATCTTCACTCAGGCTTGAGAAACTTGAGATTTCAGTTGTCAGACATGATCAACCTAACACACATTTTGATGTTCTTTTACATGCACCCAGTGTGCATTTTACACCAAGTCATATGCAGGCATCTTTTTCATCCATCCGTGTTGATTTGGGGTGGATATCTTATCACTTGTGGAGGCAACATAGACATTCATTGAGAGGACTCTACAGGCATGGCTCCTCCACCATTTGGCCTCTTGATCCACTTTCTATACCTTCTACATTGTGATGTTTCTTGTTTTGAGCATTTTTCTTGAGCAGGTGTAGTGTATCTCTCTTATTTGTTGAGAGATTTTGTATCTATATTTTTGACACTTTTGGCATGTTGATAGTATCTCTTGTGGGGGATCTATTATGGTGAAGTCCAGTGTTATTTGTCAGTGTTCGAGTAGTTGATTTCAGGCAACTCATACATATTTGTAGCGTCACTCCACCCATTCAGCAGTATGGGAGGGTGTGATGTTGATCTTTCTTCTTCAGGTTTCGTGTCCTTGCCTTGTTACCTTGGCTTTTCTTGGATCGTGACACTCTGGAGTTTGTGTCCTTCCCTTGTTACTTTGGTTATTGTTCTTGGATCATGGCACACCTATTTGTAGTAGTTGATCAAATTATGTTTGGTGTTTTTTTTACATTTTCGACATCACTCCATTGACAGTCTCCTTGTATGGAGCTATTCTGGTGAAACCCAGTGTCGGTTGTTTTTGAGTTTTGTGATCGAGCAGTGGATTTAGACCACAGTGCACACCAAAATTCTTCAGCATTGTATGATTTTTTTGAGCCAAGCTTCTTAGGATGCCTTGGAGTGGATCTTTACCCTCTTTACTTTGTTGTTACTGGTTTTGGGTACCTTACGGTGTCCTTTTTTCCCAGTTATTGTACATGAGTACCTCATCAGGCCTAGTTGTCGGGACTCATACTGTGGACATGCCACTTCTATTTTGGCCCCTAGCTTCACTTGAGGGGGGGTATTAGAGTAGGTGTTTACCTTAGCTCATGTTCACCTAGGTACTTTATTTACCTTTATTGTATTTATCCTCACCCACTTATGTGTGTGGATATTTCTTTTATCTTATTTAGATATTAGGAGATATTATCTAGTTGTTAGGTATAGTTCTTTCCTTGATCTATGGTATTGACTAGATCCTTGATGTCTAGTTCTCTCCTAAATCTATGGTCTTGACTAGTTCTTTGATGACTAGTTATTTCCTTGATTTATGGCTTGATCTACGACCTTGACTGGTTCTTAGATTGTTATTCATGTCCTATTTAAGCAAGGCCCATTCTTAATGTATTGCATTGAGTTCCATAATAATATATGATATTTTTTCTCATTTTTTGTAAAGGTTTTATGTAAAGTTATTATGGTGATTTTCTTTCATCTTATTGATCGTGGTGTTTGATTAGTATCTATGTTCTTGGCTTGGTACAATCTGGTTATTGTTCCTTTCATGAAAATTATAACATATGAAACTATTCTTACCTCTGATTTGGTGTGAATTATTATTCCAACTATGATTGACAACCTTGATATCATGACATCTCCTAACATAGTGTCCAAGATTGTTGCAATTTTAGTATACTACCATGCTCATGCATTTTGAGTCTACTTCTTTGTAAAACTGACTTGATGGTTCCTCTAAGTAAAATTTGGCAACATGACCTTTTTCTTGGTAGTTGTAGACATAAAATCACACACTTTGGATAATTATCTAGTCTTGATTTCATACTACTATTCATATGGTTCCTGTTATCAAAATTTAACCCCCCTGGGTAAATTTTGATAACATGCATCAGATTCTCAGGTCCCAGGCAAATTGATTGATTCGGGGCCAAAATTCATGTTTCCAGGGTCCCCTCAGATTTTTTCTAACTCCCCTGGTCGAAGTTGGAAGGAGAAAGCTCTGAGAAAGTGCGGAAAAGGTTGCAGAAAGCAAGTAGTTTGGGCCAAATAAAATTGTGAAAATCGGCCAAGTCCTAGTCCAGCACAAGGTGGGACAAATGGGACAAAATTACGCGAACCGCCCGAACCACCCGAAATGAGTCCAGGCGGCCCACTAAGCATTTGGGACAAGTGGGAAAAAAGTACGCGGCGGGCGCGAAAAGCTGATCCGGCCGAAAGAGGAAGAAAAATTGGCTAAGTGTTGCTCAGGACGTTTGGGACAAAAAGGCGCGAACCGGCCGAACCGGGTGAAAAAGGGCCAGACAGTCCAAAGCAAAATGGGACAAGCGGGCCAAAAAGGCGCGAACCGGCTGGGTCGGCCGAAATTTTCCCAAAGGGTCCAAAGGCAAATGGGATGTCTGGGGCAAATGGACGCGAAATGCCCGAACCGGCCGAAAAGGAGAACTTTCGCACTAACTGCTATGGGACAAATGGGACAGAAGTACCCGAACCGGCCGAAATGAGCACAAAGGGCCCAAAATCAAACGGGACATCCAGGAAAAATGGACGCGAGGTACGCGAAGGATGCCACGTGTCATCAAGGAGAAAAGTCAAATGGTCAAGGGGCGAGTTATCGAGCGCTGAACCGAACCAATGAAATGGCGCCACATGTCCAAGTTTAAGGGGCCCACAAGAAATTTCAAAAGGAGAGCCCATGAAAGATGGGGGAGAGAGAATTTCTCATCCAATCAGCACGTGCCATGTGTCATCCAGGTGGCGAAGCGTGGGAAATATTTTTAAAATCCGTTTTGGTCTGTTCCGTGCCCTAAATCTTCAGATCATCATATCTTTTGATCCAGAGCTCAGATTTCCATGTTCTTTATATCAACAGAAAGCTCATGAAATTCTCTACATGATTTTGGGGTTAATATCGAGTTTTGGTGTAGTTTAGAGAGATAAAATCAAGAAACGGCTCTGACGCGTGATACAACAGAAGTGACGCTTCAACAACCAACTTTAATGCAGCAGATAGCCCGCCGTTTTGCCACGATCCGCCGCTTCTACCATAATGAGATGATTTAAAATACGACCTAGAGGTGGTTGGAGTAGATCTGAATTTCCTCTTTCTTCCTTCTCTCATTCTTCCTATATATTGCAAGGAGTGGCAAAAAAAAAAAAGGTTGTTCATTCTTTCTGCTCTGCCCTCCCTTCTTTTCTTCTCTAGGGTTGAAAATGGAGTTCGAACCTCCTCCCTTGCTCTGTAATGGTATTTTTGCCTTTTAATAATGGAATGATGTTCTGTGCAAACTTCTGGAGCAACAAAACGTGTTCTGTGATGCATCTGCCCATCCTCTCTCGTTTTTGCTTGTTCTCTCTTTGCCTCTCTTCATTTGTAGGTATCTGTGCATGTTTGAACGTTCATTGCAGATATGGATCTGTGTTCATGGAGTTTTGGGACATTTTCTGTGTGAAATCTATCCTTGGGCCTGTGATGCATCTTTCCATCCTTCCCATTGCTCACCTCTCTTTGTCCCATGACAGTTTTGATAGATGTCCAACATCCTCCTTCTCTGGTGTATCACCGTTTTAGTGTAGGCTTTTTTTTTTCTTTTCTCTCTCTCCCTATCTCCTTGGTGGTTAGATTAGGACGAGATTATCTTGCCTGCACTGGAATAGCTTGTGGCAGGTAGTTTAGGAGCAGGAACCAGCCTTCTCTGGAGATTCCTTTCTCATTTTATAGGTCCCACACCTAGAGAGAGGTTTCCATGTTGTGCAATCACACTGGATGCCTGAGTGATCAACCTAGAAGCCTGATCTGCATCCAGGGGTGCTGTGATTTTTCACTAACAGTTTTGGCACACCTGGTGGGAGCTTAGAGGTCTTTCACTTCATCTTTTGCAGGTTGGTGTGTTCCTGTGAAGATTTCAGCCTTTGGAGGCACTTGCAAACACATCTGGCGACTCCATCTGATCAGCAACCCATTTCTCTGAGCTTGCAGATCCGTTTCCATCCATTTTCATCCATCTTTCTTTCCATCCCTTCCATTCTTTTCCATTCCATGAAGTTGTGCAATCATGACTTCATTTCCATCATGGATTTCACATCAACGAACAGTAGTATATTCCACCTCCAGCATGTTTTACAAATCCTCCAAATCAGCATTTTGAGCAAATTCAAGATCAGTATGCATACCCATATGAGCAGCAGTGCCAAAGTCAGTTTGGCTATGGAGCTTTCCAAGAGCAAGAGTGTGCATACAATGAAGACCATCAGATCCAAGATGCTGGTCTGTTGGAGAAAATCCAAAAGATGGAGGTGGGGATGGTGCAGTCCAGGGCTCAAGCACAAATGAAAGCTTTTGGAATCGGTTGTGGAGCACCCTGTCCATGGGTGGGACCTTTTCCAAGGCATTACAGCCCTCAGGAGAAGCTTGACTTCATGATTGCAATGCTGCCTTTGCTTGCAAAGTGGATTGAAGAAATAGAGGTGTATGAGAGGAGTATTCTAAAACCTTGTCAACGGGTAAGCACACCTTCTCATGCCTTTTCTTTTCCTCTTTCCCAATCTGTTTCATTTCAGCAGTGTCAAGTTTCAAACCCTCCATCTGTTGTCCCAAGTGTTGAATCCATGTCCCCACCTCTCAGTCTTCCACCGCACCTTGATTCTTCTTTCCTCTTCCCTTCCAAACAGTCATCCCCCCCACAAGAGCTAAGAGGAACACCCCCTCCTCCAAAGAAACAAGAGGTTTCACCTCCTCCACCACCACAAAAAAATGTCAAATCAGTTGAGTTTCAACCCAACCCTCCTCTTGCATTCCCAAATCCATGTTGGGAGGATGAAAATTAGAATGCCAGTCAAGGAAAACAACAACAAAAAGAGAGTGCCAACAAAGATGAAGAAATTCAAAATCTGAAGAGTTGGGCTCTTAGATTTGGGATGACAAAGATCCCCTTGATGGTAAAGCCTACAGAAGAGGCTAGGGTTGGAGAAAAAATGGTGGTCAGGACTGATTCTATTGCAGCAGAAGAAGAAGATCTTACAGTCCCAACTTGTCCTCTAGAGCAGTAGATTGAAGAGTTTGACTTGACAAACTTCATGCTGGAGGAAGAGTTCAATCAAGGGCAAGACTGTCTTCAAACATTGGAGAAAGGAGAAGCTTCTCCAAATCCAAAAGAAGAGGAGCACAATCTAGCTGTGGAGGAGAAAAATGCAGATCCAAGGGCTTTGAGCGCAAATTAGGCTATGGGAGAACCTTCAGTTCTTCTTTCTATTTCATCTCTCTCGAGTTCTAGTGCTGAAGAAGAGTTTTATCTCTCGAACTCAATGTCGGAGAGTGAAGGAAACCATGGTGGTCAGGTTACAGAACAAGAAGACACCATGGAGGAAGTTGAGCATTTGCAGCAGGACAGCCATGAGGCAGTTTATCTGTCAGATTTGGAAGATTGTTTTGATGGGGAGGAGCCGGTTGAGTTTCCACCACTCTCTTTTTCATCATCCCCATTCCAAACACTCGAGTCTGCTGTCATGAAGGAGAGCATTCATTTACAGCAGCCTACATCTTATAGCAGATCTTTGGAACCAAGATTGGAAGATATTAATCTTTCACAATCAGCCATGGAGGAAGAGAAAGGGAAGAGGAATTTCACCATTTCTTCCACACCATCCATTCAAAGAGGTCTACAAGAGAACTCCATTCCTGGAGTTGAAAATCAGAGCTATGGGCATATCAAAAGGATCATGCCATGCCCAATCAGATACTTGGCTTCATTGGAGCCAAAGGAGAAGCCACAACCAGTCATGCTTGCTTCTGAGCATGAGGATGAGCTACAAAGTACCAAGGATCAACTGTCATACTTCTCCAATCCAAATGCAGAGCAACTAAAAGAGGTATTGAATTTTTCAGTTGATACCTTGATGATTTGGATAGAAGACCAGCTTCTTGTTGATTTTCAATCCATCCAAACAGCCATGATCAGTGCCAAATCAATTGCATGGTTGCCAATTTTGAAGAAAGGAAGCTATTTCTCACAACCAGTTGCAGGGTTTGTCTAGCTTGCCTTTGCTTCCAGTTAGAGTAGAGTAGCTAGATTTTCTTTTAGTAGAAGAAGTGCTTGTGCACACTCTGCATGTTCCATTTGGAGCATGTATGATTTTCAGTTCTGTACATAGTTTTGGTGTTGCTGGTTTTTCTCTGGCACATTTCGTTTCAGTGGTTTTGGTGAGAACAACTCCATGCTCGGTGGTTTCCAAGTGGCTCAGAGGGGAGATTTTCAAGTTCAGATCAGTTTTCAGGTTACAACTCATGACTCCATGCCCAATGGATTGCTTCAGGCTACTGATCATTCATCTAGCAGGTAGATGACCCCGCTGAGTCGCCAAAACTGTTATCAAAATTTCACCCCCCCTGGGTAAATTTCGATAACATGCATCAGATTCTCAGTCCCAGGCAAATTGATTGATTCGGGGCCAAAATTCATGTTTCCAGGGTCCCCTCAGATTTTTTCTAACTCCCCTGGTCGAAGTTGGAAGGAGAAAGCTCTGAGAAAGTGCGGAAAAGGTTGCAGAAAGCAAGTAGTTTGGGCCAGATAAAATTGTGAAAATCAGCCAAGTCCTAGTCCAGCACAAGGTGGGACAAATGGGACAAAATTACGCGAACCGCCCGAACCACCCGAAATGAGTCCAGGTGGCCCACTAAGCATTTGGGACAAGTGGGACAAAAGTACGCGGTGGGCGCGAAAAGCCGATCCGGCCGAAAGAGGAAGAAAAATTGGCTAAGTGTTGCTCAGGACGTTTGGGACAAAAAGGCGCGAACCGGCTGAACTGGGCGAAAAAGGGCCAGACAGTCCAAAGAAAAATGGGACAAGCGGGCCAAAAAGGCGTGACCGGCTGGGGTCAGCCGAAATTGTCCCAAAGGGGTCCAAGGAAAATGGGACATCTGGGGCAAATGGACGTGAAATGCCCGAACCGGCCGAAAAGGAAACTTTCGCACTAACTGCTATGGGACAATGGGGACAGAAGTCCCGAACCGGCCGAAATGAGCACAAAGGGCCCAAATCAAACGGGACATCCAGGAAAAATGGGACGCGAGGTCACGCGAAGGAGCCGAAGGAGCCGAAAGTCCAACCAAAAGACGCCACGTGTCAGCAAGGAGAAAAGTCAAAAAGGTCAAGGGGCGAGTTATCGAGCCGCTGAACCGAACCAATGAAATGGCGCCACGTGTCCAAGTTTAAGGGGCCCACAAGCAATTTCAAAAGGAGAGCCGTGAAAGATGGAGGAGAGAGAATTTCTCATCCAATCAGCAAGTGCCACGTGTCATCCAGGTGGCGAAGCACGTGGAAATATTTTTAGAATCCGTTTGGTCTGTTCCTGCCCTAAATCTTCAGATCATCATATCTTTTGATCCAGAGCTCAGATTCTCCACGTTCTTTATATCAACGGAAAGCTCATGAAATTATCTACATGATTCTAGGGGTTAATATCGAGTTTGGTGCAGTTTGGAGAGAGAAAATCAAGAAACTGATCTGACGCATGATACAGCAGAAGTGACGCTTCAACAACAACCGCTTTAATGCAAGCAGACAGCCTCCGTTTTGCCAGGATCCTCAGCTTCTACCATAATGAGATGATTTAAAATACGACCTAGAGGTGGTTGGAGTAGATCTGTACTTCCCGTTCTTCTTCCTTCTCTCATTCTTCCTATATATGTAAGGAGTGGCAAAATATAAAAGTTGTTCATCTTTTCTGCTCTGCCCTCCCTTCTTTTCTTCTCTAGGGTTGAAAATGGAATTCGAGCCTCCTCCCTTGCTCTGTAATGGCATTTTTTGTCTTTTACTATTGAAATGATGTTCTGTGCAAACTTCTGGAGCAACAAAACGTGGTTCTGTGAGTGCATCTGTCCATCCTCTCTCATTTTTGCTGTTCCTCTCCTGCCTCTCTTCATTTGCAGGTATCGTGCATGTTTGACGTTCATTGCAGATCTGGAGCTGTTTTCATGGAGTTTTTGGGACATTTTCTGTGTAAATCTATCCTTGGGCCTGTGATGCATCTGTCCATCCTTCCCATTGCTCACCTCTCTTTGTCCCACGGCAGTTTTGATAGATGTTCAACATCCTCCTTCTCTGGTGTAGCACCGTTTTAAGTGTAGGCTTTTGTTGTTTTCCCTGCTCTCTCTCTCTCTGTCTCCTTGCCATGGTTAGGATTAGGATATATATTAGCTTGCCTGCACTGGAATAGCTTGGGGGCAGGAGTTTATGGAGCAGGAACCACGCATTCTCTGGATATTCCTCTCCGGTTTACAAGTCCACGCTTGGAGAAGAGAGGTTTCCATGTTGTGCAATTACACTGGATGCTTTGAACATCAACCTAGAATTCTGGATGGGTCATGGGTGCTGTGATTTTGCACTACACAGTTCCTAAAATTGTGAAAAACAGCCAAGTCTAGTCCAGCACAAGGTGGGACAAAAAATGGGACAAAATACGCGAACGCCCGAACCACCCGAATGAGTCCAGGTGGCCACTAAGATTTGGACAGTGGGACAAAAAGTACGCGTGGGCGCGAAAAAGCCGATCAAGGCCGAAAAAGAGGAAGGAAAATGGCTAAGTTTGCTCAGGACGTTTGGGACAAAAAAGGCGCGAACCGGCTGAACTGGGCGGAGAAAAAATAAAATGGCAAAAAGGGCCAGACAGTCCAAAAGAAAAAATGGGACAACGCGGGGCCAAAAAGGCGGGTGAACCGGCTGGGCAGCCGACCGAATGTCCACAAAGGGTTCCAAAGGAAAATGGGAGGACAGTCGGGGAAATGGACGTGAAATGAAATGCCCGAAAAACGGACGAAAAAAAAAGGAGAGAGAACTCGCACTAACTGCTAGGGACAAATGGGACAGAAGAGTACCCGACCGGCCGAAATGAGCACAAGGGCCCAAAATCAACGGGAATCCAGGAAAAAAAATGGACGCGGAGGCGCGAAGGAGCCGAAGGAGCGAAATCCAACCAAAAGAACGCCACGTGTCATCAAGTAGGAGGAAAATAAAAGGTCAGGGCGCGAGTTATCGAGCGCTTTGAACTGAACCGAAACCAAATTGAAATGGCGACACGTGTCTGCCAAGTTTAAGGGGCCCACAAGAATTCAAAAGGAGAGCCCGTGAAAAGATGGAGGAGGAGAAGAGATTCTCATCCAATCAGCAAGTGCAAGTGCTCAGGTGGCGCGAAGCACGGGGAAATATTTTAGAATCCGTTTTTGGGTTTTGGTCTGTTCCGTGCCCTAAATCTTCAGATCACTCAATTCTTTTGATCCAGAGCTCAGATTTCCACGTTTTCTTTATAAACGGAAGCTCATGGAATTATCTACATGATTCTAGGGTAAATCGAGTTGTGGGTGCAGTGTGGAGGAGAAAATCAAGAGAAAACTGATCTGACGCATGATACAGCAGAAGTTGACGCTCAAAACCAGCTTAATCAGCAGACAGCCTGCCGTCTTGCCAGGATGCCGCGCTTCTACCATAATGAGATGATTTAAAAATACGACCTAGAGGTGGTTGGAGTAGAAGTAGAGTAGTTAGATCTGACTTTCCTCTTTTTGCCTTCTTCTTCTTCCTATATATGTAAGGAGTGGAAAAATATAAAAAGTGTTCATCTTTTTGCTCTTGCCCTCCCGTCTTTCTTCTCTAGGTTGAAAATGGAATTCGAGCCTCCTCCCTTGCTCTGTCAAGCATTTTTTGTCTTTTTACTATTGAAATTTTGAAATGATGTTTCTGTTGTTGCAAACTTCTGGAGCAACAAAACGATGTTCTGTGGATTGCATCTGTCCATCCTCTCTATTTTTTGATTGTTCTCTCCTTGCCTCTCTTCATTTGCAGGTATCTGTGCACTGTTTGAACGTCATTGCAGATCTGGAGCTGTTTTCATGGAGTTTGGACATTTTCTGTGTGAAATATATCCTTTGGGCCTTGTGATGCATCTGTCACTCTTCCCATTGCTCACCTCTCTTTGTCCCACGGCAGTGTTGATAGATGTTAAATCCTCCTGCTTGGGTCATCACCAGTTGTAGTGAGGCTTTGGTGGTTTTCATTCTCTCTCTATCTGTCTCCTGCATGGTTTAGATTAGGATTATACTTAGCTTGCCTGCACTGGAATGGAATAGCTTGTGGCAGGTAGTTTAGGAGAGGAAGGGGAACCGCCTCTCTGGAAGATTCTCCTCGGTTTTACAAGTCCACGCTTGGAGGAGAGGTTTCCATGTTGTGCAATCACACTGGATGCTGAACATCAACCTAAGATTTGATGTGAGTCCATGGGTGTTGTTTGTGTGTTTGGCACTAACAGTTCCTAAGTAAGAAAAATTACTAATTAGCCATGTCTTTGGCCTCCTTTCTTTGTTTTATGCTTCTGATTCAGTTTGCATTCTTACTACTCAGTCTTTCTTTTCACCTTTTCAACATTTGTCAATCTGGACACCAATGCCTAGCATAATAAGACTCATCGACAGGCCCCCCTTCCCATCTGGGTTCCCTGGTCCATCTTTGTACTTTGGTCACAATTTTGGGTCCTTTCTATTGTTTGCAAGACACGTGATCTTTTTGTTGGTAATCATCCTTTTGGGGTTAATTAAAAACTTCAAGTGAAGAAAGAAATCATCATAAATATAACGTGATGTGACACCATAATAAGGGACCCAGCATAAAAACATCTACTATCTCCACCCTAAGGTTGATCATCAAAGGAATCTATAGATCCATTACAACCATCTAGCTACATCATAGGGGAGGAAAAATTGGTTCTTATGCTCATACTTCATATGAGGTGATTCTATTGTTTCCATGCACACATTACTTATATTAATACATCTGTATTTTATCACTACTCATAAAGGTTGTGAAATGCACAGAGCAACAGGGGCATGATTTGCACACACACAAAACTAAAAGGTGGGATGAGATAGTGCATATCTCAATTATAATTCCATCATTTGGAACGGAGGACAATGTGATCCCTTTATTTAAATATTTATTTTTTTTGGGTTTGCAGGTGATGAATCATTTATTCTAGATTTGTATGTACTCAGCAATTATTTGAATGACCTCGAGGTGACCCAAAGGAGAGAACACGTGTGAACATTTTTGCGACCCTAGAAATTGGGGATTCCCAAGAAATTCTACACAGACCATTGGATCCAATAAACCAGACCAGGGTGCCCACGTGCACCCCATCCCTCTCCAAAGCACCTCACATATAGTAAAACTTCTGGATCTAAATTTTCAAGGGCTCTTCTGTGTGAAAGGTTCCATCTTGTTCATCCGATTCTCACTACGACATAGTCAACAACATTGGTGAATATCTAAGGCTCTTTCTTAATACCCATTTGTACTTAGGGTTGCGTATTTCATTCGTAGTTGCTTGGGTATTATTTTTGTTCTTTCATTTATTTAATTTACTTACTATAAACGTGCATTATATTAGGCTATTATTTTAATTTAGAATAATAAGTTTGGTTGAACCCGCACCTTTGAATCCTCCTTTTTTACTTTGTTTCTCTATTTCTAGCATCATGAGTATCTCAATAAATGATTTCTTGCGTTCAGCCTGTTTGACATTGAGTCTAACATCTCCTGACTACATCTCACCATTCAGCTGGTATGCATCAAACTCCACCGATCCCTCATTTGTTGATGTATTTTGCAACAGTACTGCCCGTTTCATCTTCATGATGAAATTTCTAGTTTTACAATGATCTCACCCTTGAATATCCTGATTCACATCTAAAATGTGTGGATCAAGTGAAATTTAATTGATCACTTGCATCTAAACTTCTTGAATCATTTTTCTAGTATTTCTCAATAATCTTGAGTCTTTCTATCAATTATTCTGTTCATGTCTTTCCATTCGTTTCATAGATGGCTCATTCATCCATGCATAGGTCATATGTTCTACTTATCACTATCTGTTGGGTTTTTAAAATGATAATTTAAAAACCACAGTCATGGGGACGGCAAGTCCCTCCTTTTAATGGGAGGGTTCTTATAAAAGCAAGCAGCAAAAACTTTATATAAAATGTACACTTTAATAGTGTGGATTCATGTACGTTGAAACCGTTATATGCCCAAAGATCATCAATACGAAATAAGGAAGAAATAAGGAGATGAGAGAGAAGAAGAAAAGAAAATAACAATAATAAAATTCAGGAAATATGAGATTGGTAGCGGCTAACCTTATACGTTTGATCCAAGGAAGCAGGGGTTAGGGGTAAAATTCATTCACTTTCATAACAAATATAATCCACGACAAAAATTTTCTTATCATAAAAGATGGATGATTCGCAAAATGTGTAGAAAAGGAAAGAAGGAATAACAAAGGAAGAAAGAAAGGGAGGAAAAAACTTCCGTATGAATATTTGAATCCATTACATCCATAGAGTATCAGGATCCCCAACCCTAACAATGGTGTGGAGGGAAGCCATTAAATAGCTTCCAAGAACAGTACATTCCGTTTTAAAAATCATGAAATTGATCAAGACATTGAGTGTCTGAACTCTCTAACGCCTTGGTTGTTTCCATGCCTGGCGGCCAACAACAGATGAATTGAATCACTATGTTCATCCATGCCTTGTAAACTTCAAATTGATCCATCCGGGTGGGAGATATTTTAAACTGAAGCGGGCCTGAGGATGGATGCTTTTGTTTTTGTGCCTTTTAGAGAAATGGAACTTCGAAACATTTCACAATGCCTTAACATGGGGCTTGGCTTTACTGAGTGGAGTGAAGTCAAAACTCACTTTGTAATTTTAACTCTTTTCAAATGCGGGCTCAAAAACTCAAGTTGCTCTGATGACCACCTCCCCAATTGTGACTTCAAGTGGCTAACATTGGACTTTTATCCTTGGATGAATGGGTCCCGAGTCACTTTAGAATTTCAGCTATTTATGGAAACAAAGACCCAAATTCCCAAAATTGATCCGATGGCCTACCTTTGCGCTTTGAAAGTTTCAATGGGAGGTCAAGTATTAATTTTAATTTACGCCCCTATGGAAACAAAATCCCAAAATTCCAAAAATACTTCGACCGGCACGGCTTCGTTGATTTGAATTTTCAAGGCAGAGTCACGGCTTACTTTATACTTTACACCCCTATGGAAACAAACCAAAATTCCCAAATTGCCTCTAATGGCACAACTTTTCCCACTTTGAATTTTCAAACCATCAAAACACAAAACAGGCGAACCTTTCCGCTAATTGCTGAAATATTGGCACACATGTCCTCTATGGGCCAGCTCAGTATTTTTTGTGTTTGTTACTAATTCCTCATTTGGACAAGGATTTATGTCTAACACTGGGACATGTGGAGGCTTACCCACTATTTGGAGACTCGTTGGACCTGACCCTTGTGGAGCTGCAATGATTGGACACGTGGAGAGCTGTTGGGCACAACGTTGCGGACCTTTTTTGGGTTCTCCCCCTGAAAGAGCGCTCGCTAAAGGGACATTGGGGATTTTCAACTTAGTTCTCCTATACGTGGCTAATTCAACGGTCGGCTCTGCCCCTCCTGACTCTGACATGTGGGTTGATCCTGTTCTGTATGTACACACTTGGCGGACTGCTCTTGATTTCTTCCTTTTAAGTTTACGTTACGCAAAAGAGACATGTGGAGACTTCCACCAGTTCTTTTATACTTAGGAAGATTCAGACCATACTTCCACTTGACTTACATTGGACCCTAGACACATGGAGAGCGTGGCGCGTCATTGAGTTTCTGTTTGGATTCACCCCCTGAAAGGATGCCAAGCTTAAACGTGGCTCCTTCTAGTGGTTTACTAGACTCTTCAAAACACTTGACTCTATCTCTTTTTGTGATCAGACAACGTGGTAAGCTGGACATCATTTCGGTATGTCCCTGGGTCTCACTTCTAAAGTCAACATGTTGAGGCACGTGGAGGCTTTCATTGACCCTCTTTACTTAGTTGGATTTAAACAACCGACTCATACCCTTTTTCAACACATGGGACATGTGGAGGGCTGGCGTAAGTTTGCGGGAACCACTTTGGCTTTGACCATGAAGTTACGTTGATGAGGCACATGGTGACATCCAGCTGAACCTAAAATACCTTATTCCAATTCAGGCTTGTTCTATCTTCTTTTAGACCTGGGACATGTGGAAAGCCTACACTCATTTTGGTACTATACCTTGGGCCATACCCTTGGAGTTGTTTCATTGAGACGTGTGGCGGGCGGCTTCCGCCTTACCGACTTTGAAAAAACTAATCAGGGGCCTGGAGCCACGAGGCCAATTTGACACTTGTAACAAAATAAAAAAGAGTGACAATGTTAAAAATTATCAACCCGCCACACCACATTCTATAAACTATGTCAACGTTACCCATGGATTTTGGGGCCCAAATTGACAGGGAAGATACGACCGTCATTTCATGATTGTGGAAAAAAAAATAAAAATGAAATGGAAAAACCCACTTTATCCGGAATTTTAAATTTTTCTCCATGGAATGAGAAATGCAAAACAATTCCCCCGCTCAACGTTGATCACAGCCAAAGATAAGTATTTCCAAAAGACATCCGAATGAAGGAAAAATATTTTCAAAGACAAGCAGATTACTCCAAGTTTCTGACTCAAAAAAATTCTCAAAAAACATGACTTCAAAAAGAGGTGAATTTTTGAGGGCGAAATAGTTGGCTCTTTCTAAGGGATGAATTGAATAGAACGAGCCAAAGAACAAGAACCATGAAAAAATTTGGGAAAAGAAAGCAGAACACTGCCTTATCCATTGGGAAAATAGAGTCAAGGCAAAACATACAGAAGACAAAAACACATGAAGGAAACAAACCAAAAAGGAAAGATTTGAAAAAAAACAAAAAGGACCGACCAACAACCAAACACTATAATAAACATACAGAAGGATGCACTGTCACCTAGGACTTGAACAACTTCAAATACTAACACTATAAGGAAGTGGGAGAGGGATCCATCGAAGATATCCAAATAGAAATAATTTTCCCAGGCAAAGTTATTGATTTGAAAGGACAACCCAAAAGAGAATCAAATTACCATGGCTCCTCGAGGTTGGGTCGTCTTTGCCCCACAACGAACAATGGTCTCCCAATGAAAATATCTGTGTCTAGCTTCTGTCAAACAAGATTTCAACCTAGTTGAGAGCTAGATTCTATCAAAAACCTACAAAACATTATTCATCCAACTTCTAGAGATATATGATACTTTGTCCAAAGAACTGGGAAAAAAAACTTGAATTTCCATAGCCTTCATTAAGCATAAGGCTAATAATTCCATGTTACTAGCAATGAGCTTCAAACCCATAAATCCCACCTGAAATGGAGACATCCCCCCATCCCCCCCCCAATATTTTACTCTTTTTTTTTTAGGTGTAATTCTATTGCCCAGAGGATCATAACACCGTTACTGGATTGCCCCAAATCCCTATGAGATTCATTAGCAACTTTCCGAAACGATATTTATCAGATTCTCTTTATTGATTCTACTTGTCCAGTCCCTTGGGGGTATTATTTTGAAGCATGAGCAAGGGAAATTTCAGAGCATAGTAGAAATCATCATCTCACAATAATAAATATTCGAAGCCTTATCAGTCACAATCTTGTTTTGGTACCCCAAACCTTATCAAGATGTTCTCTTAATGAAATTAACACCACCTCAGAAAAGTAGTGCTTTTGACTAGGAATATCCTATACCAACTTTATGAAGTAGGTTGGAGTAGTTAGCAGTGGAGTTATTATGGCTTAGCACTGGCAGGTGGTTAAGATTTCTAATCGAAATCCAATCCCCATTTTTGAAAAAAGGCTCATCAATCACTACGGCTGTCTAGTGGCAAAGCAGCTACTTAACTAAGACCCAAAAAAAATTTGAGACTTCACAATTACCTACCATTTGGATTGCATCTTTGAAAAATGTAGGCCAATAGACCCACATAAGGTGTGCATCCATCAAAGGGAATCTATAGCTCCATTTACATCCATCTAGCTACATCATAAGGGAAAAAGGTTGATTCTTATGCATCATACTTCATATGAGGGGATTCTATTGTTTCCATGCACACATTACTTATATTCTACATCTAGTTATTTTATTGCTACTCATAAAGTGTGACATGCACAAGAGCAACCAGAGGCATGATTCCGCACACACACAAAACTAAATTGGGTATGAGATGTAGTGCATATCTCAGTTATAATTCCATCATTTTGGTAACTGAGGACAATTTGATCCCTTTATTTAAATATTTATTTTTGGGGGTTTAGGGTTTTGCAGGTGAATCATATATTCTAGATTTGTAGGTACTTCGGAAATCTTATAGTGACCTCGAGGTGACCAAGAGAGAAAAAGTGTGAACATTTTGAGACCCTAGAAATTTGGGATTCCAAGAATCTACGCAGACCATGGATCCCAATAACCAGACCAGGGTGCCCACGTGCACCCCCATCCCTCTCCAAGCACCTCAATATAGTAAAATCTTCTAGATCTAAAATTTTCAGGGCTTCTGTGTGAAGGTCTTCCATCTTTTTCATTCGATCTCCACTACAACATAGTCCAACAACCTTTGTGAATCATCTAAGGCTCTTGTAACCCTATTTGCACATTAGGGTTGCATATTTTCATTTCTTAGTTGCTTGGGTATTATTTTTTATTTCATTATTTAATTTACTTACTGCAAACTTGCATTATATTAGGCTATTATTTTACATTTTAGAATAATAATTTTGGTGAACCCAACCTTCGAATCCTCCTTTTTACTTTGTTTCTCTATTTCTTTATCATCATGAGTATCTCAATAAATGATTTCTTGCTTGCCAACCCTAATTTATGACATAGAGTCCAACATCTCCTTACTACTACTCACATTCCAGCTGATATGCATCCAAACTCAGCCTATCTATCATTTGTTAATGTATTTTTGCAACATATTACTTTCCCGTCTAATCTTCAAGATGATATTTCTATTTTTGACAATGATCCACCCTTGAATATCATGATTCACATCTAAAATGTGGGTATCAAGTGTAATTTAATTGACACTTGATCTAAACTTAATCATTTTCCTATGTTATTTCTCAATAATCTTGGTCTTTCTACTATCAATTTTATTCCATCATGTCTTTCCATTCGTGCATATGATGGCTCTATTCATCCATGCGTAGGTCACATTGTTCTACTTATCACTATATGTTGGGTTTTTAAAATGATAATTTAACAAACCACAGTCAGGGGACAGCAAGTCCCTCCTTTTTAATGGGAGAGGTTCCCTTATTGAAAGCAGACAACAAAACTTATATATAAATGTACAACTTTCAAAGTGTGGATTCCTGATACTTTAAAACATTTTATGCCCAAAGATCATCAATATGAAAGAATGGAAGAATTAAGGAGATGAGAGAGGAAGAACATAACAATAACTTCAGGAAATATAGATGGTAGAGTATAACCTTATACGTATTGATCCAAAGAGATGCAGGGTAGAATCATTCACTTTCATAACAAATATAATTCCACGGACAAAAAGTTTCGGAAATCATATAAACAAGAACACAAAGTTTCTTATCATAAAATATGGATGATTCGAAAAATTTTCAGACAAGGAAAGAAGGAATAACAAAGGAAGAAAGAGAAAAACTTCTGTATTGACTACTTTGAATCCATTAAATCCATAGAGTATCAGGATCCCACCCTAACAATGGTGTGGAGAAGCCATTAAATAGCTTCCAAGAACAGTTACATTCGGTTTAAAAAATTCATGAAATTGATTCAATAAATTGACGTCTGAACTTCTCTAACGCCTTGGTTGTTTCCATGCATGGCGGCAACAATAGACGCATTGAATCACATATGTTCATCCTGCCTTTGCAAACTTCAAATTTGATCCATCCACGTGGGAGAGATTTAAACTGAAGTGGGCTTGAGGATGCCTTTTGTATTTTGTGCCTTCTAGAGAAATGGCACTTCGAAACATTTTGGCCCACCCATCCACTTCTGATATAGGCCTAACATGTGGCTTTACTTGAGTGGAAATGAAGTCACGACTCACTTTTGTAATTTTAACTCATTTCAATGTGGGCTCAAAAACTCAAGTTACTCTGATGACCCACCTCCCCCACTTTGACTTTCGATGTGGGCTCAACATTTGACTTTATCCCTTGGCATGAACGGGGTCACGAGTCACTTTATAACTTTAAGCTATTTATGGAAACAAATCCCAAATATCCAAATTGCTCCGATGGCCTACCTTCGCACTTTGACTTTTCAATGGGAGAGTCACCGCTTACTTTATACTTTATGCCCCTATGGAAACAAAGCCAAAATTCCCAAATTACTTCGACGGCCTGCCTTCGTGCTTTGAATTTTCAATGGCAGAGTTGCGGCTTACTTTATACTTTACACCCCTATGGAAACAAAGCCAAAATTCCCAAATTGCTCTGATGGCCCACTTTCCCGCTTTGAATTTTCAAAGCATCAAAACATAAAAAGGGCCAGCCTTTCCGCTAATGCTTGAAATATGGCCACATGTCCCTCTGTGGGCCAGTTAGGTATTTTTGTGTTTTTGACTAAGTCCCTCTATTTTGCAAAGGATTTATGTCTAACCTGGGACATGTGGACGCTTCCCACTCATTTGGAGACTCTGTTTGGACTCGACCCTTGAAGGTGCACCAATTGGACATGTGGAGAGCTGGCGCATGTTTGGGACCTTCTTTTGGATTCTCCCCCTAAAAGAGCGCTAAAGGGACATGTGGGGCTTTCCGCTGGTTCTCCTATACTTGGCTGATTCAACGGTCGGCTCTACCCCTCCATTGACTCTTACCATGTGGTGAGCCCGCACACACTTGGAGACCCGCTCTTGATTCTTCTTTGAAGTTACGCCAAAGAGACATGTGGAGACTTCCACCGGTTCTTTTATACTTAGACGATTCAGACCTACTTCCCACTTGAATTCTGTTGGACCCTAGACCACATGGAGAGCTAGCGCTCATTTGAGTTCCTGCTTTGGATTCACCCCCTGAAAGGATGCCAAGCTTACATGTGGCTCCTTCTAGTGGTCCTGGACTCTTCAACAACTGACTCTATCTCTTTTTTTAATCAGACCACGTGGTAAGCTGGCACTCATTTTCGGGTATGTCCCTTGGGGTCTCACTTCTAAAAGTCACATTGTTGAGGCACATGGAGGATTTCACTGACCCTCTTATACTTAGTCGATTAAATAGCTGACTCTGTCCCTTTTTCAAAACCTGGGACATGTGGAGGGCTGGCACAAGTTTGGGGGAACCACCTTTGGCTTTGACCCTTGAAGTTACGTTGATGAGGCACATGGCGCCATCCGCTGAAACTTCAATACTTAGCCGATTTGGGCTTGTTCTGTCTTCTTTTTAGACCTGGGACATGTGGAAAGCCTACACTCATTTGGGGACTATCCCTTAGGCCCTACCCTTGGAGTTGTGTCATTGAGACATGTGGAGGCTTCCGCTACCACTTGAAAAAACCAATCAGGGTCCTTCGAGCCACGAGGCCAATTTGACACTTTTGTAACAAATAACAAAAGTGACAAGTTTAAAAGATAAACCCACCACACCACATCTAATAAAAGATGTCCACGTACCCATGGATTTTGGGGCACAAATTGATAGCGAAGATACGCTCGTCATTCATGACTGTGGAAAAATAAAAATGAAAGGGAAAACCCAACCTTTACATCTGAATTTTAAATTGTTCTCCATGGAATGAGAAACTGCAAACAATACCAAGCTCAACATGATCCATATCCAAAGAGAAGGATTTCCAATGACATCTGAATGAAGGAAAATATTTTCAAGAAAAAGCACGGATTACTCCAAGGTACTGACTCAAAAATTCTCAAAAACATGACTTCAAAAAGAGGTGAATTTTGAGGGCAACAACTGCTGGCTCTTTCTAGGGATGACTTGACATAAGAACAAGGAAAGATCAAGAACCATAGAAAAAATCTGGGAAAGCAGACCACTGCGTTATCCATTGGGCAAATAGAGTCAAAGGAAAAACCAATATAGAAGACAAAACACATGAAAGGGAAACAAACCAAAAAGGAAAGATAGTTCAACAAAACACAAACAAACGACCAAAAACCAAAACACTATACATAACATACAGAAGGAATACCTAGTCACCTAGGACTTGAACAACTTCAAATACTACCCACTATAAGGAAGTGGGAGAGGAGATCCATCGAGATAATACAAATAGAAATAATTTTCTCCAGCAAAGTTCTTGATTTTGAAAGGACCAAGCCAAAGATAATCAAACTTACCATGGCTTCCTCGGGGTTCATGTCTTTTGCCCCACAGCAGAACAATGTCTCCCACTTGAAAATATCTAGGTCTAGCTTTATTGTCAAACAAAGCTTTCACCCTTAGTTGATGAGCTGAGATTCCATCAAAAACCTGCAACATGTCTTCATCCAACTTCTGGAGATACATGATCATCTTGTCTAAAGAACTGGCAAAACTTGAATCTTCAATAGCCTTCATTAAGAACAAGGTTGGTAATTCCACTGTTACTTGCAACTGAGCTTCAACACCATACGCCACTTGAAATGGAGACATCCCAATTACTCTTTTAGGTGTAATTCTATCTACCCAGAGAGCATCATAAACTTTCTTGTGCCAATTCCTTTGATATTCATTGACAAGCTTCCGAACGATAGTTATCAAATTCTCATTTGTTGATTCTACTTGTCCATTCCCTTGGTGGTAGTATTTTGAAGAATGAGCAAGGAAAATTCCATAGCCATAATAGAAATCCATCATCTCAGAATAAGAAAAAATTGAAGCATTATCAGTCACAATCTTGTTTAGTACCCCAAACCTTATCAAGATGTTCTCTTTAATGAAATTACACACCACCTCAGAAGTAGTGATTTTGACTGGAATAGCCTTTACCCACTTTGTGAAGTAGTCTTTAGTAGTTAGCACGTGAGTATGTCCAGCACTGGAAGGTGGGTTAAGAGTTCCAATGAAATCCAATCCCCACTATTGAAAAGGCTCATCAATCACTACTAGTTTTAGTGGCAAAGCAACCAACTTAGGTCTCCCAACAAAAAGTCTGACAGGCTTCACACTTACCTACCTATTTTGATGCATCTCTAAACAATGTAGGCCAACAGTACCCAGCATGAAGGATTTTATGGGTAGTGACAGCAAAAGAGAAATGCCCTCCACAAGATCCTAATCATGAAATTAGCTGATAACAACTTATTTTTTTGTCTCTTTGTCCACACACTTCAAGAATCTTCCATATATGCCTCACTTGAACAAAGCATTCTCCAATAATACCTATTGTGTAAACCTTAGCTTAATAGCCCTTTTTTCCTTGGCACTCAAGTGGGATGGACACTCTCCATAAGTAAGAAAATGTGCAATATCAACATACCATTCATCTGTTGAACTAAGGAAGAGGACAACAGGAACATCACCTGCTTCTTCTGGAAAATGTTTGCATCATCTCCTTCAACAATAAGCTTCACACAAGCCTTTACCCCAGACTAGCTTAGTTGGTTTGATATCAAGGTCATATTCTTGGAATTTGGCTACGCAATTGCCTCTCTTAGTTCCAAACTCCTATTGCGTAAGAATAGAATTGATGGTTGTATCTGGTACAAGCACAACATAGTGAGAATTAAGAATATAAAAACGAAACTACTTGGCAGCTTTGACCACTGCAAAAGCATGTTTCTCCATCATAGTATATTGAAACTCATGAGTTTTCATAACATATATCATGAAGGGAAATTGGAAGTTCATGATCCTCAGAATTCTTCTGAGTTAGCACAGTAGCTAGGGTATTTTCTATAGCATAACAATAGATGATAAAATCCTTGTTGAAATTAGGACATGCTAAGATGGGAGTTTTAGCAATGGCTTTCTTGATACCTTCAAATTCTTCATTACCCTCAAAATTCTAACCAAAGTTTTTCTTTCCTTTCATCATCTGAGCAATTCTCATAGTCAGTTCTGCAAAATCAAGAATGAATCTCCTCAAAAAATTTATCTTACTAAAGAAAGAGTGAACACCCCTTTTTGCTTATGGGAAGAAGAATCTGTTGGATTGCTTGAACTATTTCTGGATCTATCTTGATTCCTTCTTTGGAGACAACATGCCCCAACAACTTGCCTTCAGTGACACAAAAGAAAGACTTCTTAGGATTGAGAGAAACTCCATGTTCTCTTCATTTCTGGAGAACTACTTCAAGATGTTGAAAGTGATCTACCCTTGTTTTGGAGAAAAAATTCAAATCATCAAGGCACACAACAACGCACTTTCCCTTTATAATTCCAAAATCCAATTCCATTTCCTCTGAAAGGTAGCACCAGCATTGATAAGACCAAAATACATCTCTTTGTAGGTAGATGGTGCCTCGAGGAGTAGTGAAGCAATTTTGTGTTGATCTCTGACTTCCACTTGATTGTATCCATATAATCCATCAAGCATAGACAACATCTTCATACCCCTGTGACAGATTGCAAAACTTGATCCATCATGGGGAGAGGATAGTTTCCTTTAGAGAGGCCTGATTTGATTCATGAAATCCACACAGATGCGAATCTCACCATTCTTCTTCCTGATAGGCACAATGTTGGCAATCCATGTTGAATGATGTTTAGGGAAGATGATCTTTACCTTTAGTAACTTTTAGATCTCTTGAAAACTAGTTCCCGCAACCTTGAGATTGTATTGCCTTGTTTCTTCTTGAACGGTTTGATCCCAAGTTTCAGAGGGATAAAGTGTTATATCTCCTTTGGCTAGAATCCTTGAGATCATCATAAATATGCAAGAATATCAGCATACATTTTTAGTAGATTTACTACCTTCTTCTTCTCCTTTTGAGTGTAGCATTTCCTATGTTCACCATCTTGGGTTCATCAAGACTCCCAATATTAATCTTTTCACATTCAACAAACTACCAAGCTCCTTGGGAAGCTTTAGACTTAATGTACCTATCATGCTTATCAAACAAATCTTCCAAACTCACCATCCCTTTAGGGATCTTGTTACCTTTCAATTTGATGCAACCATCTTGATCCATCTCTTCCTTGATATCTCCTTCATTAGAGGATACACACTCTCTAGGAAAAGCATCACTTCCTTCAAAATACAATTGGTTAAAATTATCCTTAAGCTCCAAGAATGAGAGAAAGTGTTGATCATCATTGAAAACATGTCAATTGCTTGCATTATTTGGAACACTGGGCCTATGAATCATTTCAAAGGTAAATTTCTCCTGAGAGAAATCTAGGTGAGGAATCAACAGAGATCCTGAGACTGCTAGAGAATCAGCTCTAGTGTTCTTTCACTTAGCACAGCTTCAATGGAGAAAGCATCAAGAAACTCAATGGAATCCTAGACAATATTTCTATAATGATTCAATCTCCCATTCTTCACTTGAAAAAGATCTCTAGCTTGTTTCACACTCAGCTCTGCAAACACCACGAGCACCAAAGATTCTTCACTCCCATTTCTTTTCCCATGTTCAATCCAAGTATGAGTGCCCCATATTTAGTTGTATTTGTGTGCATGTGTTTGTTTTCAAGACCAACACCTAAATAGACTTAACTTAGCAAGAATTGAACAACAAACTACACACCATCAAGATAAGAATTAAACAAGGGTTAGATGCTAGCATTCATCAATACAAACTTGAACTACAATGCTAAATATCTAAACTCCTTTATTCTCTAACAATAAATAATGAATGGACCTAAGTAAGCTCCATGGCTATCAAAATAGTTGTCCTTAGTATGCCAAGTAACTAGGAATGAGGGGCCTATCAAAAGTTGGGCTACAAGACCCCTTTGACAGCTCCCATATGACCTAATCACTTAAGAAAGAGGCTTAACTGTTCAAGATGATTGAACTCTCAAAAGGGCAAGGTGCAAGCTCTTAGTCTCTTGCTATATGCTTGGCATGTTTCTCTAAGGAGTTTAGGTGTAGTAAAAAGGTAGGTGGAGAAAGCTCTTTATATAGCCCAAAGGATAAAGGTAAACCATCCTCCGAATGTGGGATAACGGTTAAACATGATTAGGAATGGTTAAGGTTGCTTTATTAAAGGTAACCTTACTTTAGAAGGGTTTAATACATGTTTAGCAAGTCATGGGAGTTGGGGGGTGTTTTAATTAATCAAAGGTGATTAACTAATAGGTAGATATAAGCCTATAGAAGATAATTAGAGGAATATTAGTACGATTTAGGCTATTAGAAGGGGATGAAATCAATTAAATATTGATTTATTGGTTAAATGGAAGGGAAAACTAGTTAATTAATAATAATTAATTAGTCTAGGTAGAAGGGGTGATTTATTAATGAAAGGTCGTTAATTAGGGTATTTGTTGGATAGGAAACTTAATCAATTAGCTTAGTGTAATTAATTAATGATGATATGAGGGAAAATGAGTGCTTTTGATGATATGTCATTGATTTGCGAGAAAGTGGATAATTAGCACAATTTAAGTATTTAAATTGCTTGGGAGTAATTATAGGTGTCTACATTTGCCCCTCTTTGGGGTGGCTTAAGTGATGCCACTTCAAAGATAGTAGACAGAAGATATGTTGAAGGGATAGAAGAAAAATTAGTATGAGGGAGAGATGCCCCCTTGAGTGTCGATGGGGTGATGGAAGAAGCCGATCGACGATCAGAAAAGGTGAGATATAGGCAGAAGAAGGGGGACGAGGTAGGATGCCTCAATGAGAGGGATAATTAGGGGTGAAAGGGAAGTGGTGTAGAAGAAATATGGATGAGGGGGGAGAAAATCTTAGCCTCTAGCCATGTATTTGTTTGAAACAATTTGGATGTCATCATATTGCCATAGGAACTATGTCATCGGTCCTTATGAAAAATATAAGCATATGAAAAAGGTACAATGACATGAAAAGCCATAATACGAACAATTGTCCATTGCTGAAAATACCAACTCCATGCAACATATAAAAATGAAATGCAATACGAGAAGGAAACAAGCTCATCTAACACGGAAAACAAGTATGAACACACATATCCAATCCAACAACGGTCAAGACAGTTGTACAAATGTTTTGTTATCAGTGCTGGAGAGATCCAAAAGTTCATGATTGATGAAAAGGGTTAAAAAATGATGCCCCAAGCAAGGATACATGCAAGGGGAAATGAAAATGGAAATGGGGTCCATGAAAAGCGTTTGTACGCAACGAAATAGCACCAGGCAACCAAAAGTGCCCCAATGTATAGACGAAGCAAGTAGCTAGCTTTTGTGAATGGTTGTGAATACAGTGATCTGCGAGTCGTATTAATTGAGGAAGATGTGAGACAAACCAATAGGATATGGAGAAAATACCATTCGCAAGACACAAGTTTCAGTCGTAAGAAGCAAGTTACCATTTTGTAGGGTGTTTTACTTTTTAGGAATTTTGTGAAAAAATTTGCCTTGTTTTTAGATTTTTTTGATATAGTAAATGTTTGTATTGTTTTGGCTTTCTGAACCTTGATAAACAATAGAAGAAAGGAGAAGAAGAAAAATAAGGGCCTAGGGGCAACAGAAAGTGCCCTAGGTGGAAGAAAAGAGAAATAAACGACAAATAATGTCCTTCTTTAGTGGAAAAATTAAGAAAAAATAATTATTTACGAGGGTGTGAAGAAGAATAAAAATCGCCAAGGAGCAATAAAATTATCCAAGGGAGAAGAAAGGGGTATTGGACAAAAAATGCCCCAATACGGTGAAAAATAAGAGGAAAATAATTATTCCACAACAAACAAAGGAGAAAACGGTGAGCTAAACGGGTGTCCCGATTGTCTGATCGATGAAAAACAGGTTAATATACCCCCCCCAGGGGGGTTAAAACATCACAATCAATTCATTTTAACCGCTCAGTTTAGAAAACTTACCGTGAGGCTCTGACACTCAGGAGAGGTGGTGATTGCACGTGATCGTTTGAGGTGTGTTGTAGATTGTAGATGATAGATCTGTAGACAATATCAAATGTTGTTTTCAAGTGTTATTTTGATGTATATGGACGGGATGATATGATGATATTGGTGCGGGGGGGATAGATTTTTTATTATGCGCAACCCCTCTTTCCCCCATTAATGATATGATATGTGATGATAGTGATGGTAAAGTGATGTGAATGATAACAAAATAGAGCACATGCAAGAAACATGGCCAAATGCTACAAAGAACACCGGGAATTAATGCAATACACCATGAATCACCATGCCTTATTAACAAGTAACAAAACACAACCAAATGCACTAAGAAAGAAATAATGAATTAACACACTAGCATGTCGAAACCCACTACAATATGCACAAGCAAGAATGAATCTATTCTAAGAAAGAAAAGATAAACTATGATAAAGTACACCCAAGTAACAAACAACTCAAAAGTAAGCTCACAAAACACTATACAAGTAACAAGCAAAGCAAGGAAACAAGGCAATGCAAGTAAATGTTTTTGTAAGATATGTTTTCATGCACCGATTTTTTATTGTTTAGGTTTTTTTGAAACAATTATCTATTGTTTTTGTGTTTTCTTGAAACAATTTTCTATTGTTTTTGTGTTTTCTCGAAACAATGTTCTATTGTTTTTGTGTTTTTCTCGAAACAATTTTCTATTGTTTTTGTGTTTTCCTCGAAACAATGTTCTATTGTTTTTGTGTTTTTCTCGAAACAATTTTCTATTGTTTTTGTGTTTTTCTCGAAACAATTTTCTATTGTTTTTGTTTTTTCTCGAAACAATGTTCTATTGTTTTTGTGTTTTTCTCAAAACAATTTTCTATTGTTTTTGTGGTTTTCTCGAAACAATGTTCTGTTGTTTTTGTGTTTTTCTCGAAACAATTTTCTATTGTTTTTGTGTTTTTCTCGAAACAATTTTCTATTTTTTTTGTTTTTTCTGATAGTTTCCAAAGCTATGTGCATGTAACCAAGAAAGCGTGGATGCCCCCAGCATTAGGTGGGGAATATACAAGGGCAGAAGCCACGCACTTATGAACAAGAAGGTGAATTCGTTGAGTTGCCCCCGGCGTAAGATGGGAAATGAAATACCACGTCCCTTACAGACGAATAAAAGAAGGAAAATCCGGATCAAGGCTTGACAAGATGGTGTGCACAAGGAAACTCGAAGGTAGAACCAGCTCCAAGACAAAGCCAACTACCCTTCTAATACAGAATGCTTGTGAACAACGAATCCTCCCAAGACGCCAAAAACTGGTTTTCACCCAAGGACTTGTCTAAAGTGCCACAATTGTGTGGTTTTCACTAATGGATGTCATGTTTTCTCTTTTTCTTTTTTTGATTTTTTTATTTTATGTTTTTGTATTTTTTTTATTTTTGTGCCATGTTCAAGCATAGAACTTATTAAGATGCATGGTGTTCATTGGCTCTCAGAGCTCATCACCATTGGGGTGAGCCAGTTTGTATGCCCTGGTGTCGTACTTGGCAACTATGACATAGGGTCCTAACCAGTGTGGTTCGAACTTCCCTTTCTTTTCTCGTTCTTCTCTGGTGTTGAACTGGTTCTCCTTCATAACCAAATCACCCACCTCAAAATGGCGAGGGATGAATCTCTCTTTATATTTTCGGGAGATTCTATGTTGATATACCTTCATGTGATTAAGAGTGCAAATGCACCTCTCATCCAGGAGCTCTAACTCAGCCAATCTTGCCACTCGATAATCTTCATCCTTATCCAAATAGTCCTGAAGAGAAATTCATAGGGATGGGAGTTCGATCTCTAAAGGTATGATAGATTTTGTCCCAAACACTAGGGGATATGGCGTCGCACCCGTAGGAGTGTGAATTGATGTTTGGTAGGCCCAGAGGGATGAGTGGATTTGTAGGTGCTAGTTTCGACCGGTTTTACTAACCATATTCTCCATTATCCTTACCAAAGTCTTGTTTTTTGCCTCAGCTTGTCCATTACCCTGAGGGTAATATGGCATGGACCATTTCAATCTGATTTAGAACCATTGGCAAAGACCTTTCACGGTTTTGTTCTTAAATGACTTCCCATTATCTGTGACAATGGTTGTAGGGATACCATATCAGCAAATAATGTGATTCATGATGAATTTAGAAATCTGTGCTCCTATGACATAGGTTAAAGGGATAGCCTCCACCCATTTTGTAAAGTATTCTGTAGCTGTGATGATATGTGTATGACCATCAAATGAGGTAGGAGTAAGCTTCCCTATTAGATCAAGTCCCCACTTAGAGAATGGCCACGTGGTAGTGATTGGTTGCAATGGTTGTGATGGAGCATGGATGAAATTTCCATACTTTTGGCAAAACACACATTTTCTAACATAATTACAACAATCAGTTTCTATGGTGGGCCAATAGTAACCTACTCTTAACAGTTTCTTAGCCAAGACCATTCCATTTGTATGTGCTCCACATACTCCTTCATGTACTTCTTTAATTTCCTAGATTGACTCCGTCACATCCAGACAACATAACAGATTCTCATCATAGCCACGACAATAAAGTGTACCTCCTAAAAGGGTGTAACGGGCTATCTAGTGAATCAGGCTTTGCTTTTCAGAATGGGAGATATTGGGAGGGAGATTACTGTCCTTAAGATAGGTGAAAATGGGTTCGTACCATGGGGAATAGGGACCAACAACCTCACAAGCTAGGCAAGATTCCAGTACGTCATATGCGGGATGGTGTAGATTTTTTACAAAAAATGGCTTATCATTGTTCCCTGGTGGAATACAAAGCATAGATCCCACCGTTGCCATAACATCTACCAATTTTTTCTGTGCTCTTGGGATCTGCTCAAAGGTAATGTGCACAAAATACTCCTTCAGAGTTTCCACCAACTCCTTGTAAGGTATGAGCTTGTCAGCCTTAACTTTATACTCATCATTAACCTGTTTGATGATTAGTTGTGAATCACCTACAACCTTAACATGTTGAATATTCCACTTGATGGCTAGCTTCATTCCTGCAATGAGTGCTTCATACTCTGCAATGTTGTTCGTGTAAGGGAAGGCTAGGTGGAAACCTGTGGTATAGGATCACCCAAAGGACTAATAAGGACCACTCCTACACCTGAACCATGAAACATAAAAGATCCATTAAAATGTATCTGCCATACGACAAATTCTTCAATGTAGAGCAAATACGCATTTGGCAGATCCAGACTCAAAGGTTCTGTGCTTTGCAAAGGTGCTTCCGCTAGCTGGTTGGCAAGTACTTTTCCTTTAACTAATTTTTGATGGACAAATTCTATATCAAACTCACTTAGTAGAATGATCCAATTAGCCATTCTA
Source organism: Taxus chinensis (assembly GCA_019776745.2). Classification (NCBI taxonomy): domain Eukaryota; kingdom Viridiplantae; phylum Streptophyta; class Pinopsida; order Cupressales; family Taxaceae; genus Taxus; species Taxus chinensis. Next base: position 659,328,003 of record CM034155.1, on the reverse strand, counting down.
CCTGTGAGGGTGGGTTTGGACAACAAATACTTGAGTGGGTTAACCTTGGATATGAACTTGGTCTTAGTATTTAGTAGGTAATGGAAAAGTTTCTAAAAGGTAAAAACAACAGCCAAGAAATCCTTTTCAATCTGAGGATAATTACGTTCATAGGCGATGAGTGTGTGACTCAGATAATACACTACTTTCTCTATATGGCTAAGGTCATATTGGGCAAGTAGTGCACCAATAGCGTATTGCGTAGCGAATATATAGAGCAAAAGTGGTTCTCCCGGAGTGGGAGGCATGAGGACATGTGGATTAGCCAGGTACTGTTTAAGCAAAGCAAAGGCTTGTTGTTGTACAGGTCCCTAGATGAAAGCGACATCCTTCTTAAGCAAATGAGTGACATTTATCTGCAAGTTGGGAGATAAAGCGGTGAATGGTTTGAATTTTCCCTTGCAAGCTACACAATTGCTTGATATTCTCAGGTGGAGGCATTTTTGTGATGGCAGACACTTTAGCAGGGTCTACCTCAATACCTCGTCTTGACACGATGAAGCATAATAGTTTCCCAGATAGCACACTAAAGACACACTTCTTTGAATTCAACCTGACTTTGTATTCACGCAAGCGTTCAAAGATATGCCGCAAAATGATAGGATGATCCTCTCGTGTTTTGGACTTTCCCAGGATGTCGTCTACGTAGTCTTCCATGATTTCATGAATCATATCATGAAATATTACTATCATGGCCCACTAATAAGTTTCTCCCACATTTTTAAGGCCAAATGGCATCACCTGATAACAGAAGGTGCCCCAAGGAGTTGTGAAAGTTGTTTTGTGTTGGTCTTCCTCAGTGATATTAATTTGATTATAACCCAAAAATCCATCCATAAGCGATAGCATTTCATACCCTGCGGTTGAGTCAACAATCATGTCAATGTTGGGAAATGGAAAGCCATCTTTAGGGCAAGCTTTATTGATGTCCCTAAAATCTATGCAGATTCAGATATCGGTAGGTTTCTTCTAGACAGGAACAATGTTTGATATCCATTCAGAATAATCAATTGGCCTGATGAATCCTACTGCAAGCAACCTTTCCAACTCTTCTTTAACTAACAAGGCCACTCTTGGGTGCATATTTCGGAGCCTCTGTTTGATAGGCTTAGCATCTGCATGCACAACCAGGTTATGCACGACCAAAGTTGGATCTAAGGCGGGCATGTCTTTGTAAGACCATGTAAACACATCAATAAACTCTCGCAGTAGCATAGTGAATGTATTTTGTTCTCTGGACGAGAGTGATGCTCCCAATTTTACTATCTTGGAATCTTCTTCGGTACCAATATTGACATCAATGGTTTTTTCAACTAACAATTTTGATAAATCCTCCATACGCGTAGGATCGGGAGGTAGGTTGAGATCTTCATCTAAGGATGTCTCTACGAGATTTTCATCCTTGGCATGGTCACTTTGTTTTTCCTTTGATTTTCTTATTTGTTTGTCAGCCAGTGCCCTAAAGAGGTTTCACTATGTGACTTGGACTTCAATTTTTTCCAAGGATTTTCTTTAGAACTCTTGCCCTCACTTTTCTTTAAATTTTGCTGACCACGAAGTTCAGCCTCCATGCCAAAGTAGGCGCAGGTGTCTAAGTTGATAAAGAAACCCTTCTTGTGATCTCCAATGGGAATTATATCCCTTATTCCCATGAACTCTACAATAGCCTCATCATTCTCGAATAAATCTAGTGGCACGTGATGTTGTTGGTCACATTCAACAAGGGAAGGGTACACAAGGTCAAGGATTGGTTTAGTGGGGGTTATGGTTAGGACAGCGTCATTCATGAAAAGGTTCGTGGAGGCCAGATCCTCATATTGGCTACAATAGGAATCCGTATCACTGTCTAGATAATCGGAGCCATCCTCACGCTCTGAACAAGTCACATCTTGATCGTTAGGGTGTGCTCCATAAGGGCGAATCCCGATGCCATATCTTTCAGTTTTGAAATGGGGAAAGGGACTGGTTCCCTTTGTCCTTGTTCATTCTTACCACATCCTAGGCCTTTGTAGCCCATGGAGTACATCATTCTGCTTGATTTTTCATATTCTAGGGTTTGATAACAAGATGGCTGAGTGTCCTCAAGGTTCCAAGTAGTAGGTGGATCAAGCAATTTTTCCTCAACTAACAAGCCTCTAGGTAGGAACGACCCAATAGTGTATTCCTCTCTAGGTCTCTTAAAGCGGTAGTTGGGTCGACCTCTAGTCTTAAGTGACAAGGAGAGGTCAGAAACCAAGAGTGCTTGTTGTACATTATACTCCCCACAGCCATATTCCAGGATTTTCATCTCCCATGAATTAAATGGAGATGTTGAAGTAGATGCCCCATGAGCACAAGAACTAAGAGAATTTGAATCTACTCAAGATTCCATGGCCTCAGAATGAAGAGGGACATCTATATTTGTGGAGGGACATGCATATATACCCTTTTGTGTAAATCTATTAAGAGCTCTACAATGAGCAAAGGGATCTGAATCTCCTGGTATTGTAACTGTATGTCCCTCATGCTTCAGCTTGATGCATTGATGAAATGTTGATGGCATGGCCTGTATGGCATGAATCCATGGTCGGCCTAGAAGCATATTATATGGAAGTTCCAAGTCTAGGATGTGAAACTTCGTTTGATGGCAAGTGGGGCCCACCTCCATGGGCAGCTTAATGGTGCCTACTGACTCTCTTTCCGTGTTTTCATATGCGGTGATAGTAATGATATGGGATTCAAGATCTGCCTCCGTATGTCCCAATTGTTTGACTAATTTAAGCATGTAGATGTTCAATCTAGATCCATTATCCACAAGCACCCGTTTGATTTTTCTGCGGGTGACAACTACCTCAATGTATAAGGGAAGATTAGGTTTAGGATTCTCAATAGGGACCTCCCTATGGTTGAAAGTGAGATGCTCACTGGGTGTAATATTTGCCACCATGGCTTGAAGGTACGCAGGATCGACTTCTAAAGGCACTCCCAACCCCTGAAGAGTTTGATATAAAATTTCCTTATGCACATTGGATATCTTGAGAAGATCTAAGATCGAGATCTTAGCAGGTGTCCTCTCAAGTTGTTCTAAAAGGTTATATTTACCAGTTTGCAGGGTCAATAGAGAGGGTTCCAGAATCATGAGGCAAGCACGCCTTGTTACCATAGCGCAGTCCTTTCCCTTGATCCGGATGGTATTGACATGGTCAACATGGGAGTGAATACATCTGATAAGTGAATCATAATGATTGTTATCTCTTTTGGTATACAAGTAATTCGTAACTTTATAGGTTTGGGATTAGTCTCCTTGATCCAGCTTTGTCTTTTCCGACTTATCATGGTTATGGAATGGTTCCTTATAAATCCCCATTTTCTCATTAGGTGTTTGCATTTTTCCAGGGTTATCCACCTCTATCTCCCCATTATCAATGAGGTCCTAAATATAGTGGCGAAGCTGCAGACATTTTTCTATCTTATGACCTTTAACGTGATGCATTTCATAGTATTCATGCTCCTTATACCATGAAGTTTTAGGAGCGTTGTCATTAAATGGTTGCGTTGTAGGATAGGTCATCATGTGGGTTGCATCCAACTATTTTAGTATGACAGACAACGGTTCATTGAGGGAGGTGAATTTTTGTCACTTTGGTGGTGGTTGAATTGGGCCCCTAGTTAGTTTAAAAGGTTGACTGGTTTGGACCGTTTGAACACGTTTGGAATTAGTGATTCCGTCTCCCACTATGTTTTTGTTTTTGTCAAAGATCTTCAGCTTTTCAGTGGGTTTAACACTTTGGTTGTCTTTAGATTGGGTTTTGAGGGTGCCTTTGGAAATGAGAGCCTTTTCTATTTGAATCCCTTTCTCGACAACCTCCTCAAAGGTGCGGACACAATGCATTTGGAGGTGGAAAGTTATATCTGGGTTGAGATTAGGGACGAAAATACTAACCAGTTGCTTCTAAAGGAAAGCACAAGGGAAGAGACTAGCTATCCCTCTCCATCATTGGAGGAAGCTGGAAAAGGTCTCATTTGGGCGTTGTTTTGTGCCGCACAAGTCTACCATGGTGATGTCACTCTCTATGTTATACGAGAAATGATGCACGAATCTTTCTGCCAATTCTGGCCCGGTGAAAATTGATCCTCGTGGTAAGCACATAAACCATTTCAATGCTTGACCTCCGAGACTCTTAGGAAAAAGTTTGATGAGGTAATTATCATTATAAGACACATCTTAACATGCCATGTAGAAATCTTTAACATGATCCCTTGGGTCTCCCTTTCTTTTGTATTTTTCAAACTTTGGCATATCAAATTTCTTTGGAAAGGGTTGAAGGGTCATTGTCTTGTCAAAAGGATAGGGGCATAGTTCTTCGTATTGGTATTTCCTAATACTCCCTATATTACTTTCTTATATGCTCGCAAGCGTTGCTTTCATAGATTGCACTTCTTGTGTGAGTAATTGTTCTCTAGTGGGAGAAGCGGGGACGTGTACACGATGATACCCCGTGTCTTCTTCTCCTTGGTTTTCTTGATGGAGTTCGTGGATCCTAAACTCAGGCCTTGACTTTTGAACGTTCTTGTTTATTTCTTTCTGTACCTGGAAAGTAAGCAAAGCTAGTTTTCAGCTTAGGTTACTAAGTTTTTGTTGGATAGTGACTTGGTTTGTGTCTTCTTCTTCTAAAGGTTCTTCCTCTTCGTATTGTGGAGGTTCTTCCCCTGTCTCATGTTCTATCTTGTTTCTTCGTGGCACTTTGATGAGGGGTATTCTATGCCCTACCACTTTATCATTTTCTACGTAAGAAGTGGAAGCATGCCCGCCTGTTAAAATATCTTCCATATTGATAAGGGGGCATTCTTCCTTAGTAGTGTCATTTGTAGGCAATATTGGTTCATTCTCAGTGGGCAATTTGGCCCCTAATTCCACGACCCATGCCAAAACTCTATCTTTTTTTCTAAGGAGGAACTCATCTAGTAGAGTAGGGTCAAAATCAAATTCCATGCGTGGTGACTCTAATTTGTTTCCACTATGGTCGACCATTTCTTATGTTTCCTTTTCTGTAGAAAATAATGGTCCTAGATCATGTCTGATAAATGGGTTTGACCCTTGTCTATTAGAGGTTTCCCAAGCTTGTGCCTGTTGTTCCTCATATGTTTGTTTCTTTAAACCTAGACGCATCTTGGGAGCCATGTTTTCATGATAAGTTTCACTAAGGTAAGTTGTAGATTTGTTCAAAATTCAATGACTACCCCTAAGTGAAACACAAGATGTACGTGTTAAGAGTAAATTAACAGTGTGAGAATACCAATGTGATAGAATGATAAAGTCACCAATGAAACAATCATTTGGTACCAAAACTTAATCAAATGAAATACTTCTTAGACTACGTTTCAAAGTAATTTGTGATGCCAGATGATTAACAAGATGTCTCCACTTATGCCAAGTTCAAAGGAATGAACAAGACGTAATTAAATACACGAAGTTAAATGTGATCTCCCAATCAAGATATATGACGAGCAAGCTCAAGTCTGATTAAGACCTATATCTCAAAAAGTGTCAATTATGATTTACGAATGACACAACAATATCACCAAGATATGTTAACCCACTTTGCAAGAAAGTGAAGTATTGATATCGAGGTGTTATTGATATAACACGCACAAATGGTAGTGCCTAGCACCTTTTAAAATCGAGGTAATAATAAAACCAAACAAAAAAGCTCAAAGTATAGCTAGGAATAGTTAAGAATGTGTGCAACGTAACCGTACAATATAGGTATTTATGTCGAGTTTACAAGAAACAAGACATAAATATCGAAATTGTAATGATACGAGACAAATAAGCTAACTCCTCTATGGAAGCCTACGGTGATGAACCATGCCTAACTACAATGACGATCTTGACATGGGTATTAAGATCACAATGCCTACCAAATGACGTGAAAACGCCTCCGCTCACTTTATACGTTTAGCTAACCCAGCCGCAAACATGGATGGGCGTAAACAGACATAAAAGTGAGAGAAACGGTCAAATGGCAACACAAAGGTAATCATACCTCTTTTGATTAACAAAGTGTCAAAAGAATATGAAGGAAATAAATCAAGAAAAATGACAAAAAATGCTAGCCTCACTTCAGCAGAGTTTCACCTCGCCCTAAGGCAAGTAAAAACTAGGCGAAAGTAATACGTCACACATTTCTCAAAAAGAAGGTTCACAACTCAACACTATTTTAAAATGGTCAAAGTGGGCTCCTAGCCAAAGTATATTCTCCTAGGTGGTTCTTTCACCCTAGGTGTTACAAAGTTGCCACGAGCGAGCGTGATTTACCCAAAAAGTCACACTGACTAGTTTGGGAGTATCTTGGCTTTACTTTACCCCCTTCAAGAACAGTAGGCAACTAGTGCGTCTACGTGTACCATCACTGGGGTCACCGCAATGGACAACCTGTAATGCTATCTCACAAAGGAATCACTAGTCAAGAAGGTAGTGCGGAGCACTTCTCATTTTTTCCACAAGGTTCCCTCTTGCGTGGACTACTTTGGGGTTCTTAGAACCACCCCAATTGTTGTAGCTTAAGGTGTTATGCCAAAGGGGTTATGTTCCAGTTGAGCAGAGAGGGACGTACTCTTTTCTGAAACCTACAATACAGTGTTTTGAATATGTTGTTTTATCTTGTTTAATTAGGGGTGGTTTGCTTGAACACTTTTTGGCAACCTGTATAACAACTATATTAGTAGTTTTTGATTTCGTTTTGATTCCTCCTTTCTTTGACAAGCGTTTTTAGGTCCTGTACTCAAGCTTTAGTAGTTATCCAAGAAAATCACATTATTTAAAAGAGGATTAAGAGTTGATTTTGATTCTCAAGATCATCCAAGGATGCAAGAGAAGAGTATACACAACAAATAATCTAACTAAAAAGTAAAGAAAATATTTTCAATCAATGAACCATACAAAATTTTTGATAAATGTTCATTCCCCTAAACCAAAAGTGAAAGATGAAGTTTCCAATTTACCAAATGTTAAAAAATGAAGACTAAAGTTGTTTTTGATTCTAAAGATCACCCTAAAGTGCAAGAGAAGAGCATACACAAACTTTATCCCAACTATAGAGAAATGGAAAACTTCAAATCAAAGGACCATTGAAAAATGCTTTGTAAAAGGTTCATTCCCTTAAGCAAAATGAATAATCAAATTTCTAAGTTTAATCCCAATGTTAAAAAGATATAGATCAAAGTTGTTTTTGATTCTCAAGATCATTAAAAGGTACAAGAGAATATCATACACATGCTTTGGTCTAAATCGAGTAAACATGGAAATACAACATTCATCAAAACATTAGACATGTTAGAAAATGACCAGTTTTAAACTAACAGAAAACCTACAATTTTTGTAAGTATAAATCCCAAATTTATGTATTCATTGCATAGTTACTTCAATACCTTTCCAACACAAAAAAAATGGAGTCATTTCGAGTTCGGGAGCAAAAGTTATGGCCTTCGGAAGATGGGTTACGCATATGCTCTTATGCTCACAGGTATGCACTTGACATGCACTCAAAAAATGTCAAAAAAACGTCTCTTAAACTGCAAAATGGGTAAATTTTTCCAACCAAGATTCAATTTTAACAACAACCCATCACATCAATATATGAATAGAAGACTCAACGCTATCAAACATTAACATACATGCTCAAGAATTTAAAATTTTCAAGAAATTGACAAAACTAGCATGTAGAATGATGAAAAAGTAAGCTCTAAAAATGAAAACATGATGAAATCTTGAAATTTTCTCACCAAGATTAAATTTTTACAGCAATCCACCACATTAATATGTAAATAGAAGACTCAGCACTATCAAACACTAACCTACATGCTCAAGAATTTAAAATTTTCAAGAAATTGACAAAACTAGCATGTAGAATGTTGAAAAAGTAAGCTCTAAAAATGAAAACATGGAGAAATCTTGAAATTTTCCCATCAATTCCAATTTTGACACCACTTCACCTCCTTTATACCTACAAGGAAGACTCAACACATGCAAACTCAACAAAACAAGTTAAAAAACACAAGTTAGATCAACATGTGTAAAAGAGGGTTAATAACCAAAAATGAAACTTAACTACAAAAACTTGAAATTAAGTGCAAAGGACAATGGATTAAGTCCCACCGGGCATGCCAAATGTGTGCATGTGTTTGTTTTCAAAATAATTCTAATATGAGTAAATACTAACACCTCAATAGCCTTAACTTAGCAAGAATTGAACAACAAACTAAACACCATCAAGATAAGAATTAAACAAGGGTTAGATGCTAGCATTCATCAATACAAACTTTGAAACTAAACTCCTCTATTCTCTAACAACAAATAAATCAATAGACCTAAGTAAGCTCCATGGCTATCAAAATAGTTGTCCTTAGTATGCCAAGTAACCTAGGAATGAGGGCCTACCAAAGTTGGGCTACAAGACCCCTTTGACACCTCCCATATGACCTAAGCACTTAAGAAAGAGGCTTAACTCTTTGTTGGTTTTCAAATAGGACTTTTTAGAAGAGCAACAGTCAGGGGACAAAAAGTCCCTCCTCTTTAATGGGAGAGGTTCCCTTATTCTGAAACAAACTTATTTACAAATGTACAGAACATTGTTTTATGGTTAAACTTGGATATTACGGAAGTGTTTTCCACAAGGATCATCAGTTACACAAGGACTGAGGAAAGGGAATAAGAAGATGAGCAGAATAGCAACATTCAGAATTATAGATAGCAGAATAATTCTTCGTGTATGCGAAGCTTCAAAGAATTTAAGACAAGATCATTTGCGTTGGTCGAATGAGATTAAATTTAAGGACACAAAGTTCCATAAATAACCTTCTTCAGATTTGTTAATCAAGGACACAAAGTTCCTCCTTGGTTGTACAAGATCACTATATTTGCAAAACTGAACAGTATGCAATCAGAGAGACTAAACGAGTTAGGAACAAAATGATCTTCACGATATTAAAGGACAACACAGAGATAACAAGAATTAGATAGACAAAGAATGGAAAGCCCTTTTGTATTGATTTCTTTAAGATCTATTTACACTTTCAGCAAATATCCAAGTTCTTCCTCTATGTAAAATGGCATGGAAAGGCCATTATATAGCTTACCAGTCAGTTACTCTTCGTAACTGTTTCTTTTAACTAAAGAATAGTTAAGGACCGCCAATTGCAATGCCTTAACTAATTACAAGGAATACGAAAAGAAAGGGAAGAAGAGAAAAGAAAGGAGAAGGAGACAGGTGTCCAGTTCTGAGAAGGACCCACTGTCTTCAGAAACCGCCACTTGAGTTTTCCTCCACGTCTCAGCCACGTCTTTGCCACGAGGGACACACCAGACGTTTCATCTTGAAGATCTCAATGGATATCCTTGAAAACTGATGTAACCGACGTCTTGAAAGTTTCGTCCTTCGTAACTGCTTCTTGAAATTTGATCTTCGGATCAGAGCCGCAACTTAAATTCATATTTTAGCATATTTGGGTCGAGCAGGAAAAACTAAGTATGAATTTCATTTGGTACGTTCGGGACATGTGAGACGCGAATGCGCAAAACATGCGGCTCGGCCGGTTCGGGCGAAACAGGGAGAAGATGCACAAATGTGTTTGGGACAAATGGGACGAATATGTGTGAAGTACGCGATTCGGGTGTTTCGGCCGAAATTGGAACAACGGGCCCGTTTGGACTTGGGACATTCGGGACAAAAAGTTCTGAAGTACGCGACTCGACCAGCTCGGCCGAAGTTGGGAAAGCTTGCACTTTTTCAAATGGGGCAGTTGGGACAAAATTGTGTGAAGGATGCGGTTCGGGCAAATCGGCCGAAATTGGAACAGTTTGCATTTTTCGATTTGGGACAAAGAACTCTGAAGTACGCGATTCGGGAGTTTCGGCCGAAAATGGGAAAGCTCGCACTTTTAACTTTGGGACATTTAGGACAGGAAAGTGCGAAGTACGCGGGAAGGATGATTCGGCCGAAATTGGAACAACTCGCACAAAACGTTTTGGGACACTTGGGACAAAACTTTCCGACGGGCCTGAAAATGGGACAGCTTCGGGGATTTCGGCCAATCGGAGAACAGAATGCACTTTCGTACTTGGGACAGATGGGACAAAAAGTTCCGACAGGCCCGAAAATCACACAAAACGACCCAGAACACAGATTTTTCCAACTTCACGACTTACGCACTTCAGAGAAAAACCCTTCAACTCAAAATTTTGAAAATTTTACTCTTATCAGAGCGGGAAATTTTGAGTAGACAACAGCTGGCTCCTTCTGGGGATGACTTGGTATAAATTCATGGAATGAGACAAGGCAAGAACTTAGACAACTCGGTGAAGTAGACTAGTGCCTTATCCATTGGGAAAAAGGGTCAAAAACAAACCAATACAAAGGGCAACACACACAACAGAAGGGAAACACACCAAAAGCAGAAAAAGCAAAAACACTGTACAGAATATACAAAGGGACTCCCTAGTCACCTATGACTTGAACAACTTCAAATACTGCCCACTATAAGGAAGTGGGAGGGGAGAACCGTCCATGTAATCAAGATAGAAAGAGTCCTTACCAGCAAAGTGTCTTATCTTGAAAGGTCCAAGCCACAGAGAATCAAATTTCCCATGGCTGCCACGAGGTTCATGTCTTTTGTCCCATAACAGCACGGTATCTCCAACTTGGAACTCTCTAGACCTAGCTTTCTTGTCGAACAGAACCTTCACCTTCTGCTGGTGAGCAGATATTCTGTCAGCAACCTCCAATCTATCCTCATTCAGTTTGTGCAGGTACATGATTCTTTTGTCCAGAGCATCACTGAAACTAGTGTCTTCAATGGCCTTCATCAGGTGCAAGGCTGGCAGTTCCACTGTCACTGGCAATTGGGCCTCTACTCCATACACTACTTGAAAGGGGGACATTCCAATGGCTCTTTTAGGTGTGATCATGTCTGCCCAAAGAGCATCATAAAGCTTCTTATGCCAGTTTCGCTGAGACTCATTGACCAACTTCCTTATGATAGTTACTAGATTTTTGTTGGTGGATTCTGCTTGTCCATTTCCCTGGGGATAATAATTTGAGGAATGAGCCAGAGAGATGCCATACCCGTAGCAGAAATCCATTATCTCAGTTGAGGAGAAGTTCGAAGCATTGTCTGTTACAATCTTGTTAGGTACACCATACCTTACCAAGATGTTCTCCTTGATGAAGTTGCATACCACTTCAGAAGTAGTGCTCTTGACTGGAATAGCTTCCACCCATTTGGTGAAGTAGTCAGTGGCAGTTAGCACATGCGTGTGACCAGTACTAGAAGCAGGATTCAGTGTACCAATGAAGTCTAGACCCCACTGTTGAAATGGTTCCTCAATCACCACTGGCTTGAGAGGCAAGGATGCCAATTTAGGTCTTCCCACAAAGCTCTGACAGGCCTCGCATTTATCCACCCACTTGGATGCATCTCTGAACAAGGAAGGCCAGTAATATCCTCCCCGGAGTATCTTGTGAGATGTGACTGTTGATGAATAGTGCCCTCCACATGCCTGATCATGGAAAGCTGAGAACAACTTTCTCTGTTGTTCTTTGTCAACACACTTCAGAAATCTCCCATCTAGACCACGCTTGAACAAGGCATTTTCCCACAGTACATATTACGCTGATCTCAATTTAACAGTCCTCTTTTCCTTGGCAGTTAAATGAGAGGGGCATTCCCCATAGGTGAGAAAATGGGCGATGTCAGCATACCATTCATCGACCGAACTCAGGAATAGAACAGTAGGAATATCAGCTTTCTCCTCCAACAACTCATGTTTGGCTCCTTCAGCAATGAGCTCACAAAGACCTTTGCCATGAACCAGCTTGGTAGGTTTGATATCAATGTCATACTCCTGGACCTTAGCCACCCAGTTTCCTCTCTTGGACCCAAATTCTTGCTGTGTAAGAATTGACTTAACAGTCGTATCTGGAACCAGCACCATAGAGTGAGAATTGAGGATATAGAAATGGAACTGCTTGACAGCTTTGACTACTGCAAAAGCATGCTTCTCCATCATGGTGTACTTAAGCTCATGATTCTTCAAGATATAGCTCATGAAGGCAATTGGTAGCTCATGTCCATCAGAGTTTTCTTGGGTTAAGACAGCAGCCAGGGTATTATCTGTAGCATAGCAATAGATGATGAAATCTTTGCTGAAGTCAGGACAGGCCAAAACTGGAGTTTTAGCAATAGCTTTCTTGATACCCTCAAAGGATTCCTTTCCTTCAGAAGACCAACCAAAATTTTTCTTCCCTTTCATCATCTTAGAAATGTTCAAAGTTAATTCGGCAAAATCAGGGATGAATCTTCTTAAGAAATTGATCTTACCGAAGAAGGAATGCACGCCTTTTTTACTGGTTGGGAGAGGAATTTTCTGAATGGCTTGGACTCATTCGGGATCAATCTTGATACCGTCCTTTGAGACAATGTGCCCTAATAGCTTCCCTTCTGTAACATAGAAAACAGATTTTTTAGGATTTAAAGAAATCCCATGCTCTCGGCATCTCTGTAGGACTGTTTCCAGGTGGTCAAAGTGATCCACTCTTGTCTTTGAGAACACTGTCAGGTCATCAAGGTATATGACTATACATTTCCCTTTCAAGCTTCCAAAAGCCAGATCCATAGCTCTCTGGAAAGTGGCACCAGCATTAATCAGCCCAGAAGGCATTCGCTTGTAGCCAAGGTACCCCAAGGAGTGGTGAAGGCTGTCTTGTGTTGATCTGCAATATCAACCTCTACCTGATTGTATCCCAAGAATCCATCAAGCATAGATAACATTTCAGACCCTGTTACTGCTTGCAGAATCTGATCCATCATAGGCAGAGGGTAGTTATCTTTCAGAGAAGCCTGATTCAGGTTCCTGAAATCAACACAAATGCGGATCTCACCATTCTTCTTCCTAACAGGCACAATGTTTGCAATCCATGTTGAATGGTGAATGGGAAAAATAATCTTAGCCTTCAAAAACTTCTGGATCTCCTGAAAGATGGTGTCAGCTATCTTTGGATTATACTGCCTCTGCTTCTGCTTGAAAGGCTTGATTCCTGGTTTGAGGGGAATAGAATGCTGCATGTCTTTTGGCTTGAAGGCTTTTAGATCTTCGTAAGAATATGCAAGAACATCCTTATACTTCCTTAGAAGATCAATTGCTCTTCTCCTCTCATCGGTTGTGCAACATTTTCCAATATTTACCAGCTTCGGGTCATCAGAACTCCCAATATCAATCTTATCATACTCAGCTGATTGCTGAGGTCCAGTAGAAGCTTTAGACTTTACATATCTGTCATGTTTATCAAACAACTCCTCCAAACTCACCAAACCTTTGGGAATCTTGTTTCCTTTGAGCTTAATGCACCCTTCCTGATCTGTTTCTTCTTCTTGGGTGACAGTTTGGTCAGAGGACACACTCTCACGCGGAAGGTTGTCACTTCCCTCAAAATACAGTTGTTCAAAATTGCCCTTGAGTTCCAGGAAGGAAAGAAAATTCTGGTCATCATTGAAAACTTGCCAGTTATTAGTATTGTCAGGAACACTAAGCCGGTGGACCATTTGAATAGTGAACTTATCCTGAGAGAACTCAGGATGGGGAATCAGTAGTGACCCTGATACAGCCAGTGAATCAGCCCTGCTGTTCTTTTCTCTAGGAATTGCTTCAATGGAGAAAGCATCAAGGAATTCAATTGAATCCCAAACCTGATTCCGATAATGCTTCAGCCTCCCATTCTTTACCTGAAAAAGGCTTCTGACTTGCTTCACAATCAGCTCTGCATCACCACAAGCCAGAAGATTCTTCACACCTCGTTCTTTGGCCACTTGCAGTCCAAGAATGAGAGCCTCAAACTCTACCATGTTGTTGGTGTTCTCGAACTACAACTTAAATGAAAAAGGGTGTAGGTAGCCTTCAGGAGATATTAACAAAACACCAGCTCCAGAACCAGCCGAGGAACAACTTCCATCAAATTCTAAAATCCAGACACCATTGGGATCTTTAGGTGATACTTTGGAGGGTTGGATTTCATCAGGGGACAAAATCATGTAATTACCATGGCCCCTGTCCTCATAGAGTATTTGTGCCTTAGGATCATCTGTCTTCTGCACAATATACTCAGACTGCTTCTCAGGTAGCAACTTCTTCATTTGTCCGTTGACAGGTATGAGCGCGTGTGACCAGTCCATTTGAATCTCTCCACCCACGTCCTTACAGAAGTTCCTACTTAGCAACATTCCATAAGAAGGAGGAATGTCTGCTACTAGGATGGTAGCCAAGACTTTCTTTTCAGGTAAAGCAGCAAACGCCACTTGTGCATCTTTAATCCTTCCAACCAAAGGTACCTCCTTACTCTCCATGGAGTAGCAAGATCCATAAGTACGAGTAAGGATCAGGCCTAAAGCATGAGCTACTTTGGCAGGCATCACATTATCAGAGGCTCCGGAATCTATGACACAGTTGCTAAGCCTATGGCCAGCTATAAGAAGTGTAACATAAAAAGGCTTAATTTTGTCTCCAGGCGAGGTGACAGCAGCTACCAGGCTGGGCTGTGGCGTAGAAGGAGGAGTGGGCAAAAGGCCTTTAGAGGTGTTCTTGGAATGGGAGTTAACAAATTGGATCATCTTGGCAAAAGCTTTAGGATGGGTTTGGTAGTATTCAGCTTCTGAAATTTGAACCTTAGTCCTTTTTAGATGATCAACAATATCAAAGGATCCAGAGGTGGATGGGCCATCATCATTTGGGATTCTAGGTTTGTCATTTTTAGGAGAAAAAGAAGAAGAAGCAACTTTGGGAGCAGCGTTGACAGTACTTACCTTTGGTGCGGATGAGGTAGGAATAGGAGATCCTCTTTTGGCAATTACAGGAATAGTTGCCGGTTGCTCCTTAGATTTCTTTATGGGCTATGTCACTTTTTCCTTCTGATGTGTCTGTTCTCGAGTCATGACAGCGAAGGACTCGCTATTCATATCTGCTACCACTTCATCATAGTCATCTCCATCATCAATGCCTTCAGTGGTAAAGAAATTGACTCGAGATCCCTCGAGTTCTTCTGCCTCATCATCGTATTCCTCCACAAATTCCTCACAAGCTTCATTATCATCTTCTGGCTCTTCAACCTCACAAGTTGCATTCACAGGAACTTTGACAGGAGGTCCTTCAAGTGCTAGTCTTGTGTGGGGAGCAGGAAAACGATTCCTGGGCTGGAAATTTCTTCTTGGAACGTCTGCATATGGTGCATGCTGAGCTAATTGTTTCTTTATAGCCACTAGATCATTTGCAAGTTTCTGGACTAATGGATCAGTATTAGGTCCAGAAGAGGAAGAAGCAGCAGATTTAGATTTGGGAGGGTCTCTTCTCAACTTCCCTGACATGATCAAGTCATCCTCGACACTAACAGCCAGTTCTTGATCCAGAATTAACGTTCCGAGATTAGCCATTCTTAGAGCATAACTGACTTTAGGCGTTTGAGCATTCAAAAAGAAACATTTTTGAATTTGATCAACCGTTCGAGTATTTACAGGAATTTTGTTGATCAGTCTGTTGAATCGAGCCACAAATTCTCTCATAGGTTCTGATGAATCTTTCTTGATCTGAGAAATTTGGGCAAGCAGGGCATGCACATCTTCTGCCGGCTTGAAATGGCTTTCGAACTGAGTTCTCATGGTATTCCAGTCGGTGATGGCACCAGCCGGAAGATGATAGAACCAGTCAGCAGCATTGTCCTGTAACGTCTCGATTAACAGTCTTACAGAGACGTCTTCATGTTCAACTCCTAAAACTCCACATGCAACTACGAAGGCTGCAATGTGTTCATCAGGGTGTACTTTGCCATCTCCTCTAAATTTGGGGAAGTTCTTTTGGTTACCTCTAGGTAACTCATGCAAACGCTGTGTAAGGGCCAGGGGCCCGACACGTTGACCCCATGGCAATTGTGCCGCCATTCTTCTTGGAAATACAGTTTGGAGGGGAACTGTAACACCAGCAAGGATCAAAGCTCGTAGATTGGGACTAGCAGGCTCTGAAAGAATACCACCCGTAGGACTTCTTTCTCAGACAGGTGGAGTGCTCGTCGAACGAGTTCTTCTATTTGAAGGGAAAGGAAAACCTTGTTGCTCCAAAAGCTGAAACTGAGAATCTTCAATACCAAGGGCCCTTCTCCCTCGAGTGAAACGTGGAGTCGCCAGATCAAAGGATGATCAAAAAATTGCAGTACTGGAATGCGATTTTCCCCAGCGGAGTCGCCAAAAACTGTTGGTTTTCAAATAGGAATTTTTAGAAGAGCAACAGTCAGGGGAAAAAAAGTCCCTCCTCTTTAATGGGAGAGGTTCCCTTATTCTGAAACAAACTTATTTACAAATGTACAGAACATTGTTTTATGGTTAAACTTGGATATTACGGAAGTGTTTTCCACAAGGATCATCAGTTACACAAGGACTGAGGAAAGGGAATAAGAAGATGAGCAGAATAGCAACATTCAGAATTATAGATAGCAGAATAATTCTTCGTGTATACGAAGCTTCAAAGAATTTAAGACAAGATCATTTGCGTTGGTGGAATGAGATTAAATTTAAGGACACAAAGTTCCATAAATAACCTTCTTCAGATTTGTTAATCAAGGACACAAAGTTCCTCCTTGGTTGTACAAGATCACTGTATTTGCAAAACTGAACAGTATGCAATCAGAGAGACTAAACGAGTTAGGAACAAAATGATCTTCACGATATTAAAGGACAACACAGAGATAACAAGAATTAGATAGACAAAGAATGGAAATCCCTTTTGTATTGATTTCTTTAAGATCTATTTACACTTTCAGCAAATATCCAAGTTCTTCCTCTATGTAAAATGGCGTGGAAAGGCCATTATATAGCTTACCAGTCGGTTACTCTTCGTAACCGTTTCTTTTAACTAAAGAATAGTTAAGGACCGCCAATTGCAATGCCTTAACTAATTACAAGGAATACGAAAAGAAAGGGAAGAAGAGAAAAGAAAGGAGAAGGAGACAGGTGTCCAGTTCTGAGAAGGACCCACTGTCTTCAGAAACCGCCGCTTGAGTTTTCCTCCACGTCTCAGCCACGTCTTTGCCATGAGGGACACACCAGACGTTTCATCTTGAAGATGTCAATGGATATCCTTGAAAACTGATGTAACCGACGTCTTGAAAGTTTCGTCCTTCGTAACTGCTTCTTGAAATTTGATCTTCGGATCAGAGCCGCAACTTAAATTCATATTTTAGCATATTTGGGTCGAGCAGGAAAAACTAAGTATGAATTGCATTTGGTACGTTCGGGACATGTGAGATGCGAATGCGCGAAACACGCGGCTCGGCCGGTTCGGGCGAAACAGGGAGAAGACACACAAATGTGTTTGGGACAAATGGGACAAAAATGTGCGAAGTACGCGATTCGGGTGTTTCGGCCGAAATTGGAACAGCGGACCCGTTTGGACTTGGGACATTCGGGACAAAAATTTCCGAAGTACGCGACTCGACCGGCTCGGCCGAAGTTGGGAAAGCTCGCACTTTTTCAAATGGGGCAGTTGGGACAAAATTGTGCGAAGGACGCGGTTCGGGCAAATCGGCCGAAATTGGAATAGTTTGCATTTTTCGATTTGGGACAAAGAACTCTGAAGTACACGATTCGGGAGTTTCAGCCGAAAATGGGAAAGCTCGCACTTTTAACTTTGGGACATTTAGGACAGGAAAGTGCGAAGTACGCGGGAAGGATGATTCGGCCGAAATTGGAACAACTCGCACAAAACGTTTTGGGACACTTGGGACAAAACTTTCCGACGGGCCCGAAAATGGGACAGCTTCGGGGATTTCGGCTGATCGGGGAACAGAATGCACTTTCGTACTTGAGACAGATGGGACAAAAAGTTCCGACAGGCCCGAAAATCACACAAAATGACCCAGAACACAGATTTTTCCAACTTCACGACTTAGGCACTTCAGAGAAAAACCCTTCAACTCAAAATTTTGAAAATTTTACTCTTATCAGAGCGGGAAATTTTGAGTAGACAACACTCTTCAAGATGATGAACTCTCAAAAGGGCAAGGTGCAAGCTCTTAGTCTCTTTGCTATATGCTTTGCATCTTCTCTCTAAGGAGTTCAGGTGTAAGTAAAAAGGTAGGTAGAGGGCTCTTTATATAGCCCAAAGGATAAAGGATTCAACACATCCTCATGAATGTGGGATAAAGGTAAAACATGATTAGGAATGGATAAGGTTGCTTTATTAAAGGTAACCTTACTTTAGAAGGGTTTAATACATGATTAGCAAGTCATGGGAGTTGGGGGGTGTTTAATTAATCAAAGGTGATTAACTAATAGGTAGATGTAAGCCTATAGAAGATAATTAGAGGAATATTAGTACGATGTAAGCTATGAGAAGGGGATTAAATAAATTAAATATTGATTTATTGGTTAAATAAAAGGGGAAACTAATTAATTAGTCTAGGTAGAAGGGGTGATTTATTAACGGAAGGTCATTAATTAGGGTATTTGTTGGATAGGTAACTTAATTAATTAGCTTGAAAGAAAAAGGATGAATGTTCCCTTCTATAGAGGTTAGCACCACACTAGCCCCAGAACCAGCTGAGGAGCAACATCCATCAAATTTCAAAGCCCAAATTCCATTAGGATCATGAATCACTCCCTTAGGAGGTTTTTCCTCATCTTGTGACATGATCATGTAGTTACCATGCCCTATGTCTGCATAGAGTATATGTGCTTTTGGATCATTTGTCTTTTGCACAATGTATTAAGTTTGTTTCTCAGGTAGCAAATTCTCCATTTTTCCATTGACCAGGATCAAAGCATGTGACCAATCCATCTGAATTTCTCCTCCTACCTCCTTACAGAAATTTCTACTCAGCAACATCCCATATGAGGGAGGGATATTAGCAACCAAAATATTAGCTAAGACCCATTTCTCTTGAAAAGCAGCAAAAGTTACTTGTGCATCTTTAATTCTCCCAACCAAAGGGGCAACATCCCATATGAGGGAGGGATATTAGCAACCAAAATATTGGCTAAGACCCTTTTCTCTGGTAAAGCAGCAAAAGCTACTTGTGCATCTTTAATTATCCCAACCAAAGGCACTTTTCTACTCTCCATGGAATAGCAGGAACCAAAGGCACGTGTTAGAATTAGGCCCAAAGCATGAGCTACTTTTGTAGGAATTACATTTTCTGATGCTTCTAAGTCTACAACATAATTATTGAGTTTATGGCCAGCTATGAGGAGAGTCACATATAATGGTTAAACTTTCTCATTAAGGTAAGTGACTGTAGCCACAAGACTTGGTTGAGGTGAGGAAGAGGGAGTGGGCAAAAGACCTTTAGAATTATGGGATGAAGCTTGGGATTTGGAATTGACAAATTTTACCATTTTAGCAAAGGCTTTTGGATGGGTTTGGTAAAACTCTGCCTCTGAAATTTGGATTTTTGTCTTTTTGAGGTGATCAATGATATCAAAAGATCCAGTGGTGGATGGGACATCACTGCTAGGAACATGAGAGACTTTTGATTTATAAGTTTTATGATTTGAAGGACAATAATTTTTGGAAATAGAAGCAGAAGGAGGAGGATTAGCATTACTCACCTTTTGTGTGGAGGCAGTGGGAATAGGAGCTTCTCTTCTTGTAATCACTGGAATAGTTATAGGAAACTCCTTGGATTTCTTAGCAGGCTGCACCACTTTTTCTTTTCTATTCGTTTTCTCCTGAGTCATGACAACATATGAATCACTATTCATATCTACTACTCTTTCATCATATTCATCTTCATCATCCATACCTTCAGTGGTGAGGAAAAGAGCTTGAGATCCACTAAGCTCCTCTAGTTCTTCATCAACCTCTTCTTCTGGTTTGTCATGGAGTTCATTAAACTCCTCATCATTAGGTTCTTCAACTTCACAAGTTGCATTGAATGGAACCTTGATGGGTGGACCTTCAATAGCCAATCTAGTCTGAGAAGAAGGCAAACTGTTCCTGGGCTGAAAATTCTTCCTTAGAATGTCTTGGTAAGGAGCATGATGAGCCAATTGTTTCTTGATAGCAATGAAATTGTTTGCAAGCTTCTGTACTAATTGATCAAAATTGGCTCCATGGGAGGAGGAAGAAGAAGATGCTTTATACTTGCAAGGTTTTCTTTTCAACTTACCTGACATGATTAAATCATCCTCAACACTAATAGCCAAATGTTGATCAACATCCAGAGTTGCAACGTTAGATCTCCTTAGTGCATAGCTTACTTCAGGTAACTGAGCATTGAGGAAGAAGCACTTTTGGATTTGATCCACTGGACGAGTGTTCTATGGATTTTTTTGAATGAGCTTGTTGAATTTGGCCACAAATTCTCTCATGGGATCAAATGGTTCTTTCTTGATATGAGAGATTTGAGCTAACAAAGCATGCACATCTTCAGCGGGTTTCAAACGTTACTCAAACTGAGTTGTCATGGTATCCCAATTAGTGATTGACCCAGTAGGAAGATGATAGAACCAATCAACAACATTGTCCTGCAATGTCTCCACAAAAATCCTGACAGAGACATCTTCATGTTCAACCCCAAGAATCCCACATGCAACAATGAAGGCTACAATGTGTTCATTTGGGTGTACTTTCCCATCACCTTGGAATTTAGGAAAAAAATTCCTATTACCCCTAGGTAACTCATGCAATGGACTGAGGAAGAGAAAGAGGCCCAACCCATTGTCCCCAAGGAAAAGGTGCTACCATCCTTGAAAAATTGACTGAAGGGGAACTGAAACACCATCAAGTATCAAAAATGAAGATTAGGAGTGAGTTGTTCTTGAGGAATGCTATTCTTGGAATTCCTATCTTTAACATGAGGTGTGCTTGTAGAATGGGTTCCTCTGTTCCTTCTTGCTGGAAGAAGAGAGAATTTTTGTTTCTCCAAAAATTGAAAATGGGAATCTTCTAACCCGAGATCTTTCTTCCTGTGTGTATACCATAGAGTCGCTAGACCAAAAATGATCTTGAAGTTGTTCTTTTAGAAAGGGATACGTTTGAAATGAAATCCCCAGTAGAGTCGCCAAAAACTGTTGGGTTTTTAAAATGATACTTTAACAAACCACAGTCAGGGGACAATAAGTCCCTCCTCTTTAATGGGAGAGGTTCCCTTATTGAAAGCAAGTAGCAAAACTTATATACAAATGTACAACTTTCAAAGTGTGGATTCCTGATACTTTGAAATGTTTTATGCCCAAAGATCATCAATACAAAAGAATGGAAGAATTAAGGAGATGAGAGAGGAAGAACATAACAATACCTTCAGGAAATATAGATGGCAGAGTATAACCTTATACATATTGAACCAATGAGATGTAGAGTAGAATCATTCACTTTCATAACAAATATAATTCCACAGACACAAAGTTCCAAAAATCATATAAACAAGAACACAAAGTTTCTTATCATAAAAGATGGATGATTCCCAAATTTTTGGACAAGGAAATCCTGAATAGGAGAGGAAGAAAGGGAAAAACTTCAATATTGATTACTTCCACAATCTATTACCATGCCAAAGAGTATCAAACATCCATAACAATGGCATTGCGAGAAGCCATTAAATAGCTTCTAAGAAATATTACATTCGGTTACAATAGAATATGATGAAACTATTCAAGAAATTTTTGTACTGATAGTTCTCTAAGAAACTTGACCCGTGAATGTTTCCATGTCTAGGTTTAAAAACCAGTTGCACTTATCAGAATGTGATAAAACTTTCATCCCAACCTTTGTGAAATTTGAATTTGAGCCATCCACGTGGGAGAGATTTAAATATTTTTTGATGAAGTTATGGCGGGCAAAGGAAAGTGCTCTTTTTCTTTATTTTGTACCTTTTCACGGAGAAATGGCACTTCAAAAATTTTGGCCCACCCACTACTTTTGATATAAAAAATGACATCCATCCCTTTACTTGAGTGGCGATAGTAACTTCTCACCAAAGGATAATTTTATATCTTTTCAACGTCATCCAAATCAAAAACTAAATTGCTTACCGACCCACCTCATTGAATTTGAATTTCGAATATAGGCTCAACATTTTTTAAAAAAATTTATCCCTTAGCATGATTCTGGGCCGACAGGTCAAATTTATAAGTTTTTCTTTTTGAGTCTTTATTGAAAATTCCTAAAGTTGAAATTTGTTAAATATGACATCCACTTATGACCCCCTTTTTGTCCCCCAACTTGCTGCACTTTCCCATAAAAGATGGATGATTCACAAATTTTCAATGGAAGAGAATAACAGAGGAAGAAAGTGGAAAAAAAATTACTTTATACTTTACAGAGTACTAGGATTCAACCCTCAACAATGAAATGGAAAGCCAAAATTCCCAAATCAGCTTACAAGCCCATGATTTCCCTACTTTGAATTTTCAAAGCATCATGAAACACAAAAACTGGGTCTGAACTTTCTCCTTTGCTTCAAACATGACCATGTGTCGGAAAAACCTTTGAATCACAGTCGTTCAGTATTTTTGTGTTTTTTGACTAAGTCCCTCCATTTGGGAGAGCCATTAAAATGAAGCAGGCCGGAGGACACCTTTTGGATTTTGTACCTTTTAAAGAAATGGAACTTCAGAACATTTAGGACCATCCATCTCTGATATTTTGACCTTTGAAGTTGACGCTGATTGTGGATCATGGAGGCTTCCTCAAACCCTTCTATACTTAGCCCCTTCAAGCGGGGCCAGCTCTGCCCCTTCTTTGACTTTGACCATGTGGCAAGGCCCAAATTCCCACACTTGACGACCCGCTCTTGATTCTTGCTTTGAAGTTTCAAAGCATCAAGAGCACAAAAAGGATACTTCCACTGGTTATTTTATACTTAGCATGTCAGTTTAATATTTTTTTGTTTGACTAAGTCCACTTGACTTCTGTTAACCCTAGGACACGTGGAGAGCTGGCGCTCATTTGAGTTTCTACTTTGGATTCTCCCCCTGAAAGAGTGCCGAGCTGGACACATGGCTCCTTTCCACCGGTCCTTATACTCTGATTCAATGGCTGGCTCTACCCCTTTTTCCTAATCTGACCACGTGGTGAGCTGGTGCTTCATTTGGGGACCCGTCCCTTGGGTCTCACTTTGAAGTTACGCCGATTGAGGCACGTGGAGGCTTCCATCGACCCTCTTATACTTAGTTGATTAAATGGCTGGCTCTGCCCCTTTTTTAGACCTAGGACACATGGAGGGCTGGTGCAAGTTTGGGGAACCGCTTTTGGCTTCGACCCTTGAAGTTACACTGATGAGACACGTGGCGCTATCTGCTGAACCTTCCATACTTAGCGATTCGGGCTTGTTCTGTCTTCTTTTTGACCTGGGACATGTGGAAAGCCTACGCTTATTTGGGGACTGTCCCTTGGGCCTTCCCTTGGAGTTGTGCTGTTGAGATGCGTGGAGGCTTCGGCTACCGCTTGAAATCAGCCAATCAAGATCCTTTGGGCCACGGGGCCAATTTGACACTTTTGCAACAAATAACAAAATCGACAAGTTTAAAAGATAAACCCGCCATGCCGCATCCAATCAGAGATGTCCACGTACCTGTGGATGTTGGGGAAAAAATTGACAGGGAAGATACACCCATCATTCATGACTGTGGAAAAATAAAAATGAAAGGGAAAACCCCAACCTTTATGCCTGAATTTCAAATTATTCTCCATGGAATGAAAAACTACAAACAATACCAGGATCAACGTGATCCACAACCAAAGAGAAGGATTGACAATGACATCTGAATGAAGGAAAATATTTTCAAGCAAAAGAACAGATTACTCCAAGGTACCGACTCAAAATTTTCAAAACTTGACTTCAAAAAGAGGGGAATTTATACTTCCTATTCTAAGAGCTGACACTACTAATGACCTACAACCCATAAATGAGCTACCATATTTACCACCACTTGAAGGTGCCATTTCATGGTAGATTACGTACCAACTACATCTATGCCTCCCCCTACTTCTACCACTGCCATGATTGTTTATCAGGGGCATGTCCATATAACATATGTCACTCTAGCTACTCCACCTTCTCATGTACCACCTCAGTCCGTATGACATACTTTCACCTGTACAATTTTCATGAATGATTCTTATTAGGATCATATTCCATTTGATCCTACTTGTGATGACATAGTATCTACACATGATGGTTTGACTCGGCTAGGATTCACTTTTGAGGATCATTATCCTCCACCAAGTTGTTATCACCTTTACCATGGATTCATTCGTATTACTTTCGTTTATGGTCTAAGTGTCTTTCCTCTCAAAAAATTTCTTACGCAAATTCCTCGTTCTTTATCGCTTACACCAGGGAAATATTGGCTTGATTACATTAGGGGCACGTTAGATCCTAATCACACTGATATATCATTTCCCATGCCCTTTGGTCATGTATTTATCTTCAAAATTTCATTTCCTGGCTATACGCATAACCTGACTCATTGGTATACACATGGGTGTACATTACCACCCTTCACTGATGAAAAACATGTCATGGGCATGTACAACCTACGTCTCAATGGCTCATTATGTGATCAACCTGGCACTATTACTTATTAAGTCTCTTATTTTTGTTCATTTATTTTTGACCATGACAATGACGACCTCTTATATGATATTACATGATTACGTCCTACATCATACGCACTTGGGGGACATCACACTTATCCCCCCTAACATTAAAAAATATATAATTCTCTCATCGTTACACATCTAGACATATACACATGACACGTGCATCCTATCACACACATTAATATCGTCATTACCCGATGACTCACTGTTTTGATTTGGATCACTCTCAACTGTTGAGAGCATCCTATACACATGAACCTCACACACTATATAATATACACTACACATCATGCATCTTCACTCATATTACATAAATACACACTACATGTTATATCTTACAGATTACATGCATTTGTGCATCTTATATCATCTACGCATCTTACATTACCTTATATACATCCTACATTACACACTACAAATTACACATCACATGATGATTTCTCATCACTGCATCTACTACACATATTGCACATTCTAATCATCTACTTATATGCATCACACTCACTACCCTATGATGCAATTTAGTCCCTTGGTCCATACTCGATTGTTGAGGGTATACATCACAAATGGACCACATCACACTCACACATTCAACCTTTCACTATTTTTCTCATGCGACATTACTAGGTTAGTGATATATGTTTTAGGATAAATCATCACTTCCTCTAGCATCATTTAGTGATATATGTTTTCCACTAAATCATCACTTCTTCTAGCATCCTTTAGTGATATACTCTTTAGGCTACATCATCACACATTCTCACACCTAATATTTATGCCACATATCATCACTACATATTCATCGCATAACTCTACACACGTCACATCTCTTCAACCATTTCATGATTATGCACTCTTGTTTATAGTTCATTCTTGACTACTGATGGGGCATAAACAAATGAATCTTACTGCATACAATTCCATTCACTCAGGGGACACATGGCTCCTGTCATTCACACTGCATTCCATTCTATCCATCCATAACATATTACATACCTTGGTTACATTTACTATTCCTTTCATTTACTTATATGTGTTCACTTTTTTACACATTCTAGATAGATATCTTATATATCATTATCTTTACCATACACAAATGCACATTCACTTGCATTTCTAGTTGTGATCGCAGATTATATAGGTCCATTACATGCAACATGGATTCTTGGCAAAGTACCTAGTACTAGTCCCACAGCGGCTCCTAGGGGCATCCACTTTCGTACACTATATGTGTTATTGTTTCATTTTTTTTTCATAGCATACTACTTTACTACTCTATACACACTTTGACATATACTTTATCTTTCTAACATGCTAATAGGTGCTTTGTGTGTAACATTTGTTTTGCATAACTATTTTCAACCATGGTTATCTGTTATGTTGTTTGTACTTGTTTGTCATTGTTTTCCATTGTTTTTGGGGTTTTCCCTTCATCTTGTGTGCACACTTGTCTATTTACGGCCACTACGTCCTTGATTGTCTTGCGACGCCATGAGTGGTGTCCCATGTTTGCAACCCTCTTTTCATGGTATATGTTGTCTTTTTGTGTGTTTATGTGCATCCTAGCTTACACATTATCTTCGTAGCTTACACTTGTCTTCTACATGCATGATTTTTCGTAGTAAAACTTTTTTCCCATCCATTTGTTTGCATGTGACTTTATTTCTACCAAGCATATCTCCTTCCCCATGTAGGGCACAGTTATAGCGGTTGGTCCTCTTTTGGGACGCATTCTCCTTCAGCAACATCGCATGTGCCCCCAAAGAGGGGGACAACATTAGGATGAATCAGTCACCCCATATAACGGTTTACACATAGTAAACAACACATCAAAGTACTAGTACAACATATTTTAAGGCTTAAAATCAGACTTGGGTACACACAAAATCATGAACTTTGGGTAATTATCTAGTCTTAATCACATACTACTAATTCATATGGTTCCTAAGTAAGAAAATTACTAATTAGCCCATGTCTTTGGCCACCTTTCTTCGCTTTATACTTCTTATTTCATTCTTCCACTCTTACTTAGTCTATCTTTTCACCTTTTTGATATTTTTCATTCTAGACACCAGCACCCAGCTAAGACGCCAATGCCAGACACCGCCATCCCATCTGGGTGCCCTTGTCCTCTTTGTACTTTGGTCACATTTTTTGAGTCCTTTCTAGTGCTTCTTATCTTTTTGGTGGTCATCCTTTTCGGGGTTAATTACAAAATTCAAGGAAAGGAATCACATAAGTATAAAGTTATGTGACCATAATAAGGGACCAAGCACTAAGAATCTACTATCTCCACCTAAGGTTGCATCCACCAAAGGCATTTATAGCTCCATTTACATCCATCTAGCTACATCAAAAGGGACAAAGGTTGGTTCATATTCATCACACTTCATAGGAGCGGAGTCTATTGTTTCCATGTACACATTACTTACATTCTACATCTAGTTATTTTCTCACTACTCACAAAGTGTGACATGCACAAGAGAAACCTAGGGCACAATTCTACACACACACAGAACTACATTGGGTCTGAAATGTAGTGTAAATCTCAGTTATAAGTCCATAATTTTGGTAGTTGAGGACAGTCTGACCCTTCATTTGCATCTTTCTTTTTTGGGGTTTGATGCTTTGTTTGGGATTTTACAGATGATTCATTCATTCCATATTTTCAGGTACGGAGATCTTATAATGAAGTCGAGGCAATCAAGAGCGAACAAGTGTGAACATATTGAAAACCTATAAATTTGGGTTTCCAAGCATCTACGCAGACCAAGGAACCCATGGGCACCCCCATCCCTCTCCATGTGCCTCAGTCCACTCAAATTTTTCATATCTATAATTTTTTAGAGCTTCTGTGTGAAGTTCTTCCATCTCTATTCATCTAGTATCTATTGCAACATAGTCCAACAACCTCTCCAAATCAGCTAACGATATTCTATCCCTCTTCACACATTAGGGTTTCATATTTTCATTTCTTATTTGTTTGGGTATTATTTTTTATTTCAGTATTTCATTATTTCATTTACTTGTTGTAAACTTGAATTAGATTGGGCAATTATTTTACATATTATCATAATCACCAGTTTAAGCAAACTATATTATTTTCTTTCTCACTTCTAGTATCTCTCCATGGATGGTCATCTATGACCTACTCGCATTACTTATCCCTATGACCATAGTCATGATAGAATAAATAATATCCATTGAAAGTCCTTTCATACCTAGATGTATTTGATTTCCTAATTGACTTAAGCCTTCTTGTGTTTTTCTTCTTGATCATCTTCATTCTGGTTTACATGCTTGGACCAACTTTCTCATCCTATCTCTTTTCCACATGTTCTCCTTTGAATCCTATACCTGTTTTATCACTTGGTGCTCTTTGTTTTTCCATAATTCCATCAAGGGATTAATAAATCTTTTCAAGTTTATCATACATCTTCATAATGTTGTTTTCTTCTTTAAGTTCAACCTTCAATATTCTCAATTATTCTTCATGTTTAAGGCATGAATCTTCCTTGTCTTTCATATAGTTTGACACATTCTCAACGAAGGAATCCATCTCTTTGAGAGCTTGGACATGGTTAGCTTCTAGGAGCTTGATTTTTTTCTTTAATCTATCGATCAGAGACTGAGCAATCTCATACTTCCTTTTCAAAATTGATTCATCTAGTGTACCCATGCTTGTGTCTTCAAGATCTCCTCCATGTTGTTAGAATTGATTCAAGAGGAAAAGGCTTTGATACCAATTTTTGGAAATCATGACACTGAGAGGGGGTGATTTAGTGTCTATTCAATAATAATAAACAATTCAATTCACTTAATTTGTGACGATAAATTCATACCAACATTCACAAGTAGTTAACATGAGAGAAAACACAGAGATATGTGATTTAATGTGGGAAACCCTTCAAGGGAGAAAAACCCACTGAAATTAAAGCACTAACTTAGATAAAAATGTCTTATAAAGATTGCAACGATCTTACAGTTAAGAATCAACTCAAAATGGAGCTGCAACTACTTGATCTTTAGCAAGCTTCTACTTGTATGGAAGATTTAACTCCTAGATTAATTCAAGCACCTACTGACCTTTTGTAAGCTTCAACTTACAAGCAAGATTCAACTTCCCATCTGCTAAGCTACTACTTATACTTCTGCAAGGTTTTGATCACTCTAAATTTGTCTTACATAACTGTTTGTGACCACTAAATCATCTCATTCTTCCTCTCATTTCACCCTCATAATTCATGTCTCTTATGATCACCTAATCAACATCAAATCTCAGTCCTACAAGGCTACCTTCACACTTTCATTCTCTTCATGATACTCTCTCTTTGAGTCACCCTCTCAAACACTCACACTTTCATATGTACATGTTGCTACAACTAATTCAATCAAGGAGACATTACTCCTAATTTTTTATGTCCTCAAAACTCTTATATCTTTTTTATACATTCATCTGCACCTATTCTTCATGCATATTAACCTCCTTTTGTGAACTTCTTTCTCTACATCAGTAGATTAGCATGTCTTCAACAACTATTTTTTCAATCACTTATCTACTCTTGAGATCACATATTTGGTATTAGCACTTCAAGGATGATCTATTCATATTAAACCATGCACTCTTCTTTATGAGAATGAGACACTCATACTTCTATTTGCTCTCAATTTTGATTTCATCTCAACTCTTTCACTCAAGAACAAATCTCTCTTTTTATACACTTCTCTACCTTCATTCTACATCAACAAACCTTCCTTGTGAAAAAATTAACTTTTATAAACAACATAAACTTTCACACATGAATTTTCACTTATAGTTTAAGGAATCTTAACCTGACTTTCTTAACTACTCGTACAAGGGAGAAATGAGTTATCTCCTTATAAAACTACCTCTAGTGTCATACGAGCATCTGAAAAACGTCAGTTATAGTCTCATAATCAGTAGTTCTTTTCAAGATTATCTTACTCACATTGATGAGAAAAGGATTCTCCTCAACTCTTTGATGTCCTTCCACAAGTTATGACATCCATTTAGACCTCTGACAACAAACTTGTAATGGTTCATAAGACTCTTGGCCTTTTCTTCAACGAGGAAGCATTTGTCTTGTAGAATAAAAACTTCTCTATCAAAGGTTTGAACATTACAACATGCTTAGATATGCTTTAGAGAATCTTCATAATCTCCTTTACTTGTCATGTAACCTCCAAGATTTATTTGAGCACCTATGAGTGCATTGGGAGAAAGATACTAGTCAGCTCAATTTTGGAGCAAGAAGGAGAAGAGGCCTAGAAAAACACAACAATCTTGAACTTCATGAACATCAGGTCTACAAATGGTCTACATCAACAATGATAACTTGAAGGCCTTTAATAATCATGGGAAGCAACATTTTTCTCACTTTTCTTCATTTTTATCAACACAAATTCCTAAAACAATTGAGACACAATCTTACATTAACTTGAAATGTTAAAGAGAGAAGGTATTTAATGAGTTTCATAGCTTGGGAGAAAATTTTGAGACCTCTTAGACCACCTAAATATGATAACAAACCAGGGAACTTCAATTCTTCCTACCGAATCATGCTTTTGAAATAGGGTATGCACTAATTTTCTAATACAAAGATGTATCTTCAAGATTTCAACTAATATACAAAATTATTTTCGTCAAGCACATCTTCAAGGACATATTTCAAGAAGGTTGATGATGAAACACAACTTCCCAAATCAATATTAAATTTAATATCATACTCACTATATTAACATAGCTCGATCTTCTAACGTTGCATAGTTAGGGTTTTTAACACACCAAACCCTAGTCATATGTTTTGAATCCTTTAATGCCTAGTTATTCACTTTTGTGTCAATATTATTATATGATCAGTTTAATAGGAGTGATTACAAATGTTCCAATATCTCTTTTTCATGATAAGATAGGATGACTTCATGATTTGAGGTTAACAATGATTACCATCTTGACTATCACAAGGAGACAAAACCAATATTAAGAATTAGATGTCTACTTATATAATCATCTACCCAAATCATATGAGGTACTCTTATGATAATATCCTAACCATTTGCAACTTACTCTACTAAGAGAAACCATCATTTCAAGAAGTATAGTCATGAAAAACAAGCATTTCTCAGGTTGTGTGAACTTGTACTTAAACCACCATAGTACAGTGTTAAGTTTGAGAATTATTGCTCACAAACCTTCACTCACTCAAGTTACCATTATAATTATCCTTTACTAAGCCCCCCCAGGGTAATTTTGATAACATGCATCAGAATATCCAAATCCCAAGAAAATTGATTGATTCAGAGCAAAAATCAGGTTTCTAGAGTCCCTTCAGGAAATTTTTTCTAACTCCCCAGGCCAAAGAAGGAAGGAGCAAGCTCTGAGGAAATGCGAAAAAGTTACAGAAAGGCAAATAGGTTGATCCAGGAAAAAATCGTAAAAATGACTAAGTCCTAGTCCTAGGGGCAGTGGGGACATTTGGGACTTCAAAAGGCCCGAAAATCCGGCCGGTTCGGCCGAAGTAAGCACAAGGCCGAGCCCGCAAAGCAACAGGGACATCTGGGACAAAGTGTTGCGCAAGACGTTTGGCGACGAAAAGTACGATCCGGCCGAAAGAGAAAAATTGGCTAACTTGTCTGAGAGGGTCCAACGGCAAATGGGACGTCTGGGCCAAAAAGGACGCGAAATGCCCGAACCGGCCGAAAAGGAGAACTTTCGAACCAACTGCTAGCGGGACAAATGGGACAGAAGTGCGCGAACCGGCCGAACCGGGCGAAAAAGGGCCAGAGAGTCCGAAACAAACTGGGACATTTGGGACAAATGGACGCGAACCGGCCGGTTCGCCCGAAATCAGCACAAGGAGCACTGTGCCAAATGGGACAAAAAGACGCGAAGGGCGCGAAAGAGCCGACAGGGCCGTGGACCAACCAGATCACGCCACGTGTCACAAGGAGAAAGGTCAAAAAAGTCAAAGGGCGAGATTTCGAGCACCGATCCGAACCAATGGGATAGTGCCACGTGTCCCAACTAGGGCCCACAAAGAAATTTCAAAGAAAAGCCCACCGAAAAGTAGAGGAGAGAGAATTATTCAGCAAATCAGAGCATGCCACGTGTCATCCAAGTGGCAGAGCGCGGGAACAAATTCAAAAATCTGTTTTCACCTGTTCCGTGCCCTAAATCTTCAGATCGACATAACTTTCGATCCAGAGCTCGGATTTACACGTTCTTTATATCAACGGAAAGCTGATGAAATTCTCTACACGTTTCCAGGGTCAATCTTGCATTTTGGTTCAGATTGGAGAGAGAAAATCTAGAAACGCCTCTGGCACGAAATAACAAGCAGAAGTAATGCATCAACAAACAATTTTAATGCAGCAGACAGTTCGCCGCTTCTGTTAGGCAGCCCGCCGTTTCGCCAGAATCCGCCGCTTCTGCCATAATGAGATGAGTTAAGTGCATTCTGGAGGTGGTTGGGGCAGATTTCGAATTTCTCTCTCTCTTTCTCTCTCATTCTTCCTATAAATTGTAAGGAGGGGCTTCTTTCTGAAGGTCGAACATTTTTTTCTGTTTTGCCTCTCCCTTTTCTCATCAGGCGGATTGTGGAATTCGAACCTCTCATTTGAACTGTAATACTTTTCTGCCTCTTGGCATTCTGCAGTGTATTGTATCAATCTTTGGAGCAAGTAATACATGTCTGTGGATGACTCTCAACCCTCTCTGTGTTCATTTCTTGCATCCTCCTGGTCTTTTACTGCAGGTTTTTGTCATCTGTGCATGATCTTGTATCACATTCAAGTGGTCTGTGTTTATTGGAAAAATAAGTGTTCTTCATTCCTCGGTGCATCACCTCCTT
This sequence comes from Taxus chinensis, assembly GCA_019776745.2. Lineage (NCBI taxonomy): Eukaryota > Viridiplantae > Streptophyta > Pinopsida > Cupressales > Taxaceae > Taxus > Taxus chinensis. Next base: position 659,295,477 of record CM034155.1, on the reverse strand, counting down.
AGCTTAGGTTTATTTATATGCATTTCTTTCTCCCTGTCTCCTTGGTAGTTAGTTTAGGGTTTTGGGTAAACCTCCGCGTTTCATTGGTGCATCTGAACAGAGGAATAGGAACCAGCCTTTCTCTGGAGATTCCTTTCTCACTCTTCAAGTCCCACACTTGGAGAAAGGATTCAATGTTATGCAATCACACTGGATGTTAGTATGATCAACCTAGAAATCTGATCAATGTCCAGGGGTGCTGTGATTTTGCACTAACAGTTTTGGCACGCCCGGTGGGACCTAGAGGTCTCATTTTTATTGCAGCAGAGTTGATATGCATCTGCTGCAATTTTCTTGCTTAAAAAGAGCTATTATTTGCATATCTGGTGACTCCAAGGGGAAGGATCAACTGGTTTCAGCAGTACAGGCCTAAAAGCTTATGAGAAGAATCACAAGGTCAAGAGTTGGAGAAGAGGAAGTGCCGTTTGAATACCTGCAATTATCTCCAGGAAGACGGCAAAGAGGAAGAAGGATTCAGAGGTCTCCATCCCCACCAAACAGAACTCTCTCAACTCCTCCACCTGACAGGCCTTTCTTTCAATATACAAGGGTTTTAAGACCAATCAGAATGGCGCAACCAGTAAACCCTTATGTCAACTTCACAGGCAGCAGCCCACTTGCTCTCAATGCACAAAATCCAATCCCAGTTGCAGCACTGAAGAACATTCCATACTTCACTGGAGAAAATCAGACCACTCCTGGTGATCATGTCAAGGACATTGCTAACATTTGTGCAATCCATGAGATTAACGAGATGCAAGTAGCTGTCAAATTGCTGGCGTCTTCATTCAAGGGGAAAGCATTGCAATGGTTTAGGAGCCTTGAAGCTGGCTTCTATCACGAACTGGAATCAGCTGTGTATTGCACTTCATAATCAATTTGGAGAGAAGGGAGACAACTTGTCTCTTTTGGAGCAGCTGACAACCATCAGGAGAGCTTCCAATGAGCAGCTAACTGACTTCAACTTCAGATTTCAAAGATCTTGGGATAGAATTCCAGTAACAGTCAGACCAACAGCAGAAGGTGCTTTTCTATACTACCTTAAAGCTTTAAATTCTGATATTTCTATGTTGGTTCAATCTATGGGAGGCACAACTATCCCTGCTGCTTATAGTATTGCCATTAGAGCTGAAAATTGTCTGATTCAAGCTGGCAAGCTAGCTCCTAGGCCCCCAATGCCATTATATCCAAGTTTAGAGAGCCCAAGTACTAGTCAGGCACCTGTCTTAGCTCCTTCTCCCACTCCTAGAAATCAGAGTTCAAATGAAGCTTCCACTTCATCTCCAAGTGCCCCAAATGAGCTTCAAGAAGTCATGAAGCAACTGCAAAATTTAGGTAATGAGCTGGTCACACTCAAGAGACAGCAAGCTCAAAGTTTTAGACCTTCATATCAACCTCAAGCTCAACCTAATAGGCAGCCATATCAGCCTCAAAGACCACCTAATCCAGCTGCAAATATGAATCAAACAAGGCCTCCTGTCAATAGACCATTCCAGCCCTATAATCCAAATGCCATATCTGCCTCTAAGGCATTAGTACCAGCACAAAACAACATTGCCCAGGAGTATGATTGGTGTTTTCCATGTAATGAACCCCATAATCAATCCATGTGCTATAATGGTGCTTTAACTCAAGCTTTAATGGTAACAACTACTGGTGTGGAGGGTGAAAGCAATCAAGAAAACGGCCAACAACAAGAAACATTCCAACAGCAATCTGCCCCAAATGACACCACATTGGTAAATTGGCAAGCAGAGGATTTCTGTGGCATGAATCAGGCAGTCTCTCAAGGTGTTGCAGCCAACACAAGGTCAAAAAGGAGAAATTTGGGTGAAGAACAGCCATTAGCCCCAGCCAATCCACAACCTTCCACAGCTCCACAAATGATTGGCAAGCAAAACCCAGTTTCAAATGCACAAGGGCAGCCAAGAACAGCCCCTAGGCCAACTCAAATGCCAGCTGTTGCTGCCCACATACAAGGAATAAATGTGCAAACCAAAGGACAGCAGAGAGATCCTTCATCACCATTCAGTATCATTGATCAGATGAAGAAGACAAACGTCAATATATCTATGTGGGAATCCCTATCCATCCCAGGCCAAAGAGATCTGCTGCAAGCTGCTATGAAGGACTGGCCAACTTCGAATCAGCAGGTTCAGAGGCAAGACAAAGTGCTTACAAATGCTGCCCAGCCTGAAGGAAATCATGGAGCACAACAAGGTAAAATGTTGAAGCCCCCCCCTTTTTATGTTTCGTTAATCATTGGAAATCAGCTAGTGCATAATTGCATGATAGACTCCGGGGCAAGTAGCTCAGTAATGCCTAAACAGATAGCTGATCAGTTAGGGCTCCAGTATGAAATAACATCTAAGGGAGTAGTGCAGCTGGATGGAACAGCAATAGCAACAGTTGGAGTGATTAGAAATTTGAGTCTTACCTTGCATGCATGTCCAAATGTTGTTGTCTTACAAGATGTATCAGTCATAGACCTTCCACCACTCTTTGCCCTATGCTTGTCAAGGGACTTCACAGCCAAGATTGGGGGATATTTGTCCGCTGATTGGTCTCACATGCTATTCAGAACAAGGTATGGAACTAAGGCCACAATTAGATCAGAACCTATTGCAAACTTCCACATTGAGCCCTATACTCCAAGTCAGATTAATGTCAATTGCTCAGCATTTGATCAAGAAGATCACCCTAGCACTGATGAAGCTGACACTAAGGTTGGAAGCATCCCAGATTTGACTCTTGATGAATGGGCAAGCAAGGTGCATGCTTTTGATCCTTATCAAGGAATAGAGGAATCTGAGCTAGGAGTCTATTGTATACACGAAGAAAGTCAACCTATTCCTAGCATCACCAAGCCAAACCACAAGGATGACAATGAGGTATGGCAGCTGTTTTTTGATGGATCAAGGAGTAGACAAGGCGCAGGAGGTGGAGCCATGCTTGTTTCACCTCAAGGAATAAAGCATTATTCAGCTTTTAGATTTCAATTTGCATGCTCCAATAACACTGCTGAATATGAAGCCTTGGTGCAAGGGATGCATTGGGCAATCAAGAGAAAAATAAAGAACTTGCAAGTTTTTGGGGACAGTGAGCTGATTGTAAATCAGGTCAAGGGACAACATGCTGCCAAAAATGATCTACTCAGATGCTACAAGAACAGGGTGTGGGACCTCATGGAAGATTTTGAGGGTTTCGGCATCAAGGCCATTCCTAGGAAAGAGAATCAAGCTGCTGACAGGCTTGCAGCAGTAGGGGCAGCCTTTGACATTGTAGAAAACATTCAACAAGACAAGGTACAACCAAACATCCACGTGATTGTGAGGCCTTCAGTGCCGGATAACGATGTCAATTGGCAAGTATTTGAGAATGACCAGCAAATCATCCACTTCTTGCAAGAAGAAGCTGAGTTCTCAGCTAAGAATCAAGAGAAGTTGGAACAGCAATATGGTGACCAGGTGATACAGCTGAGAACTGACAAGCTACCCAAGGGACTTGTCACCTTGGAGTCCATTTTTAACCCCAATGATCAGTTTAGAAAGGAGAAAGCAAACATTCAGGTCAAGAGGGAAGATTCGGTATCCATCTTGGTAGAAGAGAACAAGCCATTGCAAATTGGAAAGATGACAACTGAGCAAGAGAGGTATGAGTTCATACAGCTTTGTCAAGAATTCCCTGACGTGTTTGCTTGGAGCTATGAAGACTTGAAAGGTTTCAATCCCAACTTAGCTCAGCATACCATCGAGTTGGATCCAAATACTAAGCCTGTCAGGCAGAAACAGAGACCAGTCAATCCACACATGGAGCCTCTCATGAGGAAAGAGCTGGACAAGCTGATTGAGTCAGCAATTATATTCCCTATCAAGCACTCAAGCTGGGTTGCGAACTTGGTTCCGGTCAGGAAGAAGAGCGGAGAAATCAGGCTTGTGTGTGGACTTCCGAGACCTCAATAGGGCATCTCTCAAGGACCATTATCCACTCCCTTCCATGGAGCAAATATTGCAGGTCGTAGCTGGTTCAGAAAGATTTTCACTACTTGATGGATACTCAGGCTTCAATCAAATTATGGTGAAGGAGGAAGACCAGTTCAAGACAGCCTTCACAACCAAATGGGGCACGTATGCTTACAAGAAGATGCCATTTGGACTGTCGAACGCCGGAGCAACATTCCAGCGAGCTATGGATATGGCATTCAAAGGCTTAATCAATAAGATAGTGCTGATATACCTAGATGATATCACTGTCTTCTCAAAGAATGCTGCAGACCACCTCTTTCACCTCAGGCAAGTGTTTCAGAGGTGTAGAAAGTTTGGAGTGTCTTTGAATCCTAAGAAGTGCATCTTTCTTGCACATGAAGGGAAACTCCTTGGCCATATTGTCTCCAAGGAAGGATTAGCAATTGATCCAGAGAGGGTTGAAGCCATAAGGGCTCTACCATTGCCAAGTCACAAGAAGGCTCTTCAAAGTTTCCTGGGAAGGATAAACTTTGTTCGGAGGTTTGTCCCAAATTTTGCAGCCCTTGTCAAGCCCATCACCAAAATGTTAAGAAAAAGCATGGCTTTCAAATGGACGGCAGAAGGCAAGGAGAGCTTTGAAGCAATCAAAGAAGCCATCTCCCAGGCGCCCACTCTCATCAACCCAGACTTTTCCAAGGATTTCATCCTCTATGCATTTGGAGGTGATGACACTATTTCTGCCATTCTGGTACAACAGAACAAAGATAATGATGAACAGCCGATTGCCTTCTTCAGCCAAAGCCTAAATGACTGCGAATTGAGGTACTCTTTTATTGAAAAACATGTGCTTGCAGTAATCAGGAGCTTGAAGAAATTCAAGCATTTAGTCTCAAACAACAAGGTCCAGTTGCTGGTCTCACATGCTGGGGTTAAGGACTTCCTCCTCAACAAGGATTTGAATGAGAAAAGGGCAGGATGGATCACCCGTGTCATGGAGTATGACATTGAGATCAAGATCACCAAGCTGGTAAGAGGCAAAGGTTTGTGTGAGCAGCTCGCTTCCAAACAACCAGACAACCCAGAAGATGAAGAAGACGCTGTCCTGCTATTACAAGATGATCAAAAACAGGAAAATGATGATGTGTCCACTCCCTGTTGGACTCAGAATATGATACATTTCCTACAGACGGGCATGTGCCCTCTAGAAATGAGCAAAGCAAAAAGAAGACACTTCAGGTTGCAGGCTATTCCATATACCATCATTGATGGAGTTTTGTTCAAGAAGGACGTGAATGGAGTGCTGCTGAGATGCATTAACACAGGTCAGATCCAAAGGGTATTAAAAGAGTTTCATGATGGACCAGCTGGTGGCCATTTTGCACCAAGAGTGACAGCTCTGAAAATCATGAAGGCTGGTTATTATTGGCCTAAAATATTCAGTGATTGCTATGCATGGATCAAGAGGTGTAAGAATTGTGCATTCTTCACAGGAAAAGAGAGACTTGCAGCCCTCCCATTACATCCAATCTCAGTTGACCAGCCATTCATGCAATGGGGTTTGGACTTCATTGGAGTCATCAATCCCAATTCGAGCCAAGGGCACAAATGGATTTTGACAGCCACAGACTACTTCACCAGATGGACAGAAGCAGTAGCAGTCAAAGAGGCGAATGAGTCTAGCATCTTGGACTTTTACGAGGGAATAACTACCAGATTTGGTGTACCTGCTACAATAGTCTCTGATAATGCATTGGCATTTATTGGATCTAAAGTGACTGAGTGGGCTGTCAAGAACGGGATTTACCTGAGCACTTCATCAAACTATTACCCTCAAGGTAATGGCCAGGCCGAGTCTACAAACAAAAACTTGTTGAGGATCATTAGGAGGACTCTTGATGAGAATCAGAGGGCTTGGCATACCAAACTGAAATCAGCCTTATGGGCTGATAGGATAACTCCCAAAAGATCCACAGGTAATTCTCCATTTAAGCTTGTCTATGGAAGAGAGGCAATCTTGCCCATGTCACTTGAGTTGCCAACGTTGGAACTCATGAAACAGCTGGAGTTGCTTGAGTTTGAGCCCATGGAGGTGAGATATGCAGAATTGATGGAGCTGCAAGAAATCAGAGATCAGGCATTCCAAGCAATGGAAAAGGATCAAGCTTTGATCAAAAAGACCTTTGATAGGAAGGCCAAAGATAGATCTTTTCAAGTAGGAGATCTAGTATTGAAATGGGATGTGGACAGAGCAAAACCAGGAAGGCATTCAAAATTTGATGCCATTTGGAGTGGCCCATACATGGTCACAAAGTGCAAGAACAACAATGCTTTCCAATTGGCCTCATTGGATGGTGAAGAACTGCAGATTCCAGTAAATGGAATCTATCTCAAGCATTGCTTCTAGAGGGAGGTTCACTACATCTGTAAATATTAGATTAGATTTTCTTTCCTCCAAGTGCTTGTGCACATTGTTTTGCTGTAGGTTAGTTTTGTTTTCCCTAAGTGCCTTGGCACAGTTTGCTGTCCATGGAGATGTTTAGCATGTCTTTGCTTTCATCAGGTCACGTTCCATCTTCCCCCTCACACATTCTGAAGTCAGTTTGGATTCGTAACAGAATATTTTATGACTCCATGCCCAATGGATTGCTTCAGGCAGCTGGTCTTTTCACCTAGCAGGCAGATGATCCCGCTGAGTCGCCAAATTGTTATCCAAAATTCACCCCCCCAGGGTAATTTTGATAACATGCATCAAATATCCAAATCCTAAGAAAATTGATTGATTCAGAGCAAAAATCAGGTTTCTAGGGTCCCTTCAGGAATTTTTCTAACTCCCCAGGCCGAAGAAGGAAGGAGCAAGCTCTGAAAATGCGGAAAAAGTTACAGAAAGGCGAAACAGGTTGATCCAGCCGAAAAAGTGAAAAATTGGCTAAGTCCTGCTCAAGGGAGCAACTGGAACATTTGGGACAGAAAGGCGCGGATCGGCCGAAAAGCCTCCAGGCGGCCCAAATTGCATTTGGGACAAGTGGGCCAAAAGAGACGCGGAGGGCACGAAAAGGGCCGATCCGGCCGAAAGAGGAAGAAAAATTGGCTAAGTGTTGCTCAAGACGTTTGGGACAAAAATACCCGAACCGGCCGAACCGGGCGAAATTGGTCCAGAGCGGTCCAAAATCAAAATGGGACATTTGGGGCCAAATTGTCCCAAAGGTCCCAAAGGCCAAATGGGACGTCTGGGACAAATGGACGTGAAATGCCCGAACCGGCTGAAAAGGAGAGTCTTTCAGCCCAAGCTGCTAAACTGGGACAAATGGGACAGATGGACGCGAAGTACCGGCCGAACCGGCCCGAAAAAGGTCCAAAAGGTTCAAAATCAAATGGGAAAAATGGAAGGAGCAAAGCCAATCAAAAGGCCACGTGTCTTCGCCAATAAATGAGGGACAAGGAGCACTGTGCCATCTGGGACAAAAAGACGCGAAGGGCGCGAAAGAGCCGGCAGGGCCGAGAACCAATGAGAATCATGCCACGTGTCACAAGGAGAAAGGTCAAAAAAGTCAAAGGGCGAGTTTTCGAGCACCGATCCGAACCAATGGGATAGTGCCACGTGTCCCAGCTAGGGCCCACAAAGGAATTTCAAAGGAAAGCCCGCCGAAAAGTAGAGGAGAGAGAATTATTCAGTGAATCAGAGCATGCCACGTGGCGTCCAGGTGGCAATGCGCGGGAAAACATTTCAAAATCCGTTTTCGCCTGTTCCGTGCCCTAAATCTTCAGATCGACATATCTTTCGATCCAGAGCTCAGATTTGCACGTTCTTTATATCAACGGAAAGCTCATGAAATTCTCTACACGTTTCCAGGGTCAATCTTGCATTTTGGTTTAGTCTGGAGGGAGAAAATTGAGAAATGCCTCTGGCATGAAATAACAAGCAGAAGTAATGCTTCAACAAACAACTTTAATGCAGCAGACAGTTCGCCGCTTCTGTTAGGCAGCCCGCCGTTTTGCCAGGATCCACCGCTTCTACCATGATGGATGAATTGAATGCAACCTAGAGGTGGTTGGGGTAGATTTGAAATTTCCCTCCTCTCTTTCCTCTCTCATTCTTTCTATATATTGAAAAGAGGAGCTTCTTTTCAAGGTCGAACATTTTTTCTGTTTTGCCTCTCCCTTTTCTCCTCAGGCGAATTTGTGGAGTTCGAACCTCTCATTTGAACTGTAATACTATTCTGCCTCTTGGCATTCTGCAGTGTATTGTATCAATCTTTGGAGCAAGTAATACATGTCTGTGGATGATTCTCAACCCTCTCTGTGTTCATTTTTGCATCCTCCTGGTCTTTTACTGCAGTTTCTGTCATCTGTGCATGATTTTATATCACATTCAAGTGGTCTGTGTTTATTGGAAAAATAAGTGTTCTTCATTCCTCGGTGCATCACCTCCATTAGTTTAGATTTATTTTTATGCATTTTCTTACCTTGTCTCCTTGGCAGATTAGTTTAGGTTTTAAAAGAAAACCCTCTGCATATTTCGTGTGCATCTGAACAGAGGAATAGGAACCAACCTTCTCTGGAGATTCCTTTCTCACTCTTCAAGTCCCACACTTGGAGAAAGGATTCAATGTTATGCAATCACACTGGATGTTAGTATGATCAACCTTCATTTCTTTCCTATCTCTTCAAGAAGGAGGTTTGGAGAGAGAAGAACACTGATAGAAAAATGAATATAACTTTTTTATTCCTTAACCATTTGTCCTAAAAAAAATTACCAGAGTTCAGTATTGGAGTGCTCTTCAAAAATTCCTCTAATTATTTATCTAAAGGATGCTTTACATTTTTTTATTTCTAAGAAGACATGTCATTGTTTTAGCCCTTCTCACTTTACTCAATTTTGATAAAAATTGAATATCTTCAACAATATTCTTCAAATTTTAATAAATCTTGACCCATAACACTACAATACTTACCTCTACATGCTCTATGGCTTGATTTCTCATAAATGATCCTGTACGGTCAAGATAAATCTCATTTTTCCAAGCTTCTGCTACTAGTTCTCAAAGATAATTTTAGTGAAAACTTTAATTTTGCCTCTAGGAGTTAAAGTATGCCATATAGATGCTCATAAATTCTATAGTAAGTTTTTCTATGATTCTTCCATACTTACCTAGGCTTTTCATGGCCTAATTTGAGCTCTTACACCTCATTAGGCTCTAGAACTAGGCCTGAATGGGCTAGTTCCAACTGTGACTGGCAACACCTGACCTGATGGTCACCCAAGGATCTCTTGCACATTCTTAAAACACCATTTATGACTTGTGGGACACATGAGAAAAGATCACCAACCACCTCCATACCTCTAGTGGGCACCTACCTCACTGATCAAGCCTACAACACCCTAAAATCATCCTAAAATCCACTTTGTGAATACCAACCACCATTGAGAAAGCACTACCAATCAACCTTCAAGACCCTAATTGATCCTCACTTGACGATTCACACCTTTTCCATCAATGCCACCTGACATTAATGACAACACCAATGCACCAAGGTTCAACAAGTGTATGGTATGTGCATGATAATGGGGGTTGGGTGTAGTGCTCAAAGTGTGGAGGTTCCATGCCATGTTTTTTGGAAATAAAAATGGTTCATGTGATGCAAGGATTTACATTTAATGATGCAAAAGGATAAGGAACATTAGGAAAGTCTATGGGTTCACACTTATGCAAAAATTAGAATAATAGAAAAACATGTTGAAATTTCAATAAACAAAAGGAACACATACTAACAAGATTCTAATTTGGACCAATGATATAACCTAAATGTTTAATCCTTTAAGGGTGTGGTAACCAATTATAGATTATCCTAATCAATTAGTTTCGAAATCTAATTACGGAAATATCATGAATAATAATTAAACAAAGATAAACTATGATAGAAACTAAAACCAAACACTAGAAATGAGAAGGAGAAGCGGACTTAGCTAATATCTTGGAAAATGTGTTGATTGGAAAAGGATGGAAATGATTTGACAAAACTTCACCACTGAAATAGTGCACTACAAATTTCCTAGACTAAAGTGTATGGCACGGCCCATAGTGTATCCTCGTTATGGACCTTTATGTATGCTCTTGTCCCTCTACACTTTCATCTCTTGAAAATTTATGGGTTTGCACACTACTTCCTGATTTTATATTGCATCTAATTAAATATTTAAAACCCTAGATGGTGAGAGAGTTCTACAAAACAAACATTATTTTAGTTATGGGCATCCCTCCGCACCATCAAGATCACCACTACTCTAAACAAGGGTCAAATCACATGTTTTTTTTGCCTAGCATGCGATACCTAGAATGTATGCAACCATATTGATAATCATGAGTTTACAACAATGTGATTGTACTTGACCTTTACCCTAGCTTGATTTGACTTTGATAATGTGCCATTTGTATTTGCATATTTGAGTGGATGAATGCCCTATAATGAGTATGTAGAGAATGTGGATATCAAGCGCTTTTTGGAGTATATTTTCTTGTGATTGATTTTATTCTTTTCTCTTTGTAATGTTAGGATTCAAGTAGATAGAATTCCCTTCTCTAATGGTAGATAAATAGTTTTCTTATATATGTGTTCTAGGTCTAAAAAACTAGGAAAAATGATAAATGAAAGTGTACTAAAGAGATTGCAATAAGGAAAATTAATGTTGGAAGGAAAAGAACCAAATAGGTTAAGTGGGTCCATAGTGTATAGATGTTATGGAACTTTTTAGGCCCTTTGGTCCCAGATGCATGTGTGAATGATCTGGGAAATGGAATTGGAATGTGTTGTTTTGGTCCAGAGATTTATAAATTATAATAAAAACTCTCAATATTGAAAATAATGAAAAGCTTCTCATATTCAATTATTCGGGACTGTATACAAATACATAGTGAGATGTGGTTCCAATAAACTAAGAAGTTGCTATAACAATACTCCAAAAATAATCTCGCATAAAAAATTATCTACATAAGTTGTTAAAACAAATTACAATAGATAATTACTTTTGCAATTATAATCTACCCATCTAATAATAATAGAAATGTGAGCACTATATTTTATATTTCCTAGCATTCCCCCTTAGTGCGAACATGGGAGAAAAATAATCACACTTCTTCCGCAGCTTGCCACCCCTGCGGGCTCATGATCTTGGCTCAATTATGGTTTTGCAAATGTTGACCAACAACCTTAGTATGAACCTCTGCTCATCCGGTATGAACCCTTGTTCATCAAATATGGACCCTTGTCTAAGGTATAAACCCTTGTTCATCCTCTTCAAGTATCATGATGCTACTTTTACCTTGTGCTTTCAGTTTTCCACTATATTTTCACATCAGGAAAGTACATAGGAATAGACTTTAGCATAATAGAAATGGAAATTTTGTGTTATGTTCCCCCCACAATGTGAAATTTCCATTATTTATTAATCCAAAAACACTGAAATGAAGCACATTGCATAAAATTGAAACAAAATGCACACTATAAGTCAAATACATAACTAAAAAAACATGTCACAACCTCATTTTATGGTCATGTCTCTTGCGGTTGGAAAGAGGATGTTGTTTGTCCTCCATCCTCTAGTTAGATGCTTCTTACTTAATATATAAATTCTTCAAAATTATAATCATTGTCCATTGGTTCTTGTCCCTCACTTTCTTATTCTTTTTCATCAACAACCATGGAATTTTCTTGTAATTTTCCATCAAGTAAATCCCATGCTCTTTTCTTGCATTTTAGGGCTAAGTGACCAAATTGTTTATAGTAGTAACAAGTGGTTTGATTCTTCGTAGTTTTAGAGTTGGATCCTTCTTGAAATGGGGATTTAAATCTCCCTTTACCATATGATTTATTTTTTCCATACATTGCACTTTCCTATATATCAATCTTATTGGTTCTATTTCTTCTTTTATCAAAGAAGAAATCAAATCTTCTAAAATAGGATTTATTTTAATCAATTTAAAGACTATGTTAGATTAGTTGGGAGACATATTATTAAGTAATATAGCTTTTGCATCATCATTAGGAACATAACATTTTATTCCAGCTAATTGATTTGAAATAGAACGAAACTTATTGACGTGTTCAACCATATTGTCACTTTCTTCCATCTTGAGCCCAAACAACTTCTGCCTAAGTGCCACTACTGTACTTTCTACTTGTGACCCAAATAGTTTGCTCATTGTCGTCCAGATGAAATGTGACATATTTGTTAGATTTATGTGATGTAGGTATTCATCAGATAATCTCAATCCAATAATCATCTTTGTTTTTTGATCTTTGCTTTCCCACTTTGTTGCTTCATCTACGTCATTTGGTTTCTTGATTTTTCTTTCCACAACATCCCATAGATCTTTGTTGATCAACAACGGTGGAGTTCTTACTTGTCATGTATGAAAATATTAGCTTAAAATTTTAAATTTTGGTTCTACTTGTCCATTTTGATACTTTGACAATGACTTAAATTGATAACTTAAAATGACTATTCTTGACAGACACCGGGAAACAATATTTTTAAATGAATACTATTGATGAGTAATACTAATAAAAATATGACTATCCAAAAAATACAACTTTGATTATGACTCTTAATTTTGACAAGATTATAACGGTGACACAAAACTAAATATAAAAGTAATTTAAGATTACATGTTATAACAATGCAAGACTACACTAGACATTTTAATACTTACTACAAATTTGAAGCAAGACACTAATATTAGATGCAAATGGATAGACTTAATTTTACCTATCGACTTTTCTTGGCTTCAAACACTTAAATAATAAAAACTAAACTCTTAAAAAACCATAGATCGGCTGAAAATAACACTCTTAACATCTAAATAAATAATAAAGACCTAACCTAGATAGTAGAACACCACTTTAATCTTGAGGAGTTGGCTAAATACGAGCTTGGGATGGAAAGCAAGTTCCAAACGCTTCCAAGTATGAAGATCCAGCACACGATCATTGAAAAGAGAAAGTTTCTGATGTGATTAGCCACCCAGTCAATGCGCAGTCATCAACCGGATAGATGGAAAACTGTACGTGAAGATTGAAATAACTTAATAAATCAGCCGAACTACAAATATATCACTGTAGGTCTTCAACGCCGTAACAAATCTAGTGCACGGATTTTTTGGAATCCAAAAATGTCAGGTTTAGTATTGAGTCACATCAGATCAAACACCCCACAAGCAAGCCATAAAGAATTAGAGGGAGTGAAAGAATATTGTTGCGTCGAGTATTAGGCAGAGATCTCTGGTGCTCGACGCACGTATATGTTTGGAAAATGTAAACTGTAATGCGCCCTCACGTTGATCGGCCTGATTAAACATTAAATACATAGAAAGAGATAGTTGTCAGGATTTTCTGTCATGCACTTATACTCCTTTCCTCTCATGCCCTTCAAAACACCAAAATGATATGTAGTTTATTAGACGCCACAGCAATTTGAAGGAGGACGTGATGTTTGTAGACCCAATCTCTGGCGTTGTTGATACCAAATGTTTTGGTACAGAGATTTGCAGAATATAATAAAAACTCTCAATATTGAAAACGATGACAAGCTTCTCATATTCAATAATTCGGGACCGTATACAAATATATAGTGAGATGTAGTTTCAATAAACTACGAAGTTGCTATAACAATACTCGGACAATAATCTCTTACACAAATTATCTCCGTAAGTTGTTAAAACAACTTCTTTACAATAGACAATTACTTTTACAATTATAATTTACTCATTAATAATAATAGAAATGTGATCACTATATTTTATATTTCATAACATGTGGGAGGGTATCCTTCAAGTGATGGAGTAATGTGATTATTATGTGAACAACTAGGTTGTATATGCAAGTAAGGATGAGTGAGATATATCAAGGGATAACATGATTGGCTAAATTGAGAAAAATTGGGATAATGTAAGAGTGTTGTACAATTTATGTTGTTAAAAGACATGAATTACCAAAAATAAAGGGTGATCCAAGAATGCCCCTAGGGGAAATATTTAGATTTTTAGTGTTTTAGATGAATAGATATTATGTAACCATAGAAGGGAAGTAAGGTTACCCCTAGTGTGTGTGTGTGTGTGTGTGTGTGTGTGTGTGTGTGTGTGTGTGTGTGTGTGTGTGTGTGTGTGTGTGTGTGTGTGTGTGTGTGTGTGTGTGTGTGTGTGTGTGGAGATTTTGTGTGTTTTAGATTAATAGATATTATATAACCATAGAAGAGAAGTAAGGTTACCCCTAATGTGTGTGTGTGTGTGCGCGCGCGCGCACAAGCGTGCGTGCGTGCGTGTGTGTGACAGCTCCCTCAAAAGTAAATTTGAAACCTATAAACAAAGTGTGTCATTGGGAAACAAGGGGTGAGTGTATAACCCCCAAGGGTGTGAGTAGTGCATGAATTATCCAATGATTACATTGAGCGAAGAGCCACTATTTTCCATTGTGAATGAAGGAAGCATGTGACCACGGCTCAAGAGAATAGTGTCATGTGAGGTTGTGTGTGGGACAGTGTGTGTGGAAGGTTGCGTCCTAAAGAGTTTCATCATGGAGAAGGTGAAATAAACCTATGAGAAGACCTAGACATGTAATGTGTACCAGGAACTCTGTGTGATGCCCTATTCCTATGTGAAGGGATATAAGACCTATAAATATGTCAGGAGTGAGTCATATAACCCGAAAGTTGAGGATACCTACATAGGCTAGTAGCCGTTAGTTAAAGTGTGGTACTAGCACTATGAGTGTGTGGAAAGATCATAATACCATCATTTCTAGCTATAGGAGTGACTGCAGTGGTAGGTGTACTATGGACAATGCTAACTAGAGTGGAGGGTGCACTAATGGTAGGGACCTGTGAAGCTGAGGAGCAATATATAGACGAGTTGTAAGTGATATTCCTTGGATAGCAATGACTTGACGTTCATGTAGGAATTTGACACATTGATGTGCAATGGATGGAACAAACCTAATAGCCTTGAGCCAAGGAAGACCTAAAACCATGTCATGATGCTTCATTTTCGATGCTATAACAAATGGCTTACATAGAGTGTGAGGCCCAACGATGATGGGAAGATTTATACACCCATAGGAGGCTGGTGACTTGAGTCAAATTTAGGACAATGGAAAGCCAATAGAAAGTGAATATGCATTATGCTTAAAAGTCGAATTGATCATTACATTGTTGAGAACTTTATTAGCAATAGACATAGGAATGTGAAGTCTAGAAGATATAAAAGAGGCGTGGAAGTCCACATTACTAAAATTGATGATCGCTGGTGAAGAAGTAGTAAAAGAAACAAGAAAATATAAGGTAACATTGGTAAATTGAGGAGGAAAATCCATGTTATAAGCATGGTTAGTAGTTGCCTCCGGTGTAGCTTATTCATGTTTCAAAAGCAAGTAATTGAATATTTTAATATTTTAAGTCATTGAATATTTTATCATTAGTAGGTTTAGATGCAACAATATCATCCCATTCAATAAAATCAGAATCAGTTATATCTTGAATTATATATTTAAGTTTAAATCATATATCTATAGAGTTCTTGTTGCATTGGTGATAGTCACAATATGCTTTTTCATTAAAGTTTTTACCTTGGGGATAACTAGAGTAACAAAGTCCATCTCAAGCCGTGGAGGAAGAGAGATAAGATTGCTATCTATTTGTTGTTGTAACACCACCTAAGGTGGCATTGGAAATTTAGTAAAGTATCGTCAAGGAGTCTAAAGTTAGAGCTTTGTTGTTTGGGACACTGCATTAACATTTTCTTTAGCCTTGGCTCCGGGCTCAATAGCTTTACTCTTGAAAGTAGAATTATTTTGGAACTTAGCATTAGATTGGGTAAAATATTGGTCACTATGTTTGCGATTTCCCATGGAAATCGGTTTGGCCTCATGGTCTTTAAGGATATGACATAAGTGATCGAAGGAATGCAAGGCGTCAAATATGACCAATTATTAGATAAGAGGCAAGAGGCTTTGTAAAACTAGGTCTTATAACTCAAAATCAGCTAAGGCATTGTTCATTTTGGTAAAATTAGTTTTGTAACATAGAACATAGTCACTAAGGCATTCATTAAATTAGGGAAAATTTTAGTGGTGAATATTCATTAATTCACAAATATACTAGTTTTTGAAATTTGAAATTGGAGAATATTTAGGGTACAATCTGGGACTAGTTCGCCAAAATTTTTTGGGTACAAGTTAATTATAGGGGTCAATTCGTCATTCCCACAAAATAGAAATTCACAAAATTTTCCTGAATATAGTGATTCGGTAGCATAGTTTTATGCTACTGGCCGACATCATATAGTATGATGTCATTCGGTAGCATAAAAATGCTATCGACTAATAACATATAGTTATGATGTCGGCCAATAGTATTTTTTATGCTACCGGCCTACAGCATACTATATGTTTTTGGATGGTAGCATAAAAATATGCTACCGACCAGTAGCATAAAAATATGCTACCGACCAGTAGCATAAAAATATGCTACCGACCGGTAGCATATAAAAAAGCTATCGTCTGGTAGCATTTAATAGCGATTTTGTGATGTCTTAATATTCGCCATTCATGCAAAAGCTAATTTTCCTAGATTTGCTAAATATTTTCTAAGGCTTTTTTTCGGAGGGACCATTAAAATTTTCCCTACATTAAATCCTTATTTCATTTTATCAATTTGTGCATAATATATTTTAGTACCAATGTTAATATAACAATGTGCTAAAAATAGATTTGCTAACAGATTACAAGATTGTATAGAATGCATAGGAAAATCATAGAACCATTGTAATACATAATCCTGTAAACTTCTAGTAAATAATTTTGTTAATAATGTATCATCGAAAGCATAATCTAAGCAAGTAACATAAAATGATCTAATATGTTCTTGTGGATTTTCGTTACCATTGAAAAGTGGGATTTTAGGAAAAATAATATTAGGAGGAAGCTTAGATAAGATTCAACCCCATGTATGAGAAGGATATGAAAAATAAGTGAGGAATCCATAGAAGAAGAAGAGGTAGTAGCACCCCATTTTAGTTGAATAACTTGGGCTTGCAATTCATACACCAAGGAATTTAAGGCATGGGTGTTGGAAGAAGAATCTGGTTGAATATGAGAGATAAGAGGATGATAAAAATGAGTGGTAGACATAAGAATGGAGACAACAAGACTAGATGCTCCCATGGAGGTGGGAGGAGAAGATAATGTAATGGAAGATATGAGAACAACGAAGGTGACATCATTAGGAATATGAGTAGTAGAATTATGGAGTTGATGTGATTCCTCACAAGCGAAATATAAGAAAATATCAAGATTATGAGGATTGGATGTTATGTATGCATTTAGATCATTTGAATGTTTAATGTTACATGTTTCAGAAGGAACTTAATCCATGATGCAAAAGAGTAAAGAATCATTAAAAACCGTAAGACCCTAGAATACTCAAGAGAGGGAGATTTGATGCAAAACAAAATATTCAGGTTCACCAAATGATTTAACCTAAATGGTTAATCTTTTAAAGGGGGTAGAAATTGATTGTAGATTATCCTAATCAATTATTTTCCGAATACAATTTCAAAAATATCATGAATAATCATTAAAAAAAGGATAAAAAGGATAAACAGTGAAACAAAACACTAATAATGAGAAGCATAAGATGGATTAGCTAATATCTTGGACTATGTGTTGATATGGGTTGATCTGAATATTGGAAATGATTTGATAGAGATTCACCACTGAAAATGTGTCCTAAACAGATGCTTGGACCAAAGCATATGGCACGTCCCAAATCATACCCCCGTTACGGTCCTTTCTGTATGCCATTTTCCCTATATACTTTCAAATCCTACAAATTTATGGGTTTGCACATTTCTTCCTAGTTTGCTCCTGTCTAAAATTTGGACCTTCAAAATTGTGTGATGCTCTGTGTTCAACTAATTAAATATTTAAAACCCTATATGGTGAGAGAGTCTTGTAAACAAAACATCATGTAGGTTGTGTGCACCCGTGTGCACCGTCGACATCTCGACTACTCCAAAGAGGGCTCAAATCGCATGTTGTTTTGGCTTAACACGTAATATATAGAATGTATGTAGCCATATTGATAATCATGTTCTTGCAACAATGTGATTATACTTGACCTTTTCCCTAGATTGATTTGACTTTGATAATGTGCATTTTGTATTTGCATATATGAGTGGATAACTACCCTATAATGAGTATGCAGAGTATGTGGATCTCAAGCGAGTCTTGGAGTAGATTTTCTTGTGATTTCTCTTAGTTTTTATTCATTGGAATGCTAGGAGTCAAGTAGATATAATTCCCTCCTCCAATGGGAGATAAATAACTTGCTTATATATGCATTCTAGGTCTGGAAATCTTAGAAAAGCTTGACTAGAAGTGTACCAAAGAAATTGAAATAAAGAAAATTATCATTGGAGGTAAAGGGACCAAAGTGACTAGGTGATTCCATGATGTTTGATGTTATGGCCCTTTCTAGGCGCTTTGGTCCTAGATGAATGTGCAAATGATCTAGGAATTAGAATTGGAATGTGTGAGGTTATAGCATGATTTGATGGAGTAATATGACCATTATACAAACAAATAGGTTGTGTGTGCAAATAAGGATGAGTGACATATAACAAGGGATAACATGATTTGCCAAATTTAGAAAGTGTGGGCTAATGCAAGAGTGTTGGACATTTTTTTTGTTGCAAGACATAAATTACTAAAATGTTTTTCTACACCAATACTCATTAAACAAAAAATATGCTAGCAACACAAAAACCAACTAGTATGGTAATGTACTTATTTTTCTACATTTTTCCTCTATTATTCTCTCTCCTCAAAAGTTTTCTCTCTCCTTGTCTTCTTGTTGTTATGGGTTTTTCACTTGAACAATATGTTACCAAAAGCATAACTATATAATTCTAGGGGGTTTTCTTACGTGGGTCATACCATCCCATATTGAGTCCCCCAGGTTTTATGTCCTTCTTTTTTGGATTTCCAACAGGTTGTTGTCAACAAGCATGTCAATAAACTACTAATTTAAATTTAAATGTTTATATATATATATATATATATATATATATATATATATATCATTAGTGCATTCAGGAGAAGGAAACATATAAATAATTGATAGAGAAACATCCTCATGCCAAAAATAATCATTACAAGAAATTAGAGAAGCATTCAATCATTTAAGGAAATATGAAGACAATCTAATATTTATTAGGTGTTGCACTAAACATTTATTAGAGCATCAAAAGTGATAAGGGTTGTGCACTTTCATTACATTGACTTGAATTATACCCAATGTGCTATTTTTACAGAACTATTTCCATAAAGGGCCCCAACAATTATGTGTAGATAACACATGCCCTCAAAACATCCCCATTTTTTAAAATTGTTCTTACCACATTTTTATGTTGTATTAGGGTTATGAGGAATGAGATTAGTTTCCCAATTATCCACACATGATTTTGAAAAATATAGTGATGTTTTTGGATTCTCGAAGTTGATGAAAAGGTTCATGAAATCATGTTTTCCCTAGCCAACAATTTTGGTAATGGGAGATTACACTAAATATTCAAGCAATGGTTCTTCATTAGCACTTATGTTTTCAGAGTTTTCTTTCCCTTTCTATTTTGACCTACTCCACATTATTGATTTTTTATGAAGATTTTTATAGTCACAGTGAATTATATATTACTTTATAACCCCTTAATATAAATTATTACTCTAAAATATTTGTTTATGTAATTAGGTTTCATCTAATTTTTGTCTATCCATTTCATCATGAATTGGAATTTTTATTGGTATGTATATTGCATTGTTGATGTAAAAGTATTTTCCTATAAAACAAGGATAAAATTAGAAGTGCATAATATTTTTTAGCAATTGAACAATGAAGAAATAATATGAATTGCATATGCTTTTCATGATTTGTTTGTTTAGTCTATGTTAAATTTACTTTTTTTAGGATTTGTTCACAGGCCTTTATGTTGGCCTAGTGTGGGCCTGTAAAATTTTGTTATAAAGTAATAACCTATGATCACTAGAAAATGGAGGATGTGGATATATTTTTAGTGCCATCGTGGTTCATAAATAAATTCTTTACTATAATTGGAATAAATGGTTCTCAAACTAGGAGCACAAGTATTAGTGACATGTTAAGCTATTTAATACATTAAATATCTAAATCCGAATAGGGTTTATAATTGTTAAGAATTCACAGTTTTTTGTGTTTTTAACCTTCAAATACTTTGCAAAATTTTGAGTTCCCCATCTCTTCCAACTTGTAAGTTTTAATTATGGTGTGTGTGTGTGTGTGTGTGTGTGTGTGTGTGTGTGTGTGTGTGTGTGTGAGAGAGAGAGAGAGAGAGAGAGAGAGAGAGAATAAATAATTCATTTTCTAATTTTATATGTTGTGATAATAGTAACGATGTGATAGTTTGAAGGGTTATATTATTGGAACACATCAATATATTAATCAAAATATTAAAAAATATGGTTATGATAAAATGGGTGGCCAGAAAAATAGATAGCACAATCTCCATGCTGAAAAAAATATGACTCAAAATCTAAAACAAATGTCACAAGTGGTGGCTATGTATTATAATAGTCCAATGATCATATTAAAAGATGAGAAACATTATTATCATGCACATGTAGCAACAAAATTAGGGGAGGTAGTGGATTGTCCTTAGGAGAAGGGTACCCAAACCAAAGGGCTATCCTATATGCAGATCTAGGGTTTACCACCCATATTTTACTTGAGAATAATATTACATAGCCAGAGGAACCATGATACCCCACCCCTCCATGCCAGAAAAATAGATATCCCAATCTCCATGCTTGCAAAATGTACACGACTCAAAATCTAAAAAAATGTCACAAGTGGTGGCTACTTATTAGAAGTCTAATGATCATATTAAGAGATGAGATGCATAATAAACATGCGTGTGTAGAAAAAACATTAGTGGAGGTAGTGGATCATCCTTAGGGGAAGAATACCCAAACCAAAGGGCTCTCCTATATGCGGATCTAGGGTTTACTGCCCATATTTTACTGGAGAATCATCATAAATATCCAAAGAAACCATGATACCCAACCTTGGTGGTGGATAATTAGACACAATGATGCCTCATTGCACTAAAGACAACCATTAAGAGGGACCAACAATGGACTTTACATGGGGTGGAAAACTCTAATATCCCCCGAGGCAAAACTGGTAAGAAGTTACTAACAAGTGAATATGACTATTTTTTAGAGTGAAATTGTTTATGCCTCTAAGTGGGATTTAGAGGGCCCAAATATGGAAGATTTTAATGTACATGACTCATGGTGTAGGGTGGACACCCCTAATTATTCATCAATTCCTACAAGTACTAGAATTCTAGTGCCACATTTTGTGCTTGTGTCTATATTTGAATACAAAGAATACATATGACAAAAAAATTATCATTAACAACAAATTACTAAGAAATGAAATCATTATTAAAGATAACACCATTTGTATCTTTCCAGTGATGAAATAAAATAATAATTTTGAATAAATTTAATATAAAATAAATGTAATATGTACACATAGAGATATCCCCAAAAATATTTAGTCTCCAATTAATGGGATCCATGCAAAAGGGATTGAATATAGAATGAATCCATGACCAGACACATCTACCATGGGGTTAGGTTCAGAAAATGTGTTTGAAAGGTTAAGGTTGAGCACAAGTAAGGATTTTGTGGCTAGGAATTCCAATATGTTTAAGTTTTTCCCTAAGAGTGATGCTACAAGTGGCCTTGGTGGACTAAACACCAAAGAAAGTTAGAAAATTTGAGCTAGATCGTAGAATTCCATACCTAAATGAGGTGATTAAGACACATTTTGGGAGAGGAATTCAAAATCAATTAATAATTTATCATAAAAAGAGTAGGGGAAAAAGCTCAGTTCCTAATAAAACAAACCTGATGAGTAATATTTGAATTTGATGTTAATTACATCACTAACATTTCCACAAAATATTTTGGGATTGCAACCCAAGCTTGTGAAGTATCACATATGGTAGAATCTCTTGAATTCTCAAAATGGAGGGAAGGTAAAAGGGGAAAATCCTAAATTTTCATTGGATAATCAACCAAGGTATATAATCTCTAATAGATACTAGATCCCTAATAGTGAAAATTCCTTTCCCCGAAGAATATAAGGGCTTTGATGTACCCAACATTTTACTATTGGAACCACCTTTATATTATAAACATAATAATACAAAGTGTTACATAGTAAAGGGTGGCTGACAGAGAACACATCCCAAAGACCATCAAGGCCCAAAGCGCAACACAAAAAAGTCACGAGGGAAACAAAAATGGCCAAGAGGGAAACAAAGAATAGCCACGAGGGCAAAACAAAACAAAACCAACCAAAAAGAGACTACATTAAGGAAATGATAAGTACATGAAGCAAAAACACTTAGAGGTGGTGGTGGATCATCTCTCGGTGGAATAAAGCCAAGTGCACGAGGCTTGTCAGCAGGGGGTCAACCATCCATCTGTCCTAATCCGACATCTGAATACTGAACGGCACCATAATCCCCCAACCAAGTGGGGGCTAACCGCTAAACCTAGGAACTCCCCTAGGTGGAGAGCCCCAGTTCGAAGAGTTGGAAGTATCTTTTCCTCACGTATGAGGGCTCAAATCGGGCCCATAAGAGGAGGAGCCAAGGTGCAAGCTCATAGAGGAGAAATTCGATCACTCAGAGAGTGGTTGCGAGTGAGGCTACAACTTCTAAGTGATGGAGTAGGAGACAGAGGACATAGATCATCATCTGGAGGGACCTGAACCATGGTGCATGATGCATTACCCCAATGATCGAGCAACTAGTTGAAGGTGAGAAAACTCTAGAACCAATTTTTAAGCTTAGGTCTGGATCTGCATACACACAGAAGAAAGAATAGTCACATTTTCATTAACGGGAAGCTCTAAAGTGGACTCACATTGCTAAAACAAAGCATTATTCATATCCTTCCAAAGTTGAAAAATAATAACAAGACGGAAGAAATTCCAAATAGAAGCAATGTAAGTAGGTCAGTTAGCATAATCTCTAAAAAGGTAGTCTTCCAATAAAAAACTTAGGATGATAAGGTTGGAAAATGGAGTGTATCCAACACCAAACACTTTGAGCATAGGGGTAGAACCAGAATACATGCTTACAAGATTTAGGATGACCACAACATAAGTATTTGGGGTTGGGAATGCCAATGTCGCTTAATAATTCCCCCAAATGGAGGCCTTAATAGATTAGGCACCAGAGAAAGAAATTAAACTTTGGATCGAACAAAGGATTCCAAGCACGATGGAGGCAATGAAGCCAAGTGGTAGAGGAAGAGTGTATGTTCCATCTGGTATTGAGCTTGTCATTATCAGGTGAAACAGGGGAAAGAAGAGAATAAATGACCCCCGAGTTATAATTAAGCAAAGGTATATCCTAATTCCATCTCCAATCCTTCCACCAAGCAGTAGGTGGTTATAGCCCAAGTTTGTGTAACATCACATCTGGCATGAGAGACTAAATTTTGAGAACTGAAGGCATGTCTATATTATCTAACTTAAATTTCTTCTTAAGCTCTGGATAAGGAATCCAATCTCTGCTAGAGACTAGATCACTGATAGTGGAAATTCCTTTCCTAGCAAGCATCAATGCCTTGATATCAAGAAGTTTTGCAAGAGGTAATTTGTCTGATGAGAAAACTAGCGACCACTAGATGTTATGATCATTGAAGGAAAGTACAAAATGGAATCCATCCCCAACCCATCGCATCAGATGTTTTACTCCCTCAAAATATTTCCATATGCTCTTCACCAAAAAGGTACTAGGTATTTTAACTAGCACTCTAGTGATTAATAAAGTGTGAAAACTAATGTTCTCCCAACATTTCTTACCATAAGGATACCTAGACGAAATGCAGTGTAGTAATAAAATATGCCAAGCTTTGTTACCATGAATGCTACGAACAACCCACTTGGCACAAAGAGAGATGTTATGTCTATACACATCAATAATACCCATTCCTCCCTGGTCCTGTGGAAGCATGCAAATATCCCACGCCACCTAGTGGAATCCTCCTTGTATATAACTCGACTAAAGATAGTCCCTTAATAACTTGGCCAAATTTCCAAAGGAAGCTTGAAAAAGACACCAACAAGCTGCATGGTAAACCTGAGTAGCATCCAATATCTTAGTGTATACCTGATATTTCCCAGCCAAGGAGAGTAGTAGAGAGACCCACTTTTACACTTTCTATTCAACCCAGTCAATTAAAAATTGTCATAGAGTGGA
The DNA here is from genome assembly GCA_019776745.2 of Taxus chinensis. Classification (NCBI taxonomy): domain Eukaryota; kingdom Viridiplantae; phylum Streptophyta; class Pinopsida; order Cupressales; family Taxaceae; genus Taxus; species Taxus chinensis. The sequence continues at coordinate 659,271,110 of CM034155.1, read as the reverse complement.
AGACTCATTGTCAAAGGCAAAGGGGATACCCAAAAACTGAAATCTTTCTCCTTGATGAATCCATTTCCAAGGGTAAGTTGTCAACCAATTGGGCATTGGAAAAGAGCTTTGAAGGAACCCTAAAGACTTAGTAAGCTTGAACATTAGACCCCAAAGCTTTGCAAAAAAAACTCAATGAAAGAGAAGGTCTCTTGTATGTTCTTCTCGAGATTCAACTAGAGTGAGAAAGGAGTTGTCAGTGAAGTGGCCATTGATGAGTTGAGTCTTGTGATCAGGGAGAAATATACCACATGAATGTGCCCATGCTCCTCTCTATCCGTAATGAGATACCCAAGAGCATCAACAAGCTAAGACAAAGAGATCTGGAGAAAGAGGGACGCCCTATGCCTTATAGATCGGAACAATCCAACTATGAAGGAGACATGATGACCATTGATAGTAAGACTAAGAGGAGGCATTCTGCAAATAAAGTCTTAACAACATTGAGAAAAAAGTGTGAAAACCCAAAGCACAAAGCATAGAAAGAATGAATGGCCATTCAATTCAATCATAACCCTTCTCAAAATCAATATTTAAAAAATCACTCTCTGGAGAGAAATCCGAGCCCATTCCATGCCTTCCCAGAAAACTATAAGGTTATCCAAAATATAATGACCTTTAACAAATCTAGATTTCTTCAGGTCGCACGATCTTGGGGAGAAGAGAAGCAATGCAAAGGGTGAGAGCCTTAGCCAAAATCATATAGGAAACATTGAGAAGAGTAATGGGCCTTCAGCTAGTGATAAACTTTGGATTCCTAGCTTTAGGGATAAACATTAATATTTCCTTTGTTAATAACATCTCCAAGGGACTCGTTTCACAAGGCTTCTTGATACATCCTCAACAGATCATGACCAACAATATGCCAAGTAGCTTTATAGAATTCACATGGAAAGCCATCTAATCCAGAATATTTTTCATCAACAAAACACATGAGGGCACCATGAAGCTCTTCCAAATTAAGAGAGGCATCACAGTGTTTCCTTTCTTGCTTAGTTCAACTTGCAAGGAACAATATCAATACATTATTACAATGTTGCTTAACTCTTGGCTGAAGGCTTCTGGGCCTGAAAAACTGATGTATAGTGATCCACAAATGTTATGGTAATATTTGGGATGGTTGTGACCCGAGCATGGGCAAGTTGAATTGCCTTAATTTTCTCCTTAACATATTTAGATCTGAGGGATTTAAAAAAACTTTTGGTAGGCCAATGACCAAGTTGTAAGCTAGTGAATCTGAGCACGGACCTGACCACCCTTGGCCTTATGATGTTCTATGATCTTTAAAGTAATGTCTAAGTTTACACAGCCAAACTTGAGTTGCCACATCAAAAGGTTGAGATTCCAAAAGCAGAGTAGTCCTTTGAAATTCCCAATGAAGAGTAACATCGACCCTCTTCACGAACTTGGGAAACCAACTTGCAAAAATGGTGATGAAATTTAGCAGTCTGCTAAATTTCCTTGTTCTTCACAAGACACCCAGCTGACAACAAATGGCATACATGGTGCCATATTCCATACTTTGGCAATAAGAGATAGAACCCCCTTGATGACTCAGTAGAGAAACATTCATATAGAATTGATTATTTGGCACCTTGAGTTGGACCCCACCCCACGTAACTTTGAAATAAATGGGGGTATGATCTGACAAGATAAAATTTCTAGACCATGTAGTGATCAGAGAGCTAACTATTAGTTGCCAGCTCAAATACCTATTGCTGAGATATCATGACATGATCTAACCTTTTAAGCACACACGTGCGTCGGTCCTTCTTAAAAATTGGACCATGTAAACCAATTTTGAGAAGTAAAGTCTTGCCACCTTTTGTAAAGTGGGTCATTAAGACTCCATCATATTTTTAAATAGAACCATGCTTCACGCTCTCCAATACACCAATGCATAATAAGGGCCCCCATCTTGTCCTTAGGATGTTCAACCATATTAAAATCAATGCAAATCAACCAATAGGAAAAAGGTAAATTATCCCCTAACATATGCCATAATGCCAACCTTTCCGGGCCATCATTAGGAGCATAAATATTTAGCACACCAAGAGAAAAGCCATTAATATCCAAAATAACCCACACAACCCGATTATCAGGATCATGACTTGTGGCAGAGATCATGCTAGAAAATCTAGGGGACACAGAAATAGAAACACCACCTTTTCCTTCCAAATGAGAAGAGTAAAAATGTGTATAATTCAAAGAAATGCACATTAATGAAGTATAAAGAAGAAAACTAGTAACTTTAACCTCTTGCAAACAAATAATATATAAATTACCAATTAAATGACAAACATGATTCACAGAATATTTTCTAGGAGGATTCTGTGAGACCTCTAACATTCCATGAGAGACAATTCATGGGAGTTTAGACATAACCAGCTCCCCCTACCCCTCCTACAATTCATCTTCTGAGTTCAAAATATTAAAGCTATTGGAAATAAAGACATGTTGGTTTGAACTAGGTTGCTCCATCAGAATGGTGCGGCGCTTAGCCCCGTTTGACCCAAGTGCCTCAAAAGAGTTCTCCCTAGCAGGACTTCGGGAATGACAGTTGGGAGAAGTACGTGGTAACAATTGTCCCAAAAAAAATTTATTGCGGAGGATAAGTTAGCTGGCTCTGCAAGGGCGGGGATGGCTGAGTGGGATGCAGGTGGAGTGGGTGGCGTGGTTGACAGAACTGACTTGTTGAGTGAGAAGAGGGTGGGGGGACAAAAGGAAGTGGATTTAGTCCCCCACACCCTTTTTTTGTTCACAGTGGTCCATTCCTTAGATGTGGCCTCTTTCATGGGTACGACATCAGACTAAGCATTAGTAGGATTAGTACACTAAGTAAGTGAACAATCGTGAATGCAGTGGTCGGGAGCTTGATAGCGAAAACAGGTATTGGGAAGGTTGAAGTAGACAATTTTTAGACAAGAAATGCATGGACTTGAATTGAATGTCGATATGGTACCGTAGATCATAGGCTCAATTCAACCTCAATACAAACCCATTTATGTGGATGTGCATAAAAAAATTTTCAGGCTCATGATAGATAACACGGCCGAGGGGACAAACAATATCATTCAGAAAAGGCCAAATCTGTAAAAGCAAGCTAAGTAACTCCACCCATATAGGGATTCGAAGTGAAACCTGACTGGATGGGTTAAAATCAGGCCTTCATTTGGATATGATAAGACAACATGTTACCAATATACTAGCAAGCAGAGCGCTCAAGTAAAATATGGACTTGCGAGGGCTCACGAAAGGTAAAAAGGTAAAACCCTTTGGTGAGATTCTGAACACCAGTGACCTAGATGTCGGCAGTCTCCCAATGGTTTCTATTCTAGTTTTGTAAATAACACTCAAAAGGAATGCGAACATAAAATAGGATATCAAACAATTATTACTATAAAAATGGACAACACGATCCACAAACATAAGATCAATAGTAACATCAAGGGGAGTTTCATATTCATTACCTCATCATAGAAATTGGTAACAAATTTTGTACGTGTTTGGGAGCCATCTTCACTTCTGTTAGCAACTGTTGTTGGAACATGAGGGTTGGAGTCCATTATAAAGGAAAGCGTCACCCTAAAGGAATGGAATAAATGCCCAAATCACTATAAAAACAATCTACGTGCTAATAGTGACAAGATACAGGCGTGAAAATACCAATGCAAAAATCTTGCACAAGCGAATGCATGAAAAAAAACCTAACAGAGCCAACCCCACAATTTTCCCCCTCTTCAGAGTTTGGATCTTAATACCCAACATTTTAGCTAAAGGGATGAAATTTCAAGTCACAATAAGAGACAACTATAGGTTGTGGTTGTTAAAAGAGAGGTTGTTTTTTAACCCATCTCCAACCAAATTCAAATAAAGCTTCATTTTTTGGTAACCTTCCCAGAGGATTTTGTGGCGTACTAGGTTTCTCTGTTGGAATGGTGTGGCGCTTAGCCCCATTTGGCCCAAGTCCCTCTAAATATTTCTCCCTAGCAAGACTTTAGGAACGATGTTGGGAGAAGGATGTGGTAGCAACTGTCCCAACTTTTTGCTGTTATAGAGGATAAGTTGGTTGGCTCTGCAAGGGCAGGGATGGCTGAGTGGGACATAGTGGAGTGGGTGGTGTGGTTGACGGAACTGACTGTTGGTGAGAAGAGGGTGGGGGGACCACATAAGTGGATTTAGTCCCTGTACCCTTTTTTTTTGTACATAGTGGTCCATTCCTTTGATGTGGCCTCTTTCGTTACGACATCGAATTGAGAATTAGCAGCCTTAGTACATTGAGTAAGAAAACAATTACAAATGCGGTGGTCAGGATATTGACAGCCGAAAATAGGTATTGGGAAGGTTGAAGTAGAAAATTTTCTGTGAGAAATGCAACGGACCTGACTTGAATGTCGACATGGTCCCGTAGATCATAGGCTAAATTCAACCTCGACACAAACTTGTTTATGCGGAACGTGCATAAAAAAAAATTTAGGCTCATGACAGATAACATAGCCAAGGGGACGAACAATATCGTTTATAAAAGGCCAAATTCGTAAAGGTAACCCAGGTAAATCCACCCATACATGGATTTGAAGTGAAAATTTACTGGATGGGTTAAAATCGGGCCTTCATTTGGATAAGATAAACAACATGTTACCAATGTACTAGTAGGCAGAGCGCTCAACTAAAACATGGACTTGCGAGGGCTCATGAAAGGTAAAAAAGTAAAACCCTTTGGTGAGATTCTAAACACTAGTGACCTAGATGTCGATAGTCTCCCAATGGTTCCTAATCTAGTTTTGCAAATAACACTCAGAAGGAATGCAACCACAAAAATAGGCTATCAAAAAATTATTACTATAAAATGGACACCACGATCCACAAACATAAGATCGATAGTAACATCCAGGGGAGTTTCAGATTCATTACCTTATCATAAAACTTGGTAACAAATTTTTGTACGTGCTTAGGAGCCATCTTCACTACCGTTAGCAACTATTGTTGCAACAGAAGGGTTAGAGGCCATTATAAAGGAAAGTGCCACCCTAAACAAACAAAATAATTGCCCAAATCACTATAAAAATAATTTATGCGCTAACAGTGACAAGATACATGCGTGAAAATACCAATGCAAAAAGCTTGCACAAGAGAATGCATGTAAAAAACCCTAACATAGCCAACCCCACACTTTTTCTGCTCTTCGGAGTTTAGATCTTGATACCCAACATTTTAGCTAAAGCGATGAAATTTCAAGTCACAATAAGAGACCACTATAGGTTGTGGTTGTTAAAAGAGAGGCTACTTTTGAACCCATTTCCAACCAAATTCCAATAAGGCTTCATTTTTTGGTATGCTTCCTAGAGGATTTTAGTAAAAAAAAATCCTTCAATTCTGACTGGAAAAAGCATGATCAATAAGGTGTGCAACCCAATATTTCTCCAAGAAATGTTTTTATAAGGAGCACTAACAAAAATGCAACACCTACAAGATTTCTCCAAGTCACGTCATTGTTAATGTCTCTAATTGTCTAGTTTTCGCATAGAGCATTACATTTCCATTAACATCAGTGACATCCATACCAACTTTATGTTGTGGAAGGAAATAAAAATCCAACGAGAATACGTGAAAACCTCTAGATTTATTAGCATTGGACCAACAGGAAAATTCTGAAAATCTTGGAAAGTTTGTTGTTGTATGCCTTAAAAGGGAACCCAACATAAGGAGGTAAATATGTTTAGCAGCAAAAACAATGGTAAACACCTAAAAATTACTAGACAAAGATATATTCCTACTAATCCAACAAGATACTTTCTTCCCATCTCTCTCAAGCACATACCATAATAATTCTATATTTTTGGTATAAAAAGAAAAGTGAATGCTTATAAGAAATTTGAATTTATCACCACATTAAATGCACTTCTAAAGATAATATTTCACCCACTACAGTAGATGCATCATACCTTGTTTCAAGTATTGAGTTTTGCCACATTGTAGATTTGATCCCCAAAATTTTCCAAAAACATTAAAACACTGGAGAGCTTTTGTTAATGAGGCTTCATTTTTCTAAAAGTTTAAGAAAGGAATTGTCTAGAAAATGGCCATTTATGAGTTGAGAAGTTTGGTCAAGGAGAATACTGACCTAAATTAAACCACACATAGCTTGTTGCATGAGCAGATGTCCAAAGGATTCTTCTACAAGAACATAGAGATTTTTTGCAAGTGGAGAACCTTTTTGAATATAGCTAAAAATCCCAAATATTTCATAACATTGGCCATTGATAATTAAGCAAGTTGAGGCTTCTAATAAGACACTCTACATAATTGGTAAGAATAAATATCCACAACTAAAATAGTTGAACACAACAACAATAAAATTTTATTTAATAACATTGTATGATTTTTTGAATTACAATTTAAGAAAAATAGTATGCTAACGAGAAGGGTGATGCTATTATATACCTTCCCAAACCATTATAATATTATCATGAATATATATTCCTTTAGTAAACCTTGTGTTTTTAGTTATGGTAATTTCAAGAAGAACATGGTGGAGTTGAAGTTATAAATCCCAGGCTATTATCTTATAGGAGACATGAAAATTTAATATCAAAATTCCATAAATTAAACTTGAAAACTTACTCTTCATTCTTGTTATTACATAGGAAGTATTACACCCATTTATATAGGAGAGGTTATTCCTATATTTTATGGAGAGATAACCTCCATAAATATCTTCACACACAACTCCTAAAATAACTCCATGTTATTTTACGTGAGATATTGTATTTCTCACAAAACTAATATTGTTAATGAGTTGTTTACTCAACAACTCATAACAATATTTACTCACCCACTCATAATTACATTTACCATAATGTAATTAACTATTACAAATCATATTATATTATCCTAGATAATATAATTACTCACATAATATTCTATGTTCACACTACAATATAAATATTCCTAACATTCACCCCCTTAGTGTGAACATGAGGCAAGAGCACCTACAGACATGAGTATGACAGATTTCTACAATTGCTATTGGATCTTGCTGCACATGATCACCTCTCTAAATGACCAGCTAATCTACAATCACCTCTATGTGTGATTATATTCACTGGATGATCGTCTTCCAATGAAGTACGGTAGTTAGAGGACCATACGACAGTTAGAGGATCGTACATAGAAGCTCAAGAAAATTCTTCATCATTAGAGTATTCATCCCAATCAATTTATTCTTTGACCAAAAGATATTTTTGATCTATTTTGTCATCAAGTAGATCTTTTTACAGTTTAAGGCTACATGTTCTGATTCATTATAATAATAGCATTTCATTTTACTTTTAGAAGGGAAAGGTTTTGGTTTGAACTTTCCTTTCTCAGATAAAGTACTTGCTTTATTTTGTACATACATTACTTCTTCATATTCTTCATAATTATTCTAATCAAGTAATGTGGAGATTACTCCTTCTAAGCTAATCGTCACCTTGCTTAAAGTAAACACAATATTTGAATAGCTTTTAGGCATACTATTAAGTAGTATTGCTTTAGCATCATCATCCTTTATCGACTCTTTAATTCCAGCTAGTTGATTTAGCAAAGAGCGGAACTTACTTATATGATCTACATTTTTGAGTTCTCTTCCATTTTCAACCCGTACAAGCATTGCTTCAGTATAGTCTTTATTATTTCAGCTTCAGAACCAAATAATTTGTTAAGAGACTCCCAAATTTCTTTTGCAGATTTTGTGAAATCCACATGATGCAGATAGGCTTTTGATAAGCCCAAACCAATGATACCCAAAACTCTTTGATCTTTTGCATTCCATTTATTTAGATCATTTGCATCCATTTGTGGAATTGCATTAGCTTTAACTACATCCCATAAGTCATTTTCTATTAAATGCAATTGCATATGTAGTTGTCAGGCATGGAAATCTCACCCTTCAAACTTTTCAATCAGATTTAATTTCTCCATTATTTTGTACAATACTAATAATAAATACATAATTGAATCAGGTAGTTTAAAACTTTATATAGAATACCTTTGAACCTCTAAACAAGCCAAGACTTTGTATTAACAATTCAGTATTATTGAAAATTGGAGAAAAGTTTCAGTAGAAGAATTGATGTGTTGAATTTGATAGTTACATAGTGAAATCCATATTTCTTTAAAAGCTACAAACTGGGTTCTTCTAAAAAAATCATAGTTTCCTGACCAAAACATGGTTCAACGTAAAAAATTATAGAAAAACCCAAATCCGAAAATTAAAAATACAATCTATTCTTTGAGACGGATTTGATTAAGAAAATAATGAAAATTTTCACACCAGACCTGCTCTGGTACCAAATGAAAATTTAACATCAGAATTACATAAATTAAACTCAAAAACTTACCCTTCATTATTGCTATTACATAAGAAGTATTACACTCATTTATATAGGAGAGGTTGTTCCTATAGTTATGGAGAGATAATCTCCATAAATATCTCCACACACAACTCCTAAAACAAATCCATTTTATTTTACGTGATATTTTGTTTTCTCACAAAACTAATATTGTTATATTTACTCAACAACTCATAGCAGTATTTACTCACCCTCTCATAATTGCATTTACCATAATGTAATTAACTATTACAACTCATATTATATTATCCTAGATAATATAATCACTCACATAATATTCTATGTTCACACTACAATATAAATATTCCTAACAAGACACTCAACAATGTGATTGGTCTCTAACTTGTGCTTAGAATCCCCAAATTTAGGTATAAATTTAGAATTTTTGTTGTTATTAAATTTACCTTAGTATTTGGTGCTTAATTCTTCCTTGTAGACCTATAACAGATTGAGACCAAAAAAATTATTGCGTGACTTTGAAAAAATTGCAAGGAAAGCCATCAACTCTTTGTGCTTTGTTATTTCCGTGCACCGCACTACGAAAAAAAATATCTTCCAGTGTGAGAGGGGATCCACATTGTTTCATATGTATGGGTTTAAACTTGAATGGAACCACATCAAGACATTCTTGAAGTTTTTTATTTCATTCTTATATCATCTCCTAAAATTTGAACACTAACTTGTAGTGATCTAATAAAGATGAGGAAAAATTAGGTAGTTTTCTAAGGTAGTTGTGTGCAATATAGATAAATTTAATTTAATTATTGACCTTGTTTGGTTCATATAAGTTTGAATAATTCTATCGAGGCGCCATATTAGAACTTGAGCCAATGTATAAGACCATAATTTTGAGCTTCATTGGGTACATGAATTTCAAACTATTTTGTGTTTGTGAAAGTCAAACCACCATGGATGATAACTAAGGATCAAAGGGCTTGTGTTCAAGTTAAGCAAATATTCTTTGAAATAATTTTTGCAGCACATAGTCATCCCACTTTCACACTTGCACCACCTATTTTCCAAAATTGTGGAGGCAAGTAGATATGTATTTATTACATAATTCTACCCCTTGATCCACCTATAAGTGTAAGGAGGATATTGTAAAAGGTTTCACACCTTGGAAATGACCATGAGCAGGATGGTTCCCTTGTGATTGAAGAGAGATGTGTTAAGAATAAATTGATTGCATGGTAATTTGAGTTGATCATTTCCCCAAATCATCCTAAAGGTGATGGGATTGTGATTGAAAAGCACAATATCTTGACAAATGGAACATAAATCTTGTCAAAAATATGAAATTTAAGCTTGTGTTGCTTAGAAATCATAGCATAGTTAAGTCTTTTAAGAACCATATCATTTCTAGTCTAGAATCTAGACCATATAAACCAAGGTTGAGAAGTAAATTCCCACCATTGAAAGAGGGGTTCTAACAACCCCCTATGGTTTTCTAAAAAATAACCATGCTTCATGTTCTCATCGTGAACCATAGTATCGAGAGAATGTTTTCTTTGGTATTGGGAATTTCAATCATAGTAAATCATCATTGAAATAAGTGGTAAATTATCTTCTAACCATCACCATAAAGTTAATTTTTTGGGCCTTCATTAGGTGTACTGCCAAATAAGTGTCCATTAATGTCGAGGATAACCTAGATAACTCGATATGATGTATTTTTTCCTGATGTAACATATAAGGACACAAATATTGGGGAAACTAAAATATTGGCACCATCATGGCCATCTTCATCAGAATTGTGAAAAATGTGTGATGTTTGAAAAATAGATTTCAAAGAAATATAAAGTTTTTTTAAAAATCTTAACTTCCTATAAATAAACAAAATCTATATTTTCAATCTGGCTGACATACAAAACACAAAAATAATTTTCATGAGAACTTTATGAGACCTCCTCCATTCCATGATAAAAAAAATCATGTAAAAAAATCTTCCATGTAGATTTTACCTTGTCCATGTTTGTACCCCACATCATATTTTGGATCTACAAAACTATTAGATAATCAAGGGTATTGGTTTTGAAAAATAATATCCTTAATAGAAATGGAGTTGCACTTAGCCCTATTTTCTCCCCAAGGTGACTCATTTCCACCATGAGGTGGTCTATGAGAGTATCGATAGTGTTGATGAATCTTCGAAGAGGTTCCAACTTCAAAAACAACCACATGCATATATTTTTCATCAGAAACATGGCAATTAGGAATGAATGAAGGGTTATGGACAGGGATATCCAACATAGAAGAGGGAGGATTATCATCTATATTTTCCATATTTGGTTTAGGTTTGTTGAACATTAGGAACCGTGTTAGCCACTTTAGGGTTTCTATTTCCATTGGATGAATTTTTTTAGTTATGGAAGTCAAACTTTATATCACTACTTATTTTTTAGCTAGTTGGGGCCTAACAAATGGCTTAGAGCAAGCCATGAGGGGATAATCATAAATCCTATGGTTATGGGCTTGAAATCAAAACATGGGTTGGGAAGATTGGTATACATAACTTTCTATGTAAAGCGTTCAAAACTGACATGGATGTCGACAAACTCTTTCCATTCTTTTGTGAGGTCAACCTCAAAACAAACCCATTTGTCTGGCCAAGAATATTAGAAGCGGTAAAAAAATTACAAATAACATTCCCAATATATTTAACAATTTTTGGTAAGATTAATTAGAGAGGAACAAAGATCCTAGGAATTTTGATCCAAACGGGGACCTTGACATACACTTTCTTAGTGACTTTGAAGTCTCGGATTCAAGGAGGGAGCACTATGGGATTATTTCTCATGAACCACTAGCTTGACTTAGTGAACATGAATTACACATGTGACAATTACTTGAAACAAAATAGAAAAAATAAGTGGTGAGGTTTCTAACTCCATATACCTAAATGCCATTGGGTTCCCAATGGTGTTTGATCCAGGTATGGAGATAGTCCTCTAAAGGGGTTGTTACCACCATAATAAGTAATGCGACTTTTTTTTTCATGTTATACCATTTAGCAATTGGATCAATATGAGTAACATTAATAAAAGCATCAAGATAAGAAAGATTTACCAACTCATTACCTTGTTGTGTACTTTCAGAGAAAAATTATGCACTCTCTTGGGTGTCATTCTATGACAAACTTTGCAATTAGCTAAATGAGAGCCACACTTATAGGCTTAAATTTTCTCAGTGGAAATAATAGTGTTGAATTTAATGCATGTATTAAAATTCCTACAATGATGGTGTGTGTGTGGAATAAGGCTTGAAAATACAGTAAGAAAAGCCAACATATAAAAAATCTTAACGAACCAAGAATCTCTTCATTTTTCTCCAAAACTCTGGAGGATAATATTGAAAAATGGATGTAAACAAAAAAATTATTTGATATAGGTAAAGATTCTCCTATAAACAAGGAGTTAGCTTTAACAACATTATATTCATGCGAGTCCAGTCAACAACCATAACAACTCACACTAATATAAACTACCCATATAATATTTACTAATGTGAGCACTATATAAAATATTCCTGATATCCCCCCTGAGTGTGAACATGGTGGAAAAACATTCACACTCTCATCTACAATATAACCACCCAGTGAAGCATTTCCTACTATGTGACTCGTGACCTTGATACAAAATAAAGGCTCTCTCTTTCCATGGTTTTAAACAGGCTTCCCACAAACCTTGATGTGACAAGAACCCATCGACTATCCACCTCATGTGGTTTTTTGGAACTACCAAAAACCTTTTCAAGATCCATGAACTGAGTTACTATGGTGCTTTTGCTCTCCACTATATTTTTATATCAGGGAATAACATAGGAATCACTGCTCACTTATTACAAATCTAAAAAATAATACTCACACTGGAAATGGTTTCAAATTGCATCCATAAGAACAAAAATTTCTTAATTGCATCCACTGTTGTTGATCGTTGTCACTTGATCTCGAACAACATAGACAACTGCCACTGCCACTGGAAGCTGCCCTTAATTTTAGTCAATTTGGTGTAGAATGGAAATGGAACATTAGTGTCATGTTCCCCCCCCACAATGTGAAATTTCCACTTATTCACACAATCAAGAACATTGAAAAGAAAATTGTATCGTACTACACACTATTTTTTGGATCTTGATGCACATGATCACCATTGCCAGTGAACGTATTCATCGACTGATCATCTTCCAATGAAGTATGACCGTCAAATGATCTCAGCAATCAGAGGATATCTGTAGTCATTTTCTATCCTATACAATTTTTTTCTAGCATCCACCCAACACACTGGAAAGCTAAAAACCTGGTGCACCACACAACTGAAAAAACAAGTCACCGTACCAGAAATGCAACCTTGTCGTTGGCAACTGATGAGAGGCCATTGATCAACCTCCAACCTCTTATGCCTCCTTCCTCCAGTGTGAATGTTACTAACTCAGTCGGATTTGATCATGGCACTCAAATTGAAATGCCCCCTTCAATTTTGACTCGGACGTCAGATTCCACTGAAAATGCGTCCATGAGGTATTTTTTTTATTTTTTACAAATTTGACTCTTGAAAAATATGAGACTTTTAAAAACGACTCATTTTTTATTTTAACTACTAAGACTAAAGACACAACCTATAAACAATTTTTTTTTACAACCTCCAACCTTACTATGGTTTGGTTATTTGATTATGTCAATATACCTATTATACAACGACAACCAAGGGCAATTTAATGGAGTGTAATAGTATGAGATGTCAATAAAATGGTTCATCTTAAATTTTATGCTCTTTTTTTAGTGTCATATGGAATTTTTTCTTTTTTATTTGTAGAAGGTGATAAAAATATCACAATATATTTGACATAGGATGGGATTTAGAACATATTTTTTTAGTTTTAGGAAAAAAATCTGATATTAACAAGCAAAATTTGTGAAGAACTAGATAAATTCATTAATCAATATGGAATCCTTCTATGAACAAAACTATTCGACAAGTCCAAGATAAACAAGTGGAGATTGATATGTGCTGGAATTTTTAAAATAAATACCTAAAAGATATTAGTACTAGTAGTGATTGTTCGATAAAAAAAACTAGGTATACAAGATTTAAATTTGATAGTCACTTATGCCCATCACATTATTTTTAAGTGATAATACAAGTTTTCTATAAATTATCTTTCATAATATATAAGCCAATATACCTATTAATAAAAATGTAAAAGGCAACTTTGCATTTATTTTAACTATGCTAATATATTGACGTATATCAATATAATTTGTATATAAATGTATAAAAAATGAGTCGAATTTTACATATACAAGTCAAAAGATACGACTATTTAAAATTTTTACAAGTATTTTATAGCTAAAAATATGAAAAATTAAATCTTGTGCACGAGTGTTACCAGGCCTATTAAGCTATTTAACACTTCAAGGGTTTGAAATTGGAGACAATTTACATTATTTTTATTTTTTTCACGGTAAAATACTTGCAAATTTTTGAGATCCCCGTCTCTTCCAACTTGTAGTGTTTTTAATGTACCTCTGTGATAAATATATATATTAATAAATTTTAGAATAAATATGTCACTTTTTATATTTTATATGTTGTGATAAGAGCAATGGCATGCACAATTTAAAGGGTGATATTGCCCATGCTAAAATAAATTTCTTGACAACAATAAAAAATTTCTCCTACACCCACATTAGTGTGGTTTGGTTGTTTAATTATGTCGCTAAAAATGGTTGATCTTAAATTTGATGTTTATTTGATCATCATATGGTAGTTTTTCTTCTTATTTAGAGGTGGTGGTTGAAATATTATGATACCTTTGACATACGGTGGAGTTTGGAGCACTTTTTTAAATTGAGGAAACATTTTTCGAATCCAACTAAATGGTAGAGCTAGATTTAGGCCATTTATCACCAAATAACATAAACGTTGTGAAAAACTTGGTAGGTTCATTAATCAGTATGGAACCCTTATAATAGGAAAAACTATATGACAAGATTTTCTTTGACCATGACTCGGGAAAATCAGGGGGACATTGTGAGGAGACTTGAGAGGGAAATTATTAAAGTGATTGGGGTTGCTAAAATCCTGTAACCAAGCAAAAAAAGTTTCAAGTTGGTTCTGTAGTGTACTCAATAGGAGGATATTTTTGTAGTAATAAGCCCACTTTGTGCTCTTTAAGGAAGCCCAAAGCTTTTCCTTTCTAGTAGTGTTGTTTTTCCGCATTTAGAAAGCATTCTCTTCTATTATATCCATCTTCATTTTTTATTTTTTTTAGAACAATAAATATAATGAATTCTAATAAAAAACTATTTGACAAATCCAAAATAAACAAGTGGAAATTCATATGTAGGGATGTTTTTCGAGAAAAATACATTTGAGTGTACTAGTTTGTGGCTATTTATAGTTGTCACTCAAGTCAAAGTATAAGGATTTTGTCCCAAAGATTTTGAACTCCACTTTACCCGCTCGTTGTTAATTAGAAGCTAACATTAGATAACGCTTCAAATCTTGTAGATGCAACTAAGTAAGAACAACTCATTGGAATCCTAATGTATTTAATCATAACTAGACCAAACATTTCTTTTGCAATTGGTGTCCTTTCTAAAATCATGCAACAAATTAAGAAAAACCATTGAGTGACAATGAAGAGAGTACTTCAATATCTAAAAGGAATGCATAATTTTGGACTCAAATACTCTAGGGTAGCGGATTTCAGATTGGCTAGATATTTAGATTAAGACTATGAAGGTGATTTTGATGATGAGGAATCAACTACAAGTTTCCTGATGAACTTAGGATCAACAATTATCTCTTGGAAGTCAAAGAAGTGCCCAGTGTGAACATTTTCTTCAGCAAAAGCAAAATATATGTCATTAGCATAAGCAATCAGGTAAATACTATGACTTAGAAGGATTCTTGTAGATGTATAGGTAAAACACATTTCTTCTACATTACTCATGGTTGACAACACTTCAACAATCCAAATCCTAGTATTTCACGACCGAGTTGAGTACATAAACACTAATCTCATAGGATTCGACATTATGTGAAAGACACAAATGTTAAATTGTTAAATTGTCCAACTGTAGAGCAACCAACATATATCTTAACAAAGGTGTTGGGAAGAGACAAATTTGAAAAGTTTAGAGGCATACTTGATCTCATTATAACCCCTACATATTAAGGGGGAATGTAATATTTATGTACATAATATGTTATTAATCCTAGGAGTAGGCATTTGTCTTCTTGTAGAATCTCAAGAGACGTATGAGGGTGAGTTGAACAGTCTTCTTAGAGATGAACCAAACAAACATTTTTCATTGTAATAAATATGTAGTTGCGTCTTTTTTTTCAATTAATGGAAAACAACTTGTGCTTGCACCAAATTCATTGTCAATCTTCAATTCATTCTTCAGATGACAAGTGGTCGAAAAATCGTGACATCTTTGACATAGAGTGGAGTTTGGAGCACATTTTAAAATTTAGGAAAGAGTTTTTCAAACCCAACTCAGTTGTGTAGCTAGATTTTAGCCATTTATCACCAAACAATAGAAACATTGTGAACAACTTGATAGGTTCATTCATCAATATGGAACCCTTATGATGGGAAAAACTATACGACAAAGGATTTTTTGTGACCGTGACTTCGGGAAAACTATATGACCAAGGATTTTAAAAAAAATAATAATAAATATAATGATTCTAGTAAAAAAAAAAAGGATTAGCGGGTAAGAAATAAAAGTCAAAAAAGGTAAGACACCAAACTTGTAGATTTTGATCCAACTGATATTAAACAAATCCAAAATGAGCAAATCAGATACTCATATGTAGTGCTTTATACACATTAGACTGTGATTTCTTCCCTGGATAGAAATTGCAACATTTTTCTAGAAAAATGAGGATCTAACATAAGTCGAGCTCATAAGAAATAAAAGTCAAAAAAGGTGCGACACCAAACTTGTAGATTAACAATAAAACAAACAATTACAAATTTGATAAAAAGATATTAAACAAATCCAAAATGAGCAAATAAATAGTTTACACCGGGGAGAGGACCCTATAACCGCGCACCTAATTTTAGGGGCACGTAGATATATGTAGGTATGTCGGTAGCGTAAAAAAATTATATCATCGTGTAGCGTATGATCGTGCCATATCATCATTTTCATTTTGCATGTTTATTTGGAGGGAAAAGTAGTTTTTGAATTGATTTAATATGAAGAAAATCAATATAAAGCATTTGAAAGAGGGACCAATGACCGAGCGCCCTATGTGTCACATTCTCATTAACTCTTAGAAAGTGTCATTAACCAAAAAGTGAACAACTATTGGTACTTTTGTCAACAACCTATGGTGAAAAGAGATGTACGTGTTTTGGTGCATGCTCAGTTATAGGGTCCTCTCCCCTATATTTTACGGGTGTGGATAGATCAGAAAGTGCAAATGAACATATAAAACAAGCAGCAAATATTTTTTGGGATAGCATATGTAATTTATATTACTTCAAGAGTCATTATGCAGTACTATAAGCTTCTGTTGATTACTTTGTACTACTTTTCATTGTTTCAATATACCTTTTGGTACCTCTATAATATTAATTTAACGCAGTTTTAGTCTCTAAGGGCATTTCAATAGTATTTATCATTTTCATAATATTTATGTTCTTTGTATGGTACA
This sequence comes from Taxus chinensis, assembly GCA_019776745.2. Classification (NCBI taxonomy): domain Eukaryota; kingdom Viridiplantae; phylum Streptophyta; class Pinopsida; order Cupressales; family Taxaceae; genus Taxus; species Taxus chinensis. Next base: position 659,254,003 of record CM034155.1, on the reverse strand, counting down.
ATAAGCAATGAGACTGACCTATGTTGGGAGTTTATGAAAGAATTTTTGAAATAAGCAGTGCGAGCATCTTACCAATAACATTGGATGTCAGGGAGTTGTAAGAGACAGTACTCTCTGGTTCTAAGAGGGATAAGTTTGTTGGATGTCCACAAAATGTTTTCCAACGGTCAACTTTCTCAACAAGGCCACACCTAAAGAAATATCTGCAGTTTGGTGGTAATGAGGAAGATGGTAGTAAATTTATTTTACTGGACAGCAGAGCCCAATACAAAAAATAGGGATCCCTTAAACCAATTAATAAAGCTCCATCTTGTAATCTAGATCTGATATGTGCCCAGAAGTGTCCAAAAAACTCAAGGTGCCAATCACCATGTTCTGGCACCCACATGGTGCATTTCAACTTTCATTGGAAATTGTATTATCTCACTCACATGTTAACTCGGGTGCATTGTCAGTGCTGGCTCACTCGTGTTTATCCTGGGTCCATTAGCAAGAATCGACATCATTTACAAAGAGTTCCCCACCTGAGCTGTAGAATGCACCTCTTGGCAAAACTTATGGGTTATGGGGTCTCAAGACTCTCCAAAAGCCTGATTTTCACAGATAAGTACCATCATACAGAGAATTTTACCATCTGTCCTCAAACAATGACCTAAAGTTTTCCTCTTCTCAAATTTGTGATAGTATTTTCAAATTTCCTAAACCTAAGGTGCTTATCCCTCTTCCTTTGGAAGGTTCTTACTTTCAGCTGTAAGGCAGTCCAGGGGATATCTAGGGCTACTTGGCAGATAAAATTCCCCTCTCAACCTATCTCGGACATTGAAGGTACCAAGAGCCCCTTGGATGGAGCTAGCCACATACAAAACGTAGAGGACAGCTTTTAAACACATGAAAAGATGATTCAGTTCACATAAGTTAGATTTGTAGGCTAGCCATGGTTTCCAGCTTTCAAAAAAAAAATATGCCCACAAATAACCTTAAGTTCTTTGTTCATGAATCGAACCCGTGGTGTAATTATAATCCATCTCAAATATAATAACCAATTATAGTGTATTTATTATCCATCTCAAATATAAGAAACAAACACACACCTAAAACTACGAATGTTATGTTATAGTACAGACCTGTGAATTTGAACCAATGTGACGTGGAAACTCCCACAGCAGAATAAATAGGCATGCTGCTACCAGACTTGTATTTGTAATAAAGATGTCTAGCATATCCACAAAAGGACCCGTTGCACAGCAGGCCTTGTTGCACCTGTCCATCATACTAAGAATTGTTAAAAGAACAACAGATTGCATCCTTTCCATTGTCACTGTTTGATATGTTGTTTGTTTTTAGTTAAAGAACCCTCTTTATTTGCCTCCTGCTATTAAATTAAATTCCTGCCTATCCATTATTAAGCAAGAAACTTCTTGATGACAAAGCAGCTAATGAAAATACAGAAGTTATCTCACTAGAGGATGATGTCTAGGCAGTGATCAAAAGATAGAATGTGATATAACGGCAGAATCTTTCCATCAAAATTGACCATGCAATAGTTTCAAATCTATTCACATAATTACCTGAATTAGAAAATGGCGTCCATAGAAGAGAGCAACCAACAAAGGAACCACGCATAGAATTTTAACAAGCAGCTGTTTGTGAGGGTCTTTTCCACCAGCTGTTCCCGGGAGAGATCCCTCCAATGTCACTCGGACATCCTGTCGATCAAACCAGGAAATATTTGTAATCAATACTGATGCATCGAACTCTTAACAGATTATAATATACCTTGATACTAACCAAAACAAACAAGAGGCTACTAAAGGATCTTAAGTTTAGTACTACAGGTAGAAGCTAAATAAACAAAGTAAATAAGGAATACAAATCGATTAAACTTTATACATGTCAAAAAAATCTAAAATCCTGAATCGCACACTTAATACCTGCCAAAGATCAACAGGCTTCAACAGCCAAGCTGTCCACCAATCCCATGGTTTAAGTGGACCGAGCGTGTAATGAACAACTAGCAATTCATTTGCATCTACCATCCACTACATCAGCCAAGTAATTATAAAAGTGAATTTTATTATTCAGAAGTACATAAAAGGGACGAATCAATAAAACATCCTCCAAAATCCTGTGGTGGTTAAAAAGCATCAATTGTAAGATAGATACTTTCAAATCATCTGTATCAACCATATATAAAAACCAATAACTGAAAAAAGGTACACTAAACTACTACACATAGTTTTAACTCATAAAATATCAAAAATTGAAATCTATTACAATCCCTGTAAATATACAGACTATCACTTCTAGAAAGCGTTTATAGGACATCCTGTTTAACTGAAAACAATTTGCATCTATATTTTTGTTTACAAAAGGCAATGCTAAAGTTAAAATGTTATCGTCCAACAGAAGCTGTTCTGACAAAGTCGCCCTCCAAAGTAGTTAAACACACTACCCTAGCTCGTTATAAAACAACACTACCTACTGTTATTAATCTTTTAGGTTATAATAAAAAGGAAAAAAGATAAAACCTTGTACGAATTAAGTGAGAGTTAATGTTGGAATATGCAAAGAGAAGAAAGAAGACAGAAGGCAGAAAACTGCGCTGTACAAATGATACAGGCAGAGGTTTATTTATTGAAGAGAGAGGTGGTTGTACAGTTACCAACCGAACAACTACATAAGTGTTTTACATGCTATATAATGTGTTATATTTTAACACCCCCTCTAATGACTAAACCGGAAACAAGACAAAGTTTGTCCCGAAATTTTACAAATTTCCTAAAACCCATATGTTTAGTCATTACATTTACAGACTGTGCCATAAGTTGTACTTTAAAATCAGCAGTCCTTAACTGTGATGCAGTTGTCGAATAAAGACGAACCGCAACACAAAAATCTGGTCCCATGAACAAAAGATATGGCAAGTGGTCCACTGGTTCTTTGTTTCGTGATTCATTGACCAATGATGAATCACCAATGGCTGAGAGTGTCAGCCCCATCTCCAGAGTGCTGAAATCAGAACCTCGAAGATGTGAATTGAAAAATCCATTCCAGGCTTGTGTAGCCTGCTGGAGTCTATACAAAGACTCAATTATCCTGTGATCAAAGTCACCTCGATCACGTCCTGTGCACCACCATGTAGTGCTCATCCGACTTTTTCAAGAAGAAGAATGTGACCATCTGTGCAGGAGTTAGAACCAACTCCTCAATAGTAGGAGAAATAACCATCTCCGTCTTAGCAATGGTCTCCGTCTCAACAGGAGAAATAACCATCTCTGTTTTATCTATCTGCTCATCTATCCCCCTCTGTTGGGAAAGATCCTTCACAACACAATGAGCAACCTGTTCATGCTCTAATGTCCTTCGAACAAGAACCTCTAAGTGAGTGGCTGGGCATGCCATCTCACCATGCACCATCAATGCATCTGGAATAGTGGAGTCTCCGTCCACAACAAATTGTTTTTCAGAATGAGGAAATCCATCCTCCCAAGGCATGTCCGCCTCCCGTACACCTAGTATAGTGGATATTCCCTCCACAATAGGTGCATGTAGGTTGATTGTATCCAAGTCAACAGATTTGTGAGGAATGGCTTCCTCCCAAGGCATTGCAGCGTTCTGCACATCCTGAATGGTGGAGCTATCCTCCACACGTGCATTCATGTTGATCGCAGCCGGATCAACAAGCCAATACTGACCACCTACCCCAATACCAAGGGCAATTATCCGTCTCTGTTTCACATCAGAGACAACACACCTCTTTCCACAGAAATCCACAGAAATATTGGGATTTTCAGTCAATTGACGAATAGATAGAAGATTCTTTTGTAAAGAAGGTACATATCTAACATTCCGTACCAACAATTTATGAGCATTATTCAATACACTGCATATATCTCCTATCCCTTCTACTGCAAGCGATTCTCCATCAGCTAGTACTATTGATTCAAAACAAATATTTGCAGTAAATGAAACATACCAGTCCCTACAACATGAAAAGTGTGCAGACGCACCAGAGTCAATGATCCAGCAACTGGTACCACTATCATTTGAGCATGATGTCGTAAGACAATAAAGAGCATACTCGTCATCCGAATCCCGTTCTTTTGCAACTGCAGAGTGCCACATGTTCCTCATTACATGGCTTTTTGTTCTGCGTCAAAAGATCATACATCCGCTTCCGGCAATCCCTCTTGAGGTGCCCAACCTGATACCGAGTGGAAGATTCACCAGATTGACGTTTCCACCTTCCCTTTGACTGAGTGACAAGAGCACTCTCTGTATGGTCACAATTAGATTCTGCATGAAGTTGTCTCCGCTCCTTTTGCAACAGGTAGGAACTCACCTTGTCAAACGTGAGTGTTTGACTTTCAGCCATTAAATGGAGTGCCTCCACAAATGACTCATACGAAGAAGGTAAGCTGTTCAAAACCAGAGCCACCATATCATCGTCGTCAACCTTTTTGTTGATGGAAGATAACAGCAAAGGTTGTGGAATATAACTTCAAATCTGCCAACTGTATTTGCTTGAAGGCGATTTCAACAAATACATTTTGAGCAGATCCCGCAATCATCCGCAATCATTGCGGTCCATGAGACGGCATATCTTTCAGGCATTTACTCGAACAGTTCACATAACCCCACATTTTCTGGACATATCTGTCAAAGACACCCAACTAAAACATCTTCAGACGTCCCTTCTTTATAATGTCCACGCTTTGTTTCAAAGCTCTTATTTTTGCAGCGGTTGGTAGCAATTTAACAAAAGTAAACCAATCAGATTGGACCCCTGGTGGCTGCATTTGGTGAAACAGCGTCAATACTCGGTAAGAAGAACCGAAAAAAAAAGAAGCGAAAGCTTCCTGGCAACAGCCGTGGGGAAATGGGCGGCAGTGATTAAGATTATAGGACGTTTTCCCAAGTGGGGTTTCCTCAATAAATTTTTGGAGAAAATAAAAAAAAAGTTATGGATGAATGAAAACAACAAATGGTTGCCAATAGTTGTTCGGTCTATTCGTGAAGTTGTTAGGCTCTCAAAGAGTCCACGGTGTCTTCAAAAGGGATGAGGCTGGGATTGTGCCCTGCGCGATTTTGGCGGAATGGATACCCCCCTCAGACCTTGCATCTAAGCCAAAGAAGACTGGATTTAGTCCGAATTTTCAACAAAAAAAAAAAAGATTTAAAAAATGGAACATTTACTTGAATGCATGTCTTAAGAAGAAAGAAAGAAAGAAAGAAGATAGTTTAGCGTCCACGAGGCTACCAAAGACAGCCTGTTGGTGCGAAATCACAGCACCCCTGGGACTCTGCAACGCGATGGGTTGAAGGTCTCAGTGCGACTGCACAACATGGAGCTTTTCCCAAGTGTGGGACCTCGCGAAATCGAAAAAGCTCTCCGGATGAAGGCTGGTTCCTATTCCTCTGTTCAGATGCACACGTAGAAAATGTAGAGGGTTTACTAAAAACCTAATCTAACTTGCCAAGGAGACAGGGTAAGAAAATGCATGAAATAAAACCTAAACTACAAAGGTGATGCACCGAGGAATGAAGAACACCTGTCTTGCCAAATAAACACAGACCATTAAAATGCAATGCAAGATCATACACAGATAGCCAGATTCACAGTGAAAGATCAAGGGGATGCAAATGAATACAGAGAGGGTTGAGAATCATCCACAGACATGTATTAATTTTCTCCAAGGATTGATACAACACACTGCAAAATGCCAAGAGGCAAAGTTACATTACAGTTTCAAATGGGAGGTTTGAACTCCACAAGTTCACCTGCCAAAGAGAAGAAGGGAGGGGCAAAACAGAAATGTCCAACCTTTAGAAAGAAGCCCCTCCTTACAATTTATAGGAAGAATGAGAGAGAAAAGAGAGAGGAAATCTAAAACTGCCCCAACCACCCCCAGATTGTATTTAACTCATCTCATTATGGTGGTAGGTGAGAACCCTAGCGAACCCAAAAAGTGGCGAACTGTATTTTTTATTTTTAAGAATTTTTTCTCACCCAATTAAATATATCTAGTCGTAGTTGGATAGAGGACCTCGTAAGCTTTCCAAAAAGTCCAACCTTGCATGAATCTGAGCTCCCAGTCAAAAGTTATGGCCATTTGAATATCTGCGCCAGGGTCTGCTTCCTGTCAGCGCTCAAAATGTTGCGCCTCCTGAAGGTGCGCCATAGGCGCATCCATGTGTGTGTCGACATCCTCTGTCGTGCGCCCATTCTGTGCGCCAAGGGTGCATCCTTTACCCTGTCAACATCCATTGTCGTGTGCCACTTCTGTGTGCCTTGGGCGCACCGTTTTCCTTGTCGACATCCATTGTCGTGCGCCACTTCTGTGCGCCTTGGGCGCACCGTTTTCCTTGTCGACATCCATTGTCGTGCACCACTTCTGTGCGCCTTGGGCGCACCATTTTCCTTGTCGACATCCATTGTTGTGCGCCACTTCTGTGCGCCTTGGGCGCACCGTTTTCCTTTTCGACATCCATTGTCACTTCTGTGTCGTGCGCCACTTCTGTGTGCCCTTGGGCACACCGTTTTCCTTATCGACACCGTTTACCCTGTCCGTGTGCCACTTCTATTGTCGTGCGCTACTGCCTTGGGTGCCACACTTCTGTGCGCCTTGGGCGCGTCAGGGATTTGAGCTTCTTTGATTTTTCCATTCTTCTTCTTGTCTATATCTACCTGGGGGAAAGATATATACAACAATTTGGCGACTCAATGGGATCACCTGCCTGCTAGGTAGAAGATCAGTGGCCTTTTAGCAATCCATTGGGCATGGAGTCATAAGCAATAACCTGAAACCAACTTGATATCTGATCCCGATCCTGATATCGCAACCTCTTCTTCGAGAGCACGCTGAACTGTAGAAAATCAACCTGAGAGCAACAAAACCTGTGCCGAAGCACTTAGGGAAAAAGAAACCTAACTACAACAAGACAATGTGCATACGCACTTAGAGGAATTGAAAACTAGGCTAATATTTACAAGGGTAAACCTTTTCCTTTCTTCAGTAGCAATGTTTAAGATAGATTCCATTGACTGGAATCAAGAATTCTTCTCCGTCCACTGTAGGCAATTGGAAGGCATTGCTATTCTTACATTCCATGACCATGTAGGGGCCACTCCAAATGGCATCAAATTTGGAATGCCTTCCCGGTTTTTCCCGGTCTGCATCCCATTTCAGAACTAGGTCCCCTTCCAGGAAGGTCCTTGCTCTTGCTTTCTTATCAAACCATCTTTTCACTATGGCCTGATCTTTCTCAATTGTTTGAACTGCATGTTCTCTAATTTCTGCCAATTCCATCAACTCTGCATACCGGGCCTCCATTGGTTCGAACTCAGCCAACTCCAATTGTTTCATGAACTCCAATGTAGGCAGTTCTAATGATATAGGCAATACTGCCTCTTTTCCATAGACCAACTTGTAAGGGGAATTGCCTATAGACCTCTTTGGTGTTATCCTGTCAGCCCACAATGCTGATTTTAGCCTGGTATGCCATGTTCTTTGATTTTCATCCAAAGTCCTCCTGATGATTTTTACCAAATTTTTGTTCGTGGACTCTGCCTATCCATTACCCTGCGGGTAATAATTTGAAGAGGTACTCAAGTAGATTCCATTCTTGACAGCCCATTCTGTAATCTTGGAACCTACGAATGCCAATGCATTGTCTGATATGATAGTGGCCGGCACACCGAACCTGGTCACTATTCCTTCATAAAAGTCTAGTATATTAGACTCATTTGCTTCTTTGAGCGCTGCTGCTTCGGTCCACTTGGTGAAATAGTCCGTTGCCGTGAGAATCCACTTGTGGCCTTGGCTTGAGTTTGGATTGATGACCCCGACGAAGTCCAATCCCCATTGCATAAATGGTTGGTCAACCAGAATTGGGTGCAATGGAAGTGTTGCTTGTCTTTCTTTGCCTGTGAAGAGTGCACATTTCTTACACTTTCTTATCCATGTATAGCAGTCACTGAAGATTGTCGGCCAATAATACCCTGCCTTCATTATCTTGAGATCTGTTACTCGTGGGGCAAAATGTCCTCCAGAATCTCCATCGTGAAAATCTCGTAACACCCTCTCAATTTGACCTGTTCCAATGCACCTCAATAGAACTCCATTGATGTCTTTCTTAAACAAAACACCATCAACAAGCACATATGGAATAGCTTGTAATCTAAAGTATCTTCTCTTTGCTTTGCTCATTTCTGGAGGGCATAGGCCTATCTGTAGGAAGTGTATCATATTCTGAGTCCAACAAGGAGTAGGCACGTCATCATTTTCTTGTTCTTGATTATCCTGTAGTACCAAGGCAGTCTCTTTTTCATCACCTGCTTCAACTTGTTGACTCAAGGCTAGCTGCTCACATAGTCCCTTCCCATGTACTAGTTTGGTGACCTTGATCTCGATGTCATATTCCATGACATGAGTTATCCATCCTGCACATTTCTCATTCAGATCCTTGTTTAGAAGGAATTCCCTGACTCCCGCATGAGAGACCAATAATTGGATCTTATTGTTTGAGACTAGGTGCTTGAATTTCTTTAAGCTTCTGATTACCGCAAGGACATGCTTTTCAATGAAAGAGTACCTAGTTTCATATTCCTCCAAGCCTTGACTGAAGAAAGCAACTGGTTGTTCTAATCCTTCTTTGTTTTGTTGTACCAGGATTGCAGAAATCGTGTCCCCACAACCAAAGGCATATAGCACGAAGTCCTTGGAGAAGTTTGGATTGACGAGAGTCAGAGCTTGAGATATAACCTCTTTTATTGCCTCAAAACTTGCCTTGCCTTCAGATGTCCACTTAAATGCCATGCTCTTCTTTAACATCGGCATTATTGGTTTTACGAGAGCTGCAAAGTTTGGAACAAACCTGAGGACAAAATTGATCCTTCCTAAGAAGCTTTGAAGAGCCTTCTTGTGACTTGGCAATGGAAATGCTCGAATTGCTTCAACTCTTTTTGGGTCAATCGTCAACCCCTCCTTTGAAACAATATGGCCTAGAAGTTTTCCCTCGTGAGACAAGAATATGCATTTTTTGGGATTCAATGATACTCCAAATCTTCTACATCTCTGAAATACTTGCCTCAAATGACAGAGGTGATCCGCTGCATTTTTTGAGAATACAGTGATGTCGTCAAGATATATCAAAACTATTTTATTGATCAACCCCTTGAATGCCATATCCATTGCCCTTTGGAAGGTGGCTCCAGCATTTGATAGCCCAAATGGCATTTTCTTGTAGGCATAGGTCCCCCATTTGGTGGTGAAAGCCGTCTTGAATTGGTCATCTTCTTTCACCATCACCTGATTATACCCTGAGTAGCCATCTAGGAGAGAGAATCTCTCTGAACCGAATACTACTTGCAATATTTGTTCCATTGAAGGAAGTGGGTAATGGTCTTTGAGAGATGCCCTGTTGAGGTCTCGGAAGTCCACACATAACCTAATTTCTCCGCTCTTCTTCATGATCGGAACAAAGTTCGCAACCCAACTTGAGTGCTTGATCGGGAATATAATGCTTGCCTCGATTAGCTTGTTAAGCTCTTTCTTCATTAGAGGCTCAATGTGAGGGTTGACTGGTCTCTGCTTCTGCCTGACGGGCTTAGTATCTGGATCCAATTCTATGGTATGTTGTGCCAAATTTGGATCAAATCCTCTTAAGTCTTCATAGCTCCAAGCGAAGACATCTGGAAATTCTTGGCAAAGCTGTGTGAAATCTAATTTCTCCTGCTTAGTGGCCACTTTGCCAGTTTGAAGTGTTTTGCCTTCCCCAACCAGAATTGGCCCTGAATCTTCTCTCTTGACTTGTATGTTAGCCTTTTCCTTACGGAACTGGTCGTTAGGGTTGAAGATAGACTCCAACGTTACTAATCCCTTGGGAATCTTGTTTGTCCGTAGCTACACCACTTGATCTCCATATTGCTGCTCTAGCCTATCCTGATTTCTAGCTGAGAATTCAGCTTCTTCTTGCAAGAAATTAACGATCTGTTGATCATTCTCAAACACCTGCCAGCTTGTGTTATTATCTGGAACTGCTGGCCTTACAACCACATGGATGTGTGGCTGCGTTTTTTCTCTTCTGATGTTGTCAACCACATCAAACGTTGCTCCAACTGCTGCGAGCCTATCTGCAGCTTCATTTTTCTTCCTGGGTATGGACACAATGTTGAAAGCTTCGAAATCCTCAATGAGGTCCCATACCCTATTCTTGTAGCTCTTTAGCAAGTCGTTCTTTGTAGCATGTTGCCCCCTAACTTGGTTGACGATTAGCTCGCTATCTCCAAACACCTGTAAGTTCTTTATGCCCCTTTTCCTGGCCCAATGAATTCCATGAATCAAGGCCTCATATTCAGCGGTGTTGTTTGAACAAGAAAACTGGAAACGAAAAGCTGAATAATACTTGATGTCTTGTGGCGAAATCAACATTGCACCACCTCCAGCACCTTGCCTGCTTCTCAAACCATCGAAGAATAATTTCCAAACTTTGCTTTCATCCTTTTGTTCAGGCTGAATGATGTCGGGAATGGGTGAATTCTCTTCGTGTATACAATACACGCCCAATTCAGATTCTTCAATTTCCTTGTATGGGTCGAATTCATGACTTTTGTTTGCCCATTCATCCAAAGTTAAATCAGGAATTCCCTCGACCTTAGTACTTGCTTCTAGATCACTTGAACACTCCTCCTGATCAAAGGCTGAGCAATTTGCATTGACAGGACCTGGTACATGAGGCTCAATATGGAAATTGGCAATTGATTCTGATCTGATTGTTGTTTTGGCCCCATACCTTGTCCTGAAAATCATGTGCGACCAATCTGCAGATAAATATCCACCAATATTTGCAGTGAAGTCTCTTGATAAACACAACGCAAAGAGTGGCGGGAGGTCAATTACAGACACATCTTGCAGGACTGTAACATTAGGACATGAATGTAGTGTTAGGCTTAACCCCTTAATGACCCCAACTTTTCCCACCGTCGTTCCATCTAGTTGTACTACCCCTTTCAGCACTGGCTCATACTTCAGACCCAGTTGATCCGCTATTTGCTTCGGCATCACTGAACTACTTGCCCCTGAATCTATCATGCAGTTGTGCACCAAGTGGTTTCCAACAATCAATGAAACATAGAAAGGTGGAGGCTTCAAATTTTTTCTTGTCTGGCCCCCATCATGTTGCACTGCATTAGTGAGAAATTTCTCATGTCCCTGGTTTGATACATTTGTGGCAGACCAATTAGCCATTGCAGCTTGCAATAAGTCTCGTTGTCCTGGGATCGCCAGTGATTCCCACATGGAAATGTTCACATGTGTCTTCTTCATTTGATCGATGATGTTGAAGGGGGATGAACCGTCCTTTTGCTGCCCCTTACTTGGTGCAACCTTTTCCGGAACTTGAACAGGTGCATGTGCTGCTGCAATAGGTACCTTAAGCTGATTTTGCACATTTGGAGCTATGTTTGGTCTGCTGACCCCTTGTTGCATAAGAGTGGGTTGAGAAACAACTGGATTAGACGGTTGTCCCTCTTTTATGCTTCTCTTCTTTGACCGTGTGTTGGCAGCCACGCCTTGAAAAGGCTATTGGTTAACTCCACAGAAGTATTCCGTCTGCCAATTGGCCAATGTGGTTTCTGTTGGAGGTCCTTCTTATTGCGTTTCTTGCTGCTGGTTCCCTTCCTGGCTTGGTTCTTGAGGAACACCAATGGTTTGCACCATCAAGACCTGATTCAGTGCACCATTGAAACATGTTGACTAATTGTGAGGTAGATTGCAAGGGTAACACCAGTCGTACTCCTGTGCCATGTTGTTTTGCGTTGGAACCAAGGCTCTTGAGGATGTCGTTGCATTTGGATCATACGGCCGAAATGGCCTGGCAGCTTGAGGTTGTCCTTGGTTTTGGTTTTGATTTGCAGCCTGGGGTGGTGGTCTATTCTGTTGGTATGAGGGCCTAGCTTGGTACTGTGCTTGAGGCTGATACGGTCTAGCACTTTGAGCTTGCTGTCTTTTGATAGTCACGAGCTCATTCCCAAGGTTCTGCAGTTGTTTCATGACCTCTTTTAATTCCTTTGAAGTATTTGAAGATGTGGATGCCTCATTATTACTTTGATTTCTAGGAGTTGGACTGGGATTCAACTCTGGTGCTTGACTGGTTGTAGGATTTCCCATATCTGGATAGAGAGGCATTGGTGGCCTTGGCACAAACTTGCCAGCTTGGATCAAACAGTTCTCTGCTCTGATCGCTGTGTCATAGGCCCCTGGCAGTGTTGTCCCTCCCATTGATTGGATCATCATGGCTATGTCTGAATTTATAGCCTTCAAGAAATAAAGGAATGCTCCTTCGGCAGTTGGTCTAATGGCTATTGGGATCCTGTCCCATGTCCGTTGGAACCTGAAGTTGAAATTTGCCATTTTCTCGTTAGGAGCCCTCTTAATTGTTGTCAGTTGTTCCAATAAGGACAAATTGTCCGCCCTCTCCCCGAATTGGCTACAAAGAGCTGAACAAAGTTGGTTCCAATTTGTAATAGACCCTGCTGCTAGGCTCCTAAACCATTGTAAGGCCTTGCCTTTGAAAGATGAAGCAAACAACTTGACTGCAACATCCATTTCATTTATTTCGTGGATTGCGCATACATTAGCAATATCCTGGATGTGATCAATAGGAGTAGTATGATTTTCTCCTGTGAAATAGGGTATATTTTTTAGCGCTGCAACTGGAATTTGGTTCTGAGCATTTAGGGCAAGTGGACTACTTCCTGTGAAATTGACAAAGGGATTTGGTGGTAATTGCGCCATTATGATTGGCCTAAGAACCCTGGTTGATGCGAGAAAAGGTCTACCAGGTGGAGGTGTAGACAAAGTCCTATTAGGTGGGGATGGCGATCTTTGTGATCTTCTTCCTCTCCTTCCTCTACCTGGTGAAAGTTGCAAGTGGAAAAATAGCCCTTATTCTCGAGTATTAGACCTGGTTCGAATTCTTCTCATGTGCCTGGGCAACTCGTGCTGCTACACCACTGAACTCTATCCCTTCGGAGTCGCCAGATGTGTTAGAGAACAAGCCTCTAAAAGGCTAGATTTTGCCAAGTTACACACCAAACTCGACAGTATTTAAAAAATAGAATTTTGAAAGACCTGTATTTTGATATTTTAGAGTTTGGAATTTGATTTGGAATGACAGTCCCAAAAACCCAAAAATGCCAGACTTCCGAAAACCTGAAATCCGAAAATCAAAAAACCATGAAATTTTGAAAGTCAAAATCTCAAAAATCTAAGAATACCCTTTTGAATATTATTCCCCGATCTATCAACTGGTGAAATTTTGACTTGTTTCGAGCAAGTTAAGTCCTTGAAAATTGATTTCAAAGTTCAGCCTGGAAGGTAAAAAACTGAAACTGTAAAACCTGCAATTTCTTAAGTCTGAATTTCTTGAAAGTTCCTTCAAATCTGTGGAATGACCTCTTGGTCCCACCGGGTGTGCCAAAACTGTTGGTGTAAAATCACATCACCCCTGGGACTCTGCAACGCGATGGGTTGAAGGTCTCAGTGCGACTGCACAACATGGAGTTTTTCCCAAGTGTGGGACCTCGCGAAATCGAAAAAGCTCTCCGGATGAAGGCCGGTTCCTATTCCTCTGTTCAGATGCACACGTAGAAAATGCAGAGGGTTTACTAAAAAACCTAATCTAACTTGCCAAGGAGACAGGGTAAGAAAATGCATGAAATAAAACCTAAACTACAAAGGTGATGCACCGAGGAATGAAGAACACATGTCTTGCCAAATAAACACAGACCATTAAAACGCAATGCAAGATCATACACAGATAGCCAGATTCACAGTGAAATATCAAGGGGATGCAAATGAATACAGAGAGGGTTGAGAAAAATCCACAGACATGTATTAATTTTCTCCAAGGATTGATACAACACACTGCAAAATGCCAAGAGGCAAAGATACATTACAGTTTCAAATGGGAGGTTTGAACTCCACAAGTTCACCTACCAAAGAGAAGAAGGGAGGGGCAAAACAAAAATGTCCAACCTTTAGAAAGAAGCCCCTCCTTACAATTTATAGCAAGAATGAGAGAGAAAAGAGAGAGGAAATCTAAAACTGCCCCAACCACCCCCATTGTATTTAATTCATCTCATTATGGTGGTAGGTGAGAACCCTAGCGAACCCAAAAAGTAGCGAACTGTATTTTTTATTTTTAAGAATTTTTTCTCACCCAATTAAATATATCCAGTCGTAGTTGGACAGAGGACCTCGTAAGCTTTCCAAAAAGTCCAACCTTGCATGAATCTGAGCCCCAGTCAAAAGTTATGGCCATTTGAATATCTGCGCCAGGGTCTACTTCCTGTCAGCGCTCAAAATGTTGCGCCTCCTGAAGGTGCGCCATAGGCGCATCCATGTGTGTGTCGACATCCTCTTCCATGCACCAAGGGTGCATCCTTTACCCTGTCGACATCCATTGTCGTGAGCCACTTCTGTGCGCCTTGGGCGCACCGTTTTCCTTGTCGACACTCCATTGTCGTGCGCCACTTCTGTGCACCTTGGGCGCACCGTTTTCCTTGTCGACATCCATTGTCGTGCGCCACTTCTGTGCGCCTTGGGCACACCATTTTCCTTGTCGACATCCATTGTCGTGCGCCACTTCTGTGCGCCTTGGGCGCACTGTTTTCCTTGTCGACATCCATTGTCGTGCGCCACTTCTGTGCGCCTTGGGCGCGTCATTTCCTTTGACACTTCTTTGATTTCTACGTTCTTCTTCTTGTCTATATCTACCTGGGGGAAAGATATATACAACTCATTGTCGTGCGCCACTTCTGTGCGCCTTGCGCGCACCATTTCCTCTGTCGACACTCATTTTCGTGCGCCACTTTTGTGCGCCTTGGGCGCACTATTTCCTCTGTCGACACTCATTGTCATGCGCCACTTCTGTGCGCCTTGGGCATGTCAAGGATTTGAGCTTCTTTGATTTCTCCATTCTTCTTCTTGTCTATATCTACCTGGGGGAAAGATATATACAACAGGTAAGAGTGACAAAGTCATGAGGTGGTCAACATGGAAAGTGCAAACATGATTAAGGAGCCTAGTTAGGAAGCTTATTCAACATACATGAAGGAGGATGGTATGTCATGATGGATTATAGGTGTGTAGAAGTTGTTTGAGCATGGTGCGATCATGAATTACTTGGATATGAGGTGTTAAGACACTCACAAGTGTCTCAAAGTGTGGGCATACTTTATAGGTCTTCACTAGACCTTGTCTTAAGCCTTAGGTGGCCTAATGAGAATGCGGTGAGAATGCATGGAAAGAGGTATGACATGTTAACTTAGGTATTTTGATGAATTTTTAAGTGTTAGTTTGAAGGATTTTGTAAGATGTGGGGTTTTTTGGTCTTATTGAGTTCACAGAATGGAAAACCTAACTAAAACCTAGCCAAAATCGCAACCTGAGTGTAGCACGTATGCAGACGAATTAAGATGGAAGGCCAAAGGAAACTAGTCAATGATGAATCTTTGAAGGGTCGACTCATAATAAGTGAAGAGTCACATAATCAGTTATAAAGATTTTCTTATACATATGGAATGACCGACCTAATTGGTTTATGATCATGAGTCGTGTATATATGCAAATGAAGAAGACCTATTTTAGAGTGGATGGAGAAATAGCGAGCTAAAGGGTTGTATGGAATAAGGTTTGTGTAGACCATCTGAAGAGTGAAATGAGTTTATGAAGAACATCCTACATGTGATGAAGATCAGGTTGTCCATGCATATGACCTAGTAAAGAAGAAGTATGAGCTAGTGAGTATGGAGAAGAGCGAGTAAGAAGGGAGAATTTGGAGGTGAATAAGGTCCGTGTGACCATCAAAAGAAGGCATAGAAGATGTTATGAAGAGCTAACAGGTGGCAAGAATATGATGTTCAAGGTCAAATGACCTAATCAACTTGGTAAAGAAGCTTGTTGTGTGAAGAAGCCTAAAAGGCATGTTTGAAGAAGAGTGAAGAAGGAAGAGCTGAATAAGTGTCATAATTAGTAGTTGTGGGCAACATTCTATAGGTGGCCGAGTTGGTTATGATTTGTCTAGGGGGTTGGGTGCCTCAATGTAGGGTTGGTGCTCTACTAAATCTAGGGGGTTGGTGCCTCCATATAGGGTTGACGCTCTACTAAATCTAGGGGTTGGTGCTCCTTGTAGGGTTGATGCCTCATTAAACTTAGGGGTTTATAATCCTTGTTGGTTTAGTGCTCAAATAAATTTGATTCACTGTTGTATAAGCTTTGTTTCAATGGGTTTTCTTCCTTATAAGGGTTTCCCACTTAAATATGGTGTTCATCGTGTTCTTGTGTTCCTTTTGCATGTGTTTGATGGTTGTGTTGTCTTGATGATTCATAATAGTTAAGTTAAATTGAATGGTGGTGGATGTTAATGTATAAGTGAATGAAATTTTTTATGCACACTGATTCACCCACCCCCCCTCTCAATGGTTATGCTGTCCAACAGTTTTCAAGGGTTGCAACAAAATTTGATACATGTTAAGAAAAGAAGCTCTCTCTCTCGAAACAACTAAAGTAAATACCATATCTGTCAGCTAAGAAAATGAATAATATGTTATAATAACCCAAGAAATTTAATTACAGTGACTACAACACTTTGTGCCATATTATGAAGTGTGCAAAAATCCTAAATGAGTATGTTAATGCAATTTTCACAGGAAAAAAACTTGCTGGCAAAATTGATCAAAATCCAAATTGGAAAAAGTAAAAAAATGGTAGATATTTACTAGGTTATCGGTGGTGAACTCAAGTAACCCATAGGCCATGATGGTGGCAAGCAATGTTGTGTAATTCTGCACAAAACTATATTCAATAGGGTTATGTGGCCACCCACAAAGGTATCATATATGCCTATCGAGGTGACATGGATGTTGGTGTGATGTATTTGCCTTGTCATCTCATTGCATTGTCCACATCACTTGGTGAGTCATCTCACTCAGGTGAGATCATAGGTCATAGGTGTCCTAGGAGCTATGACAAATTACATCATAAAATTTTTCATGCACGTTAGTGTGTGTCAGTGCGTCATACAAGAGTTACTTTCCATTTCTAGATCATAACTATTTTATCCCTTGTGGAGGTATGATTGGTCTTGCATTGGGAGTTACACAACACTCCTATTTTTATCCCTTTTTTTATCCGTGAGAATTAGTATAACCTTTTCTTTTGCATGCACATTTCATGGTGGTTGAATGCTTGCTTACTACATGGAACTCCATCATGATGTCTTTTGAGTACAACTCGGTTTATGGGTGCACAATCCCGCTTGATCTATGTTCTTACATTATCTCACAGTAGACACATAAAATTTTTGCACCACTAATTTCCCTCACATATACACTATCCACAACAAGAATAGGTAATGCATTTTCAAAGTCATTATTTAATACTTGCAATCCTAAGTCTAAAATTCCCTCACAATATTTACTCCATGTAAATATTCCTCAGTCCTCACATATCATCTCACAACCGTCCATCTCATTTTACCTCTCTAAAACCACCCAAAACCAGGTTAAAAACTAAAATAAATAAATGAAAACAAATTAACTATTTATCAACAATCCTATAACCTTCCTAACCTCTTCAATATCATCGTTCCAACATCCCTTTAGTCATTTACCCATTACCTTGAACCAAAAAACCTTTGATTAGAAGTGGTTTCAACCACTTTTGTAGTTATTTCCCCATAAAAAGTGGATCATTGGTGATTCAGTTGAATCGTCAGGAAACAATTATAAATAGACACCTTTGTGCTCTCCCTCAGGGATCTTCAATCTTTAATCTTGGACCCCCTTTTCATTCCTGCACTTCATTTTCTAACACAAAAACATCCAAGACATCTTCAAGCACTATCAGGCATCAACATCAATCACTTTCAAGCATTTTTGTGCTTTTTTGCATCACTCAGTTTCTCAGCAACGTCACAGGACAACTTATCAACTCAGATATTTTCCACAGAGGATTTGAGGCATCTTTTAGCTCCACATCTGACTCAAAGGTATTCCTATATCTCTTTTTTCATTTTCAAGTCATAAGTAGCCCTAAATCAATCAAAAACATCATTTTATAGCTTCAAATCTCATTTTAGCAAAACTGTCAAAAATCAAAGAAATCACTAGTGATTCACCCTAATCACCAGATTGGCCTAAATCACCAACGATTCCTATCAAAAATCATATTTTTATCAATTTATCATCTTTTTATCATTTTTATTCAAAACATCTACATTTAACATGTTGTTTCCAAGTATGGCTCTCTATGTTAGATGGCAGTTCTTGGTCATTCACATCCCATTATAAGCATTTACAGCCTTCCTATAGTCCAACACCCTTTCTTCTGGGAACAATACAACATCCTGCATGAGTTGACACTTTGTGCTATCCAATTCACCATTGAAAAACAAGACATCGAGGATCAGATCGAATTCCTCCATTATATCCAACAAGATACTGACAAATTCTGGTATGATTACTTTGAACACATTCAGATCACATCTACACTTTCCTGGGCCACCTTCAAAGCTGCTCAAGACTTCCTATCCATCTTGAATTTTAGAAAAATATTTATCTTTTTCTACTTGTTATCATTTATACATGTTCTTATCATCACTTTTATCAATCACTTAATTATCTAAAAATGAGCTGACATCCTCCAAGGAAGTCCCTTTGGATTCCTGGAATCGATCCTTTCTGAGAACTCATCTATCCATTTATCTAATCCTTTCTATTTAGTGTCTATGAGTGTAGGTTGTTTTGTAGGACATGGGACTCACACACTCATTTAGACTCAAAGCTTTAATCAAACATCAACTTCAACATCCATCTCTCATGGGTATCGGTAAACCCTGTCGTCTTCTGAGGTCAGTTTTGTTTTTGTTGTTTCACTTCATTAATTTAAAGTAGAAAATAAAAAATTCTCTAAACATTCTGGCATGCCCGGTGGGACCCTTAGTCCCTTTTTATTTGTGTTTTTATTTCATTTAAATCAATTTTTCTTCATTTTTAGGCCTTTTCTCTGTAATCACCAGTGATCTAGTATCACCATAGGGTGAATCACCATGATTCTGTCAATCACTGATGATCTTTGTGACTGCTTCTGATTACTCAGTCAGTCAACCTCTAACATCATTTTCTTTTTTTTATTTTTATCTTTTGCTAACCTTTTTGCAGGTTTTTGCTTTGGTGACTTTTGCTTGCTGCATTATTGCATTGCTTAAAAAAAAAAAAATTAAAAATAAAAAAAGGAAGCATTTTCAGGTGAGTCCTCTCCTTTTCTTTTTGTTTTCAAGCATTGCATTTTGTTATTTGTCCTCATCAAAATCAATCATTCTTTTGGGCTTAAAAACAAACCTTGCATCCTACTTGATCACATAGATTAATTAAAGGATTAATTTATTACATTCACATAATCTTCCCCCACACACAACCAAATCACATCAAACAAAATTTACATCAAACATTCCCACCCAGGTGATAACTATTGGGATTTCATCACCCAATAGGGAAACCGACTCGGTGTTCTGGCCGAGTATAAATAATTGGTTATCAGTATATTGGCTAAGCACCTAACTCCCTTATCATTGTGGGACCATGAAGTGAGGGGGTAGGCCCCAATACCAGGCCTCGTACTGACACCAACACAGATTTGGGCCTCACGTACCTTTAGGTATATCAAGGACTCCAGCCTTAAACATTCCTAAAACCATCCATAGATGGCCATTTCCTAGGACCTTATCAGTCATTTTACACATTTCACTTTTTCTAAGTTAATCAAGATAATCAAAATATTTCTATGTGATTTTCTTTGTTGCTTGTAATCAACCAATCTAGATTTCATTTTATTTCATTAGGTGGTTGTTTGTTTTTTCTATGGTTCTCACAAGACAACAATCCCATATATCCAAACTTCTAAAACATGTCTAGTCCATTCCAACAATCTGCACAACATGCCCATCAAACCTTACAACATGCTCAAGCCCGTATAGAATATGCTCAATGAATCATTGATCAACACCAAACATTCCTATCAACACCTCAACCAAAAGATCAAGAACAACCCCACTCTCCTAGTATCCAATCAGCCTCATCTGAGACACCTGATCCTTTTAGTCCCCATTTCTTTGATAGTGGGGATCCTGTCTTTTCAGAAATCTTGGATTCAAATCCCATTGCTCTTAATGCCTATCTTGCAGCACATGGGTGTTCATCTGCAGCCGTCATTACCTAAACCACATCCATATGTACCTGATCCTTCATGTGGTTTTTCCCATCTCATTGATCCAAATCATGAACCAGTTATCCAATAGATATATTCTTATCCTTCCAGTAGTAGACTAGAAACATCCAATGTTGTGTCTTCAGTTCCTATTTTTTACCTTAACATGATTTCTTCACAAGACACAACCACTCAACAACCCAACCCTTCAAATGGTTCCACACCACCTCAAAACAACACAAATGTTTCTTCATCCACACAAACCCCTCCAACATCCTCTACCATCCAAACACCTCCCGTGAGTTTTGTCATTATTTCTATTAGTGTATCCCAACCACCACCTTCTCAACAAACTACACCACCTCTACAAAACATTACCATGTCCATCCCTACATCTTTACCCTTAATCAATACTAGTGTTGTTTCCAGTACCCATCTAGTTTCACAACAGTCCTCGACCCCACTTATTTCACAACACATACCTCAACCATCTCTATCACTTTCTTCCTCTCAATCTATACCACAACCATCACATCCCCTTATCCATGCCTCTATCCCTCTTCAGAACATCCCACAACAATCACAACCCCTTGTTTTCACCTCCATACCCTTTCAACAAACACCTCAATACTCACAACCCCTTATTCACACATCCATTCCTTTTCAACACATCCCACAACAATCACAACCTATTTTGAATACATCCATCCCTCCTCAGTATCAATATATCCAGCCATCACAACATTAGCCTCACAACCCACTTATAACATTCCTATAAATATTCCTCAGCAAAACATCCCCTTTCAGCAAAATATCCCACAACAAATACCTACCATATCAACAATCTAATCAGTTTTCATTTAATCAACCTGGTTTGTCTTCATCTAGTACACAACAACAACCACAAACTACCCCCTTCAGGATTTAATGAATAGGATATCCAGCCTTGAAGCCACTTCCATGGGCCCTAAAAACACACTTTCATATGAACAAATATGTAATGAGCCTATTCACCCATCTGTACCCTACAAATATTATCCTCCTCACTGGGAGCTCCCAAAGTTTATCAAATTCTATAGTAAGGAGGATCCCCAACAACACATCTAAGATTTTCATCATGCTTGTTACCTTATATCTCATGACTAGGACCTTATGTTAAGAATTTCCCCATGTCATTGGTAGGTCCTTGCTTTAGATTGGTATAATAGCATTCCACAATACTCCCTCTTCTCATTTGCACAACTTGCACAACTCTTTCTTGAACACTTTTCAATCAACATCACCCACAAAATCACCATTACCACCTTTATGCAATCAAACAATTTGAAGATGAATCCATTGCATAATTTTTCACCCACTAGAGGGGTATAATCAATCAACTATCATTCTCTCTCCCACAAACAAATTTAATCAAATTATTTTCCCATTCATGTGCCAAACACATCTCTTCTACACTCCAAATCCAATCCTTTCAGATGTTTGATGAAGCCTTTACCATGGCCCATAAACTTGAACTTTGTTACTCTTGAAGAAGGCAGAGTCAAACTTAGACCAAAGAAACCAAAATCTGAATTCCCATCCAAACCATCCTCTAGTCAAGACAAACCCAAATCCTCAGCTAACGCCATAGTTGTCAAGTCCACTCCCAAGGAACATTCGACCACTGAACACTCTCATCCCCAATGAAACTATACCCCATTGGAGAGACTTATAGTGGTTTTTGATAAACTTCTCACCACTAATATGATCTCCCTTCCACCTATTCATCCTATCAACACCTCTATTTCAAAACCCTCTTGGTACAAGGATAACAATTATTGTAAATACCACAGAGTTAAAGGCCACAACATTGAAAGGTTTCATTCATTCTATAATGTCCTTCAGGATCTGATTGATAAAGGTGAGCTACATTTAGACAATCCTAATGCACCCCAAAATCAGAATCTCGATGTTTTCAAACAACCATTTCCGAATCATTCCCCATCGAGTAGTCAACCACAAGAAACAACATACAAACCCACCATACCATAAATACCATCAATAAAACATCACCTATCACTGAATCTACATCCACACCTTCCTCTAGTAACACCCCTGAACCAACACATGACAAAAAATCAGAAACACCCACGAAAGACAAAACATCTTCACCCACATCTACCACTTCTCCATCCAGCTCATCTATAAACTCTTCTCAAACATCTCAAAAACAACCCATTATTCAAATCATGAAGAGTTTTTATGATGATTTTTTCACCCAGTATCACCCCCGTAACTTTCAAAAACTTACTCCACCCCATCTAAAAAAGTCACAATTATAAACCATTCAACTACACCTATACAAAGATCAAAACATCATCCCTCTATCCTAGGGCCACATCCCTCATCTAAATCACCTATACCACCACCCCAATCAAAAACCACTCATCAAGTGAAAACAACTAAAGAACCCACACCAAAAACAATTCCTCCCATAATCACCAAAACAAATGAGACATCATCACCTTCGACATCTGCATCAAAAGGACACTATGCAACAATCTTAGAGAAACTCATTCAACAATCACTCATAGTGCTACCTCCTCTTAATCCATCCAAATCTCGAGGTTGGAAACCTTCCTGGTATAATTTTGAAAGCTTTCTGTGATTACCATCAAGTGTCAGGACACTTTGTAGAAGATTGTAAATCCTTTCACGCAGTCGTTAAGAAACTTGAAAGTAAAGGTCTTCTTCCTTCAGAGTTATGCAAATCAAAGACATCCCATCCAACATCTACATCCACCACTATTGAGGAATATTTGAGTAAAATCCTCCCCCATCAAGTTGATGTTGTCCACATCACTACTCGTGCACGTACTCCACAAGTCCAATCCATCAGAACAAAATAAACCCAAGACCTTTGTCACCATCCCACCACCTCCAGAACTCACCTCATCCTCACCCAAAGATAAACCTAAGGTTTCCATTTCTCTCACCCCTGAGACATCCAATCAAACATCACAATCCAAGACTAAAATCTCCATCCTTGCTCGCTCCACCATCTTCCACTACAGTATAGAAAGTAGTCATTAAACAATTACACCAAGATCCTGTTAAAATGTCACTTTACGAGCTGGTCCAAACATCACCTTCACATAAACAAGCCATGATCAAAGCCCTTCAATCTATCACAGTGCCTGTAGAAGACCCACTTTCTTTTACAAACTTTGTAGGTGCTCTCAAAGCATCTTCTAGCCATCTCCTTTGAATCCTCAGAAATACCATCACTTTGTCCAGAAGATCATGACCTACCCCTCTTCATTACCACTCAAATCAATGATGTTCTCATCAAGAGGGTCATGATTGATGGAGGTATCCACTATCAATATCATATCATCTATCACCTTCAATCAACTTAGACTACCAAATACCATTATCACCCAAACACCAGTCTTACTTTGAGATTTTAACGATACAATCACACCCACGCTAGGTACTGTCATTCTACCTCTTAAATTCAGCATCAAAACCCTTCCATAAGCTCTTCTACATCATAGAAGGAGAGTTCCAATATAATATGTTGTTAGGACATCCTTGGATTCATACCATGTGTTGCATCCCCTCGACACTTCACCGGTGCCTTAAATATGAACACGAGGGTAAAACATTCATAGTCCCTATGGATCCAAACCCTTTCACCGACTACAACATGACATATCATCCAAATGATGTCCTTATACCTAAATAAAATCAAAATCCTCTGACAAAGCATCCACTAGCACATCCATTCCATCATCCAAACTACCTGACGACTCCTCCCTCGGTGACATTATGGAATGTCTCTCACTGGGGGAGTACCACCTCCTCATGCTTAATTCACTTCCTACACCTAAAATGTATGGAAGACCTGAGAAAACAACCCCTATGTATGATCCTGATGTTGGAGATGTCATCTCCTATGGCCCCACATATCTAAAAACCAACCTTGTTTATGGGGGAGTTGATCATCCTTCCTCGCAATACAATCATCAACACCATGTCATGCCTTTCAAATCTGACTTCAACTCTTTATATAATCCCTCTTTCATTCAAATGTACCTCCATCATTGTGCATGGAAGGGTTTTGGATTTGGATGCTACAAACAAGGAGTACATGATTTGATTTTCCAACATTCCCTCAAACCACATGAAAATTATGGGATAGGATATGAAAAACCCATTGTCAAATCATCTTCCCATACCACATCCCTACATATCACAGAATTAGAACCATCATCCCCCACAGAACCTGATGATCCTATGGACACTGATGACACCATCTCCATCCCACCTAATTTTTTTTAGTCAATACTATTTCCTTAGGACCTTTGACTTATCAATCTAATCATGTCACCAAAACACTTCCTCTCATCTGGCCAGAAATGATTGAAGAAGATTCACCCATCATTGATATCCTCCAATGTCATGATGATCAAGAAATTCTCTCCCATATGGGAGAGAAGACCATCCTCTTTAGAAAACCTTACCACCTAACACATCAACCCTCCTCAATGAATCCACTATCGACATTAACATAGGCACCCCTCAAGAACCTCATATAGTTAAAGTCAGGTCAATCACTAAATCCACAAGAATTAAATGATTTCACCAACTTCTTATCCAAACATAGTCAAGCCTTTTCCTAGTCATATAGTGATATGTAGGTATCAACCCAAATATCATTGTACACAACATCATCACTTATCCCAATGCCAAACCAGTCAAACAAAACTCCATAGAATGCACCCTCATAGCTCTTCTCATCAAAGAAGAGTTACAATGTTTACTCTCTGCTAATTTTATCATACCCATTGACTACCCACAATGGGTTTCTAACATCGTACCCATAACCAAAGCCTCAGGAAAGTTATGTATTTGTCACTGACTTCTGGGATCTCAATATTTCTTTCCCTAAAGATGACTTCCCTCTTCCAAACATTGATCAACTTGTCGATCTAACACCGGCCACGAAATTCTCTCCCTTATGGATGGATTTTCTAGTTACAATCAAATCCTCATCGCCACTGAATGATCAGCATAAAACATCCTTCATTACCCCTTGGGGAACCTTCTGTTACCGCATCATGCCCTTTGACTTAAAAACACTGGAGCCACTTATCAACATGCCATGACATATATCTTTCATGATCTTATCCACAAAACCATAGAAGACTACGTAGATGATCTCCTAGGAAATCTAAACAACACAAAGATCATCTCATTATCCTTGAATCAATCTTCATCTGAACTCATTCAATATTTCCTTCATCTTAACCCTGTTAAATGTGTTTTTTTGTGTTCTCACCGAAAAACTTCTGGGTTCATCATATCTATCTGAGGTATTGAAGTAGATCCAGCCAAAATAAAAGTAATTATTGAAATGCCTCCTCCATCAAACCTCAAGAAATTACATAGCCTTCAAGGTAAACTAAATCTATCTGAATGTTTCATATCTCAACTCTCCTATCATTTTCAACCATTCCATCATCTCCTTCATAAAGACATTGACTTTAGATGGGATCTTAATTGTCAAAAATCCTTCGATGAACTCAAACATTATCTCTTATCACCACCTGTACTCACACCTCCTCGTGAGGGGGATCCATTTTATCTTTACATATCCACCACAGATCATGCCTTAGGGGCCATGCTCACTCATCGAGATGAGAAGGGTCATGAACAAGCCATTTATTACATAATCATACCCTCCATGAATATGAAACTCCATTATACTAAAGCTAAAAAACTATGTTGTGCCTTATACTTTGCAACCTCTAAACTACGCCACTATCTCCTCAACCAAAAAATTACGTTGTCACCAATTTTCAATCCACTCAAAACCATGCACTCTAAACCATATCATAGTGACTGCATCACTCAGTGGATTATGCTTATGACCAAGTTTGATCTTGAATTTCTATCACAAAAGTCCATTAAGGGATAGGCCATTGCAGACCAACTTGCTGAAGCACCCCTTTCTGACACTCAACTTCCTCATGAACAATTTCCTAACAATCTATCCACACTATTGAAAACAAATTCACTCCTATCAAAATGACCCTCTTCTTCGATGGATCTAAATTCCAACAAGGGGGAGGGGTTGGTATCATTATCATACCTCCCTGGGGGACTCCTATTCCTTTATCATTCAAACTTAACTTTGAATGCACTAATAACATGGCCGAATATGAAGCTTTAATAATGGGTCTTCAAACCACTATCCTATTAGGCATTCAAATATTAGAAATCTACGGAGACTCACAACTCATCATTAATCAAATTAAAGGAGAATATCAATGTAAAAAATGAAATCTACAAAAATACAAAGTCCAACATTGAATTTATCCTCAAAGCATTTGATCATTATACCATCCAAACAGTTCCATGATCCTCTAATAAGTTCATTGACACCATGGCTTCTTTAGGATCCCTTATTCCTCTATCAACTGAAGAATCAACTGACAATTCTAAACTTTTCATTTTCATTCACAGATTAGATGAACCATCTCATAAAAATGAACTCCCTTCTATCAACACTATCGAAAATCATCCAACTGACCTATGGTATTCTCAAATATTTGACTATCTTTTAGAATCTAAAATACCATCTGATTTATCTAGAAATGCTAAAATATCATTCCTTCAATGCATCATTTTCTATGTCATTATAGGTGGTATCCTATATAAACATGGCTTTGATGGCCTTCTATTAATATGTCTTAAGTCTCATGAATCTATCAAAGTAATTCAAGAAGTTCATGATGGTATATGTGGCGGACATTTCAATGGTAACATCATCACTAAATGTGTCCTATCGACTTGGCTATTACTGTCCTACTATTAATTAGGATTGTTGCATACATTAAGAAATGTGTTAAATGTCAACAACATTCAGATCTCATCCATGTCCCTAGTCAAGCTTTACAACCCTCTCATGACTTATGGCCTTTCTCACAATGGGGGTTAGACCTCATTGGCACTATCAATCCCCACTCATCTCAACAACATCATTCCATCATCACAGCCATTGAATACTTTACAAAATGGGTTGAATCCATTCCTTTAACTTCAACTAAAGAAAATCAAATCATCAATTTCATCTATCAATACATCATATGTCACTTTGGTGTTCCTCACAAGCTTGTCACAGACAATGGAAAATCCTTCAAAAACAAGGATGTTAAGAAACTTTGTGACACCTTCAACATCAAACTTAGTTTTTCATCACCATACTATCCCCAAGAAAATGGATAGCTTGAAGCCTCTAACAAAACACTTAATAAAATCCTCATGAAAATAGTAGATGAAGCAGGTAAGAATTGGCATCTCCAAATCCCATTTTTCTCTCTGGGCTTATCAAACTAGCATCCATACTCCTATAGGTGCTACGCCTTTTTCACTCATCTATGGCTCTGAGGTAGTCTTACCTCTTGAGGTTCAAATCCCATCACTCTATGTATCACTCAAAGACTTTATCCCTGATGAAGAATACCGACAAGACCATCTAGCACAACTAGAATTGTTAGATGAAAAATGTTTAACCACCCTTGAACATCATCAAGTTTATCAAGAATGCATCAAACACACATACAATAAGCATGTAAAATAATGTGACTTTAAAATAGGTGATCTCATTCTCAAATAAAATCAAAATGTCACTACTTTAGAATGGAGTAAACATGGAAAGTTTTCCCCTAATTGGATCATTCCATACGTTATTACTCACAAGTATGGGTCAGGAGTGTATCACTTGGCCTCCCTTGATGGTACACCTGAAAAGGAACCTTTGAATGCCTTGCACTTGAGGCCTTTCTATTGTTTAACCTTTTGATCATCATAACAATAGTTACATCAAAGATCTTAGTCCACCATCAACCAGCCATCTTCTCATCATAATGATTTGAAAGTATGTGGTTTTCCATCACCATCCTTAGAAACCTTAAAGATGAGCACCACAGCTCTATTCATCACATATTTCACTTGGATAAGTTCCTCCTTAGTAGGGACCCTATAATCATTACATCCATCTACCTTATGTACCAACCAAAGACATGTCATGGGGCACACATGTGTAGGTCATGTACACATCTCTTTCCCCTCCTCAAATGGTCTATTAGGGTTTTTCCCTTAGCTCAAAATAAAGTCAAAAATATCTATGGATGCTTCTTATTAAAAATAAAAAATAATAATAGACTGGTCCCTCGAAGGATAAACTATTTAAAATCATATTGTCAAAAGAAAATAAAAGTAGATTGATCCCTTGAAGGACAACTACCTGTCAAATATAGACCAATCCCTTGAAGGATGACTATCTCTGTAACAATCAAAAATCAAAAATTGTAGACCACTCCCTCAAAGGATGGCTACTTATGTAAAAAGGCTTCCCACATCGATCAACTTTCAAAAAGACAAAGTCTCAAAAGCATCCTAGGAAAGCTTCCCACATTGATCAACTTTCCCATCAAAGAAAACTTCCCACATCAATCAATTTGCATCAAAAATATGTATAGCTGGGGCATACCTCTATGAAACTGTTGAAAAGGAGAACCCTACTATCCCACATCAACTTACACATGTTAAACTCCTTTCATGTCCTAGGGAGGTATATCTTGTCACTTCAACTTAAAGATCCCACATGTAACTACCTACTGATAGTCTTATGTTAAAATTCATTAAAAATTCCTAATGTGCAAGTGCTTTCACATTTTATACCCATCACACATGTATCAAATCCAATATTAAAGTAATCATTCCCTTTTTACTCCTATTCTACAAAGATAGCATACATTTTTTATCATATCTAAAGTCACAACCATCTTAATAACTATCCACATCACATAAATATCCAACATATATATAAACATCATACAATATTTTCATATTCAAATCCCATAAAAGCATCAATTAAAAACATATAAAAACATACAAAAAGACATATACCATACACAACACATAAATCATACACCAAAATAACACACCATATATATAATCATAATCAAAGTCCTAGATACATCATCAAAGGAGTCCCCCACTCCATATGTCAAAAAATATACATCAAAGGCTTCATAAAAAGAGTCATATATAATCACAACACATATCATATAACTATCCAGTAAAATGGATATCACTAAGAAATCCACTAGCACAAACAACACTCCCATCACCCTCCTGCATACCACCATCACCACCATCTCCTCCAAAAAATCCTCAAGGTGGCTGACCCACACTCACCACACTAGCACTAGGACCTTTCCCCCTATCGTGTTAGGTGATCAACATAGAGAATCACATTAGGAAAGTCCCATATCACCATATCCTCATAATAAGACAACTCTTCCACAAATACTGATAGTGAGCATAGCTAACCATTCCCTTGCACACCACCTGACCACTAGCCTGGCTCGAGCCACCAACTCCTCACCTAATATTGAAGATCATGTAATATCAAGATCCCTTTTCAGGGTCTCTCACTTGCTACCTATATCAATCTCGATCAGTCATGGCCTGCACTAATTATTCTCTAAGTCCATCACACTCAAAATGAACACCATCCATCTCACTAATCAAATTATCCCTCACCCCAATCAAATCATCTCTCTCCCTCCACAAACTATCTCTCTCTGCCTCCACAATGGCCTTCTCATTGTCAACTATACAATGGTAGCCTCAAGATCCTCCTCATCTCCATCACCCTCCTCATCATCACTAACATCAACAATCTCATGTGCTCCCTCCACTCAAGCATGCACCCTCCTCCCTCTCTGAATCAATCAAGTCCTCTCAAACTCGGCATAAGCACCAGTCCACCACCTCTGTAACCTGTGGTCACTCCAGCTTCATCAAGTGGCACTAAATCACCATGCTCATCTAGACCCATGGCTCCCCTCTCATCAACTATAATAGGAGTCCATCCCACAACTACCTTGGGAGTATCTGCATCTCCCTCATCATGTCTATAAAGCATTGGAGCCTCAGGCACATCCTGGACCAAACCAAACTACATCTAACATGACTAAATCTGACAAGCTCCCACTCTCCCCCTCATCTCCCTTACACCCATAATCCTGTTAAGCCCATCAAGCTCACACTCACACCCCAACCACTCTGGAAAATCAAGATAAGGTCTCCACAACACATCTCCTACCTGTAACCCTGTAAGAAGATATCTATAATGAGCCACCTTCTACTTCCCTTTGACTGACCCACATCTCCTCACCATCTCATAAATCCTACAGATCTACCAATCATATCTACACCTCCCCATGGTAAACCCTACAGTACAAGCTATGGCAATATGCTTGAAATCCCAACACTGTAACAAAAACACAACATCTATCCCATATCTCTTGTGGAATTTCCAAGCCCACAACTCCTTGTATGTATGTGCTAATAATGCAGGGGCCCAAGAAAAAATAGTCCAATGCTCCATCATCTCTACAACTACTCCAGTCATCATCCATGGAAATATACCCCCTCCGGAATTAGGAAAAGAAAAACATGAAATACCCATCATCAACATAGTCATCCATGAACAACCATCTCTCCCCAAGAATATAAACAATATTGATAATAAAAAAAACCCTTTGAAGTATACCTCACATCATCTACATCATCCCCATACAATCTCCTCATCACATCCTCCCTCTCTATCTCATCAATACAATAGATACCCTCCTGCAGGATGGGAAGTCTTGTAATCCTATGAACATCCTCCACCATGATCCTAACCTCACCTGTTCAGTAACCAAAATGTGCAGGTGGTTGGATCCCATCTCTCCATCAATGCCAACAATAATCCTCTACATCTGTGGATGCATCTATAATCCACATCCCTACAAAATCCCACTACCTCTACATGACTCCAATCATCATCTGACATATCCTCCCGTACCTCCTCTAGGATCACTGGAATCCTATCTCAGATAGTCAGTTTTGCATCTACCTGTAATAAAAAATATACAAAACACACATTAAAAAATTAATTACAAAATATCATCAAAACATCATCAAAACTTCACCACACACATCAGTCACTAACAAATAAATTTGGTCACAAAAAAATAATCAATCACCAATGATTCATACAAATCATTGGCAATCAACCTGAATCACCAGTGATTCTGGTGATTTTAAAAATAAACCCTCTGTACACACGAAAATGACAAAAACACAAAAATAGCTAAAAACCAACAAAAATAACAATAATAGGTACTCACCTCTTCCTGTGTGGGTTTTATGCCTGCTCAACAACGTCATTGCTCCAAAACACCTTTTTCACTCCCTCAAAAGCTCTCCAATTTGCAAAAACAAGTCACAAAAGTGAACTGTTCACCACCGACCTAGGGATTTTATAGCCTCCCCCAACTTTCATAGGGATCGAATGATTCCTTGAATCGCTAGATGATTCACCTCAATCGCCAGTGATCATCATGAATCACTAGTGATTCATCCTTTTTTACCCTTAAAACATTATTTTCCAAAATCATCACATTTTTCAACAAATTGTCACATTTAAAAGACCCTCAATCTTCAGAAAATTAAAAATTTGTACCAATCAAACCATGGGATATGTCATACATCTATGGGATACATGTGCCCTTTTGGCCACCCATCATTTGACTTTCCTATCCTATCAGTATACCCTTACGAATCATATGTCCATAGGTAACAAACCCTTTGGTTCCCCTATCACTTGATTCCATGGTAGCACCCATCATTTTGATACCCCATCTTGGGGAAATTTTTAAAAAGAAACGCATATCAAACCTACCCAAATCCAACCTATCAAACTGGTGTTCCTTACACTGTACTGTACAGTCACCCCATTTTGAGGGGGATCACCCATATAAATTCAACTATTGAAAATTGTTTTTTTCTAACACTTTTCCTACACCAAACTACTTGACAAAAAAGGGCAAATGTAGACACATAAAATTTACACCGCTAATTTCCCTCACCACATGCACTATCTTCACAAATATATATCAAGTCATTTAATCACATTACATTAATTTAATCATTTACCCTAAGAACCAAAATACTTCACCATATTTACTCCTTGTAATATTCTTCTACATCATGTAAATATCATATTACAACTACAACCGTAAAAATCCATTTTAATCTCTAAAACAATCTAAAACCACTTAGAAACTAAAATTAAATAAGACAAAACAAATCAACAAATTCTTAACAATCTTACAACCTTCTTAACCTCTCAACTCATTCTTCAACATCCCTTTAGTCATTTACCCACATCCTTGAACCAAAAACCTTTGATTAGAAGTGGTTTCAACCACTTTTGCAGTTGTTTCCCCATAAAAAGTGGATCATCAGTGATTCAGTTGAATTGTCCAATGATTATAAATAACACCTTTGTGCTCTCCCTCAGGGATCTTCAATCTTGAATCTTGGACCCCCTTTTTTGATCATGCACTTCATTTTCTAACACAACAACATCTAGGACATCTTCAATCACTATCAAGCATCAACATCAATCACTTTCAAGCATTTTGTGCTCGTTTGCATCAAGTCAATTTCTCAGCAACATCACAGGACAACTTATCAACTCAGATCTTTTCCACAAAGGATTTGAGGCATCTTTTAGCTCCACATCCTACTCAAAGGTATTCCTATATCTCTATCTTTCATTTTTCAAGTCATAAGTAGCTTTTACATTAATCAAAAACATCATTTCATAGCTTTAAATCTCATTTTTTAGCAAAAAAAATCAAAAATCATAGAAATCGCTAGTGATTCACCCTAATCACCAGTGATTGGCCTAAATCACTGGTGATTCCTATCAAAATCATCTTTTTATCAATTTATCATATTTTTATCATTTTTATCAAAATCATATGCATTTAACATGTTGTTTCCAAGTATGGATCTCTGTTAGATGGCAGTTCCTGGCCGTTCACATCCCATTACAAGCATTTACAACCTTCCCCATAGTCCAACACCCTTTTTCTGGGAATAATACAACATCCTGCATGAGTTGACACTTTGTGCTATCCAATTTTCCATTGATGAACAAGACATCAAGGATCAGATCAAGTTCCTCCATTATATCCAACAAGAGACTGTCGACTTCTGGTATGATTACTTCGAACACGTTCAGGTATCGCATCTACACTTTCCTGGGCCACCTTTCAAAGTTGCACAAGGACTCCCTTTTGGATCTTGTTCTAGATTTTTCATGCATTTTTATCATTTACTATTGTTATCTATATTATTTATCTTTATCAATTCACTTAATTGTTACTGAAATTGAGCTGACATCCTCCAAGGAAGTCCCTTTGGATTCCTTGAATCGGCCTTTGCTTGAGAATCTCATCTATCCATTTATCTAATCCTTTTTGTTTAGTGTCTATGAGTGCATGTTTCTTTGTAGGACAGGTAGACTTACACACTCATTTGGACTCGGTAATATTTAATCAAACATCAACTTCAACATCCATCTCCGTGGGTATTGGTAAACCCCACCATCTTCTGAGGTCAGTTTTGTTTTTTTTATTTCACTTCATTAATTTTTTCACTTAGAAATCTTGGGATACCCCTTTTAAATTTTTTTACAGATTTTCTCTAGATTTCTTCAAAAGGTTTCAAAAGGTTACTTGGAAGCATTGGAGAAATACCCATTTACCTAAAATGCCTAAAAGTCCCTAAAAAGCTAAGTACTTGCTTTCTTAAGTTTATCGGGTTTCTCAAATTACTTTACTTCTAAGTTGCAGTATTCTCCCCTCTAAAACCCGATTCACAAATTCTCCTTATTTGCGCTAGTATTGAAGTTACTCCTTACTTTTACTTAAATAAAATTTCAGCAAAGTTAAGTTTTATTCTTTACCCCGCAAAGTGACTTATACTTATTAGTTTTGCATAAAATAAAGTGCTTTTACTTCTTAGTTTTGTGCTAAATTGATATTGCTTTACTTCTTAATTTGATAGCTAAACCAAATGCTTCTACCTTCTTAAAGTAAGGAGTTTGTGCTAAATTTAGGCCTTCTTTACTTGCTTTCATTAAGAAAGTAAAGTAGTTGTCAAAAATCTCCACAAAACAAAAAAGAAGAGAGTAATGCT
Source organism: Taxus chinensis (assembly GCA_019776745.2). Taxonomy (NCBI): domain Eukaryota; kingdom Viridiplantae; phylum Streptophyta; class Pinopsida; order Cupressales; family Taxaceae; genus Taxus; species Taxus chinensis. The sequence goes on along the minus strand of CM034155.1, from coordinate 659,219,636 downwards.
TCCTTCTTTGTTCTGGAATTATGTAAGTAAAGTACTTGCCCTCTTTGAAGCTAAAAAGAAACTAATGCTTTACTTTACTTCATAAAGTAAAGCTAAGTAAAGTAGCCCTTGAAAGCCACAATTACCCATTTCTTTCCTTTTTTAGTACCCATAGCTTATCAGCATTGAGTTTTTACTTATTTTAAAAATGGAGCTTCAAATAAAATACTAAGTAAAACTCAAAAAGCTCAAAGAAGAAAAAATAGAGAAGTAATGTGGAAAAATGGAGTTACTTTACTTCTAAAGTAACTAAGTAAAGTTGGGTTGCAAAAACCTGCAAAGAAGGGAATTTCAACAACTCATTTGAACTTAATGCTTCATTTTTCAAATCTTGGAGTTTCTGGAAAGCTTTACTTCATAAAGTAATCAGTAAAGCAGTTGTGGGAATCCCAAAACAAAATGGAAGAAATTGCTTTACTTTTACAAGTAATAAGTAATGGGGGTAGCAATACACTGGAAAAGAATGGGAATTTTGAAACTTATTTTGGCCATAACTTTTCTTCTAGTGAAGTAATTTTCAGATCTTGGACTTTTCGGAAAGCTCTCAATGTCATCCTCTACACCATGGAATCATGAAAATAAAATTGGGGTAGGTGTAAGTGGGAGAAAATGGTAAAAAGCTTCTAGAATTCAGTGTGAAACAGATAATGCAACTGTTGAACACCGCAATACACTGGAAGGCAATAATGGGGGGTCAAAAACCCGATTGGCCATAACTTTTTCTCTAGTGCTCCATTTTTTGAGATCTTGGACTTTTTGGAAAGCTCTCTGACCTCCTCTACACCATGGAATCATGAAAATCAGTTTTTGGTGGGAGAGTGGGAGAAAATGGTAAAATCCCAAGCTAATTGGGTTTTCAGTTCAGAAGTGTTCAAAAAAGTAATAAGTAAAAGTGTTGTTAAAACCTGCAATACAAAGAGAAGGTAGTAATGGGGGGTCAAAAACCTAATTGGCCATAACGTAAATTTCTTTGGTGCTCTGTTTTTTGAGATCTTGGACTTTCTTCTTGGAAAGCTCTCGACCTCCTCTACATCATGGAATCAAAAAGATAATAATTTTGTAAATGGGATAGTTGGGAGAAAATTGAAAAAACACTTCCCATCATAAAATGAATAGTTCCAGGCAGCAGTGCTACTGAATTTAATGCAGTATGGGCAGATTTCTTCTTCTTCAAAAGAAGGGGAAAAGCAAGACCAAGGTTTTACAGCTAGAATAACTTCTTATTCTTCTTCTTCTTATTATTTTCTTCTTCATTGTATGATCATAATCAAGTAATCGAGCTTAATTGTAAAACTTAAGTAATCTGGTTAAAAAACATTACTTTAAGTTGTTTGAAAAATTCAATTACTTTGTGGTAATGGTGAATAGTTATTCCTGGTTTTAAATGATCAAACATTCCAATTTCATATGTGGTCATGCAATGAGGATTTTGAGGAGGAAAATTCTCAACTCCTCGCAGTTTAGTAGTTAGGCACTTATGGAAATATAACAATATTTTCTATCCTTGTAACTTTCCTTATGGAGGCTATAAATAGAAAAGAGAGGCCTACGGGTCACAAAGGATGAAATTTTTGGAAAATTGTTGTTATACTTTGTACATGCAAGTTTAAAGTTTCAGACTTTGTGTTGAAATAATGGAGATGTTCTTTTGTATAAAAGTTGGAAGTTGAATAAGAAGAAGGAAGGATTTTGGAGAACTTTGTGTCTACTAAAGTCTCACTGTGTGGAACTGTGAATTTTTCATGGTAAACTTTGTGTTATTTTGAAATTCATCTGAATGCAATTTTTTTCATTTGCTTAAATTTGTGAGATTCAAAAAATATTTTTTATTCTGTACATGGAAAGTAACTAAGCTCTGTGATCTACTTGTTGCCGAAGCACATCCCTTCCTTTTCTTATTTACTAGTGCTATACATCCTCTTCTTTCTCACACAATTTTCCCAAAACACAGTGCTTACTTGCTGCAAAATTGTTCAAGTTATGGTTCATGAGCTATTGCAATTAAAGTAATACCCCTAAAAAATAATTAGAATAAATAAATACATCACACGGGAGCTTCACTGTTAAATGAAGGGGATTTATCCCATGACTGCCTAGGTTTATGTTTAGACCGAGCATAAAATATAGCCAATAGTTTTTTGGCGAACTCTGCTGGGGAAAACAAAAAATAGTGCTGATGAGTCCTTTATCCCAAAAAATGAATATTTTATTTAAAAAAAATAAATATTGGTGACTCCATGTAAAAAAATAAAAAATTGGTGACTCCATATCTGCTTTGTTCTATTGTTTCTTTCCAAGGTCAAGCTGGAAAGAATGGCATACACTCAAGAATAATGCTCTGCAAACAAATTTCATGGTTTGTAACAACCATGGCTCCAGTTCCTTGGGGTCCAGCTATTGGCCCTCTTGCATTGGTTCAACCACTGCATGAATTGCCATGCGGATCACATAAAGAATTTCCCAAAATTCAATGGCGACGGGAAGCAACACCTAGATGATCATATAGCTGCATTTTTTGTAGCTTGTGGAGTTCTGGGAGTGCCTCATGAAGATGTATCTGTTCGACTATTCATTGAGACACTTCAGGGCACTGCTGCGGAATGGTTTTATCACCTTTCTACCTGCATGTATCACCAACTGGGCTACTATGAGAACATGGTTTGAAGCCAGATTCAAACCCACAGATGATTCACATGCTTTGTTAGCACAACTCATCTAGATGAAAAAATAACCACATGAACACATGAGGGATTTCATTTCCAAGTTTCAAAGATACTTTGTAAAATTCCTCCTACTGCTTCCCTTAGTGATGAAAATCAGAAGGTATTTTTCATTAATGCTTTGTTTCACTTGAAGTTGGTTATCAGCTGCGTAGAGAACATCCTGCTAACTTGTTGGAAGCTCAAAACATTTCTATCAAAGTAGAGGATGATCTTATCATGGCAGGTAAAATCAAGCTTTCAAATCCTAAGGTTGTAGGTTCTACTTCAGCTAGTACTTTGATCCACTGCTGTTGAAAATTTGGCCAAAATAAGCAGATATGTTGTAGATAAAGAAGAAAAAGGCTGTCAAGGTAACAATGTTGGAGTGAATGAAGAAGATCAAGATGTTGTTGACTGTGATCCACCTGAAGACCATGATTTTGTAGACCCTGTTGGTGACTCCAACATTGGCTACTTAGACTATGAATCAGAAAATGAGGTTGATTTCTTATCAGATCTGGAAGATTGCATTGAAGAAGAAGAAGCCATTGAATTCACTTCTTATGCATTTTCACCATCTATCTTCCAATACCAAAAGCCTCTTGCTGCAGAGAACTCCCACAAATCAATGGAGGAAATAGTCAAAGAAGAGCCTTGCTTGCCCAAATCAGTCTACATGAGGAGAACCATGATGAATCAATTGCAAAATCAAAAGTCATCATGGAGAAGGTAGAGTCTTTTGCATAAATTGTCTGTGGAAGCAGAACAAGGATCAGATCGACTTGCATGTAACTTTATTCATGGAAAGGAAAGTCTGCAGGATGCCCCATTCATGGGGACAAGCTTCAAAGAAATGGGAAAATCATGAGGATTAGGCCTTGCCCAATAAGATATCTTGGCTAGTTTAGAGCCAACAAGGAGTTGCAACCAGTCATGCTTATTTCAGAGCATGAGGATGAGCTACAATGCACCAAAGATCAACCACAGTACCTCTCAAATCCAAATATAGAACAACTAAAGGAGGTATTTATTTTATTTTTTGTTGTTGATACTTTGGTAAGAAGGGTGGAGAACCAAGCTTCAGAATATTTTTTCACTCTTGCTAAGGACCATGTTCAATGAAAAATCAATTACATGGTCTAAGTTTGTGAGGAAAGGTAAGTTATTTCTCCCTACCTGTTGCAGGATTCATTTGAGATTCCTTTACCTCTGGTTAAAGTAGAGTAGGTAGTTTTGTTTTCCATAAAAAGAAGTGCTTGTGCACACTCTGCATGTTTCCACTTGGGACATGTATGATTTTACATGTTTGTATATAGTTTTTGCAAGTTTTTGTTTCCATGCTTCAGTTCTCTTCAAGATCAAATCAGATAGTTGGAGTATTTTTGAGCTTTATTTAGAGCTCCACAGATCAATTTCTAGCTAGCAGTCATCAGGCAGTTCCAGTTTTGGTGTTAAGTTCATCACAGATTCAGGAGGAAAATTTTCAAAGGGAAAAGATCAATTTCTTCAAGGTTAAACTTGACTCCATAGCCCAATGGACAAGACTTGAAACTAGAGATGTTGGGATCTCATCTCCATTTCTTCCATTCTGGTAGAAATAAAGATGTCCATAGACGAAGCCAATTGGTGTCCCCAAATATTTCACTTAGAAATCTTGGGATACCCCTTTTAAATTTTTGTAGCATTTTCTTTAGATTTCTCAAAAGGTTGCAAAAGGTTGTTTGGAAATAGTTGGAGAAATACCCATTTTCCAAAATTTCCTAAAAGTCCCTAAAAAGCTAAGTACTTACTCTTTTAAGTTTATCAGGTTTCTCAAATTACTTTACTTCAAAGTTGTAGTAAGTTGCCCTCCAAAACCTGATTTGCACAAAATTTCCTTTTTGCACTAAAGGGATTAATTTTTTCTTTTAAAATTTAAGTATTAGTTGTTAAACCCCGCAAATTAGCTACTTACTTAAACATTTCTTAGTTCTTGTGTAAAATCGAAGTGTTTTTTTCATAGTTTTGCACTAAACCGAACTTCTGCTTTACTTGCGCTAAACCGAATTGTAAGTAAAGTTTTTCAAAACGCTAAACTAAATAAGTTCACTTCTTTTAAAAGTAACCAAGTAAAGTAAAGTAAATGCTAAATTACTCAAAGCTAATCTACTTAAGTTTGAATTGGACAAAGTGACCATTACTTGCCCTACTTCTTTGCTAAAACAAACTACTTTACTTGGTAAAAAAGTAAAGCAAGTAAAGCAGTTCATGAAAGTAACATAACTAAAGTCACTTAAGTTATCAGGAAGAAAAAAGAAGGTGCTTTACTTCTTTTAAAAATGGAGTTACTTTACTTCATAAAGTAACTAAGTAAAGTAATTTGCAAAAAGCCTTAAAGAAGAAAAAAGAAGAGAAGTAATGCAAAAAATGGAGTTACTTTACTTCATAAAGTAACTAAGTAAAGCAGTTGTCAAAAACCCTGCAAAGAAGAAAAAAAGAAGAGAGTAATGCAGAAAAATGGAGTTACTTTACTTCATAAAGTAACTAAGTAAAGCAGTTGCAAATCCCGCAATACAAAGAGAAATTGCTTTACTTTTACAAGTAATAAGTAATGGGGGGTCAGATTCCCGCAAAGAAGGGAATTTTGACAACTTATTTTGGCCATAACTTTTTCTCCGTGCTCCATTTTTTGAGATCTTGGACTTTTTGGAAAGCTCTCAACGTCCTCTACACCATGGAATCATGAAAATCAGTTTTTTGGTGGGAGTAAGTAGGAGAAAATGGAAAAAACTTCTGCAGTTCAGTGTGAAACAGTAATGTAATGGATGAACACCCGCAATACACTGGAAAGCAATAATGGGGGTCAAAAACCCAATTGGCCATAACTTTTGACTCTGGTGCTCCATTTTTTGAGATCTTGGACTTTCTGGAAATATCTCGACGTCCTCTACACCATGGAATCATGAAAATCAGTTTTTGGTGGGAGTAAGTGGGAGAAAATGGCAAAAAACCACTCCCAAGCATGTAAACTTTCAGTGTGAAACAGTAATGCAAAGGAGTTGAATGCCACAATACACTGGAAGGCAAGTAATGGGGGGTCAAAAACCTGATTGGCCATAAATTTTTCTTTGGTGCTCCATTTTTCAAGATCTTGGACTTTCCAAAAATATCTCAACCTCCTCTACATCATGGAATCCAAAAAATCTAATTTTGGAAAGGGTAGCTGGAGAAAAATGGAAAAAACACTTCCAACATGAAATGAATAGTTCCAGGCAGCAGTGCTACCGAATTTAATGCAGTATGGGTAGATTTATTCTTCAGGAAAAAGGGGAAAAGCAAGAATGAAGTTCTTCAGCTAGAATAATTTTCTTCTTCTTCTTCTTCTTCTTTCTTCTCTTTATGATGTAATTCAAGTAATCGAAATTTAATTGTAAAACTTAAGTAATTCGGTTAAAATCCATTACTTTAAGTTGTTTGAAAAAGTCAATTACTTAGTGATAGTGGTGAGGTAGTTATTCTTGTTTTAAATGGTCAAACATTCAAATTTATGTGTGCATGCAATGAGGATTTTGAGGAGGAAAATTCTCAACTCCTTGTAGTTTAGTAGTTAGGCACTTATGGAAATATAATGGATATTTTCTATTTGTATTTTCCTTATGATGGCTATAAATAGAAAGAGAGGCCTACGGGTCAAAGGATGAAACTTTTTGGCAACCAGTTATTGTAATTTTATGCAAGAATTTAAAGATTTCAAACTTTGTGTTGAAATAATCTAGATGTTCTTTGTAAACTTGTTGAATTGAATAAGAAGAAGGAGAATTTTGGTTAAACTTTGTGTCTTGAGAAGTCTCATTGTGCATTTGTGAGGATTTTATGGTAAACTTTGTGTTACTTAAAATCTATCTGAATTAATTTCTTTTTCATTTGCTTAAATTGTGACATTTTTAAAGTATTTATTTATTCTGTACGGTTGCAATAAGCTCACTAAATCTACTTATTACGAAGTGCATTCCTCTCTTTTTCTTACCACTGCTATACATTATCTTCTTTCCACACAAACTTTCCCAAAACAACTTCTTACTTGCTGCAAAATTGTCTTAGTTATGGTTCATGAGCTATTGTAATTAAAGTAATACCCCCAAATTTATAAAATAGGTCATTAGAATAAATAAATACATCACATGGGAGCTTCACCATTAAATGAAGGGGATTTATCCCATGACTACCTAGGTTTGTGTGCATATTACCCTAAGTTATAAAGACCCCTCCTCAACCCATGTAATCATTTTTATGGAAGATACCAATAGAGTTGTGGAGTCCAACGATGTCGAAGTGAGCCCGATTTTTTTTGACAAAAGTTCTTCATGTGGTAATGACCTTACACGTGATAATCTACCTAATGTTGTTTAAGATTTCCTTAAATTCAATAAGACATGCAAATATTTTGAAAAACTTGCATTAGATGCATATTTTGTTGGTCAAGTTCCAAGGAAGCACCTTAAAATTATCATTTCATAATGTATGGACTACTTCCCATGGTGTCAAGCTTGAGGGTGTTCAAAAATTCACCAAGGGTTTCTTTATTTTTAAGTTTAACAATGTTGACCATTGTAAAGCTATTGTAGCCCACGGCCCTTGCTTTATCTTATCTGAAACATGCTTATGGTATTCTCACATTAGATGTGGGATTTTGTTGTCACTAAGCAAGCCAAATTCAAAATCTCGATCTAGATAGAAGACCCTGCAATTCACCAGAATAACTTTACACAAAACCTTTGCAAACAAATGAGCAGCAATATCATATATTATTATGGAACTCAATGAAATACAATGAGAATGGGCCTTGCTTATATAGGCAAGGAATAACAATCTAAGAACCAGTCAAGGTCGTAGATCAAGCCATAAATCATGGAAAGAACTAGTCATCAAAGAACTAGTCAAGTCCATAGATTTATGAGAGAACTAGACATCAAGGATCTAGTCAATACCATAGATCTAGGAAAGAACTAGTCAATACCATAGATCAAGGAAAGAACTATACCTAACAACTAGATAATATCTCCTAATATCTAAATAAATAAAAAGAAATATCCACACACATAAGTGGGTGAGGATAAATACAATAAAGGTAAATAATATACCTAGGTGAACATGAGCTAAGGTAAATACCTACTCTAACACCCCCCCTCAAGTGAAGCTAGGGGCCAAAATAGAAGTGGCATGTCCACAGTATGAGTCCCGGCAACTAGGCCTGATGAGGTACTCATGTACAATATATCCATGAAGAAATCTCGAACCAAAAGAAGGAAAGAATCCTGCTATAAGGAAAGAGAAAGAAGAAGAAGAAGGAAGATGTTCTCACGAACACCCCCCAAGAACAACTTCTGAAACCCCAAGCATTCCACGCAACTCAAGGTAGCGAGGTGATGCAAAAGGCTTCGTAAAGATGTCTGCAACCTGCTGCTGAGTCGGAAGGTACTCCAAGCAAAGAACTCCATCCTGAATGTGCTGCCGAATGAAGTGGATGTGTATCTCGATATGCTTGGTCCGCTGGTGCTCAACTGGGTTGCGAGAAATGTGAATTGCACTTTGGTTGTCACACCAAAGTACAGTCGGTGAATCCTGTGGGAATCCAAACTCTGTCAATAACTGGCGAAGCCAAAGAATCTGCTGACTCACTGTAACTGCTGCCCTGTACTCTGCCTCTGAAGATGAAAGTGCAATAGCCTGTTGCTTTTTGCACGCCCAAGCAACTGGAGAAGAACCAAGACAAAAAAGATAGCCAGAAGTGGAACGCCTGTCATCAATAGAACCTGCCCAATCTGAATCTGTATACCCAACCAACTGAGTAGAGCCCCTAGTGTAGTGTAGGCCAAAGTGGGAAGTGCCATGCAAATAGCACGCAAAATCCTTTTAGCAGCCTGCCAGTGACTACTATGAGGAGAATGTGCAAACCGAGATACAAGCCCTACTGCAAATGAAATATCAGGGCGAGTATGGGTCAAGTACATGAGACTCCCAACCAACTGCCTATACAATGTAGGATCACAAAGTGGTGTGGTACATGTGGATGTAAGAGTAACTCCAGACTGAAAAGGAGATGGACTTGGCTTGCAATCAGCCATATCAAAGCACCTAAGAAGATCATGGGTGTACTTTTGCTGACTCAAATGAATCCCTGAATCTGTCTGAGAAATCTGCAAACCAAGGAAATAATGCAATAGCCCAAGATCTGTCATGTCAAACTGTGTAGAAAGAGCCCTCTGAATACTCTGAATGTGGGAAGAAGAGCTGCCAGTAAGTAACAGATCATCAACATACAAGACAAGTATCACAATATCCTCACCGACATGCTGGAGATACACTGTATGATCGGAGTGGCAACGAACAAAACCAGTAGATAGAAGAAAAGAATCCATCTTCTCATACCAAGCCCGAGGGGCTTGTTTGAGACCGTAGAGAGACCTTCGGAGCCTACAAACAAGAGAAGAATCCTGAACAAATCCAGCCGGCTGCTCCATATATATTTCCTCTTTTAGATCTCCATGTAAGAAGGCACTCTTCACGTCCATCTGGTATACGGGCCACCCCTGTGATGCAGCAATAGCAAGTACAAGGCGTACAGAATCCATCTTGGCAACGGGTGCAAAAGTCTCAGAGTAATCAATACCTTCGACTTGTGAAAAACCCTTTGCAACAAGACGAGCCTTATACTTGTCAATGGACCCATCAGCTGCGTATTTGGTTCGGTATACCCACTTACACCTAACCATCTTTCTTCCTTTAGGAAGAGATACCAAATCCCAAGTATGATTCTTCATCAAAGAAGAATACTCAGCTGTCATCGCATCATCCCACTCCTGTATCCCATGAGCCTTTGAAAAAGACTGTGGATCCTCAGAAACTGCCTGACATAAAAGTCCAGAACCTGTAGAATGTGCGTGATGATGCCTAGTGGGTGGAAGATCCTCTATGAAAGGTGCTGCCTCAGAAACTGTAGTACGAGCCCACTTAGGCATAGTGACAACATCAGTGGGAATAGGATCCTCAATGGCATCTATAACCTCCTCATCAATCTCCTCAAAGAAAATATCCTCAAGATGAGATGAAGAAGAAGAAGGAATGGAAGAAGATGAAGAATCATGAGGAGTGAAATGCTCATCAAACTGAACATGTGTTCGAAAAAGAACATCATGTGTATCAGGATCTAAAAGACGATAAGCTCTCATGTCCTCACAATACCCTACAAAGATCAAGGGTTTACTCTTCTTATCCAAAGCTTTCCTTTTCTTCTTTGGCACAAAGGCCCAAGCATGGCTCCCAAAGACTCGAAAAAATGAGACATCTGGCTTAGTGTTGGACCAAGCTTCCTCTGGAGTCAAATGCTCAAGTGCTCTGTGTGGTGTGTGATTCTGAATATAGTTAGCACAATTAACTGCTTCTGCCCAATAGATAGGAGGTAAATCTCTAGAATGCATCATACAGTTAGCCATTTCCTTCAAAGTTCTATTCTTCCTTTCTGCTAAGCCATTCTGTTGTGGAGTATGAGGAACAGAATGCTGGTGAATAATGCCTTGAGTTGCCAAAAATTTAGAAAACTCATTGCTGAAGTACTCCCCCCCATTATCAGTACGAAGGTTCTTTATGCAACTAGAAGATTGTTTCTCGACCAAAGCCTTGAAGACTTTGAAGTGTGAAAAAACATCACTTTTGTACTTGAGAAAATAAACCCAAGTACGCCTCGAGAAATTATCAATAAATGTAAGTGCATACTTAGCTCCATTGAAAGATGGGGTAGGAAAAACCATCAAGTCACTATGCACAAGCTCAAGTGGTGAAGAAGCTCTCTTAGACAAATTCTTAGGAAATGGATCTTGGTGTTGTTTCCCTAATGCACAACCATGACAAACTCCCTCAAGACAAGAAACTCTAGGAAGACCATCTACCATACCATGAGTGCTCAACTCCTTCAAATATCTGTAATTGAGATGTCCAAATCTTTCATGCCAAAGCTTACTCTCTGAATCTGAATGAGAAACCAATCCTGTCCCTATAGAAGAAGTGTCATCAAAACCCTCAAAGTGATATAGTCTTGAACTATGATCAACAATACCCTGAGCAACAAGTGAAAAAGGCTCCAACAAAGTTCTTACTTCTGCCCCATGTGGTGTAAAAGTCACTATTTTCCCTTGACCAGAATGACAAATTTGATATACAGAAAGCAAATTTGTAGTGATGTTAGGAACATATAGTGCATCTTGGATATTGCCACCATCAAGTTGTATATCACCTTTTCCCTCAACAGAAAGAAAGGAAGAATCTCCAACCTCAATTTTGGAAGTAGAACTCAAACCTAGAGAAACAAAAGACTCCTTGGAAGAAGTCATGTGATGAGAAGCACCAGAATCTATAACCCAATTGTCTGCAAGTGGTGACTGAGATCTTCCAACAACATTAAGTGCTTTTCCATGCTGATTAGAAGGAGGTGGAGTGGAGATAGAAATTTTGTGTTTCTTGACTGCATCCTCTAAGGCTTGCATTCACTTATAACACCTATTTTCTTCATGATTACTACCCCCACAAAAAGAGCATGAACGGCTAGACTTATTCTTGGATTTAGAAGACTCCTTGGGTTTTGAGTTGTTTTCTTTGGGTTTAGGAGCATTTTGAGATGGAGAAGGTGTGGATTTGGTTTTACTGTTTGGTTTTCCCTTGCCCTTAGGATTAGATGCAACTAATGCCTTTTGAGAGGTGGAAGACTCAAGGTGAGATAATTTGGATTCTTCCCTAGTAAGTCTTTCACAAAATGTTTCTAAGTTAGGCATTTTGAAGGTGTCACCTAAGGCATCCATGCTAGAGAAAAAGGTAGAAGAAAAAATTTGGAATGGTCCTCTCAACTTGGATAGAATCAAGTAAACACACTCTTCATCTTTCTTATCTCTTCCACTCCCCTTCAACTGTGTCAACAAATGCTTGAACTTGGTAAGATAGTCTATAATTGTTGGAAAATCTTCAGGATTAAGAGAGGTGATCTCAATTTCAAGTTGCATAGCTCTCATATGATCCACCTTACCAAATAAATCCTCCAATTTCTCCCATATTTTGAAAGGAGAGTCACACTTTTCCAAATGAAATAAAAGACTGTCACTTACATAAGTTCCTATCAAACCCATACACTCATCAAATTTGCACTGGTACTGAAATTTCTCATATTCTCTAGTGAACACTGGTTGTTCTTTAGAAGTTAAAGCCCATAATCCTTTCTGCTTAATTATTGTTTCCATTCTTGGTTTCCATGTGTGGTAATTATGTGTTGTTAATGGCTCAACATGATTAATGTAGAAGTAGATGCCATCTTAAAAAAAATCACCAAAAGAAATGGAAGAACCAAGTAATGCAACAAGACCCCCAAGCAATGCAACAAGAGCCCCCCCAGATTTTGGCACTTTATAATGAGTGCGTGTTACAATATGGCACTTTATAATTATAGTGTGATTCTCAAAATAAATATTTCCAATGGAAAGAGCATAAAAAACTACGCACTTTTGCAAAAAATGGCACTCAAAACCGAGTTACCGATCAAAAGATACAAGGTTTTCAATATTATGCTCTACTATTTATTTTAGTTTCCACTAAAATAGAATAAAATGCTCTTGCCTTCACCACACAAATAAAATGAAAGGGGGCTGGAGTTAAGCACCTACTAGTAGGAATCACAAGCTTTAAGCCCTCATATGACCATACCATATGACCAGGGGCTAAGGATTTCAATGGGTGTGTGCAACTTACTATTCTGGGGTGTGTCGTTGGTTTTCGAGAAAGTCACATCCAACTGCTTCTTCTGGTAAAAACTGTTATTTCTGGATTGTGTGAAAGTGACCTTCTTGGAAATAGTAGTCTGCGGATTTTCCCGAAATAGCAAAAAGTGCAGCAGTCCCGTGGACCCCTGCCAAAAGAGGAAAGAAACGTCTTTTCGAAAAAGACCTCCTGCACGCAAACCGAAAATGCTATGCCACAACAAAAAAAAACCCAGATCGGATCTCAAGAAACCCAGCAAAACCCAGAAAAAATTTTTTTTCCTTTCCTTTCCTTTTCCATAATCCCGAGAATCCCGAGGCAAATTCTCTGCACAACAAAAAAACCAAAAAAATGACTGCCTCCCGAAATGGTCGAGTTTACAGTCGATCTTAGGGTTTTGCCACCTTCCGGATCCAATGGAAGCCTCTGTTTTGCATAAAAATGCACGCAGCAACAAAATACGAGAAAATCCTGAAATATATGAATATATAAAAAAATTTATTTGCAAAATAAAACTTACAGACGAATGTCAATAGCAATCTCCTGCTCTGATACCATAAAAGGAACGATAACCAGATCGTACCAAGCCAAGAACACAGATGCTAATCAAACACCACGATCAATAAGATGAAAGCAATTCGCCAGAATAACTTTACACAAAACCTTTGCAAACAAATGAGCAGCAATATCATATATTATTATGGAACTCAATGAAATACAATGAGAATGGGCCTTGCTTATATAGGCAAGGAATAACAATCTAAGAACCAGTCAAGGTCGTAGATCAAGCCATAAATCATGGAAAGAACTAGTCATCAAAGAACTAGTCAAGTCCATAGATTTATGAGAGAACTAGACATCAAGGATCTAGTCAATACCATAGATCTAGGAAAGAACTAGTCAATACCATAGATCAAGGAAAGAACTATACCTAACAACTAGATAATATCTCCTAATATCTAAATAAATAAAAATAAATATCCACACACATAAGTGGGTGAGGATAAATACAATAAAGGTAAATAATATACCTAGGTGAATCGTCATGACCTCGAACCTTATGTTCCTCCAAACCACAATAAGGTTGAAGAGTGTCAGTAATCTCTTGTTCATTTGATAAGACGTCTGGCATTATTGTTGTTGATTATAAATTTATCAGTTGTAGTTTTGAAATTGGTTAATGTATAATTGATTAGTTGCCCCTTGGCTCATGAAGTTTTGATACTAGATTTAGGCCAAAACATTGAAAGTTTGATTTTTTAGGGATGCATGGTGGATGATTGATACATGAACCATGTTGGCATAAGACACATTGTGATTAGGCTCAGCATTTCCATCTTTGATTCACTGCAGTTGTTGTATTATTATCCTTATTTTGAGCCAAAAATTGTTTAGAAGACCAATTTCTTGGGCTTGATCAATAACACTATTCATGGTAGTCCCATAATTATGATTAACACTCAATACATAGGTACTTGGTTGTTGCCACACACAGGATTTTGAATGAATCATTACTTTGATTTGGGTGGTACCAATTTCCCATTGGTACAAAAGACTATGATCTTACGCCCAATAGTTTAAAAAGGACGTAGGTAGTTTGCCGAAAGGAACGATAATCCAAAGCAACACTCTTCCAAAACTTGGTGATCATAATTATAGAAGTCTAGGAAACTTTTGGAATCCTCTTGGAGTCTCTCGATTGAAATGGAGGACTGAAGGTTACAAAAGATCAAAAATTTCCATCTGGTAGATGTTGGTTACACTTGCAGAGGAATATGAACTTGGCACCATCTCTGGATGAAATGGGTGCAAAATTCCCTAATTTATATGAATTGTTCATGGAAAAATAGTCTAGATAACTCAGTCTCAATTCTTACGGAATAAAAATAGCTTCACTACATAATTGCTTTACTCAACTTAGTGGCTAAAAATAGGGTTAGCTACATGATTTCAAAATCAATACCTCACCAAGCTTCAAGGCCTTGACTATGGTACACTTCAACTACACTTGAAATGTCAAGCTATATGAAATTTTTTGATCCAAGATACCATGTAGGTAATCACTCAAGGACATCCTTTAACCCTTGAAGAATGTATCCCTACATTGATCCCTTGAGCCATATAAGACTCTCCTTGGGTGGAGTGACGCTTTGTGGGATAAGTTGTCCATAAATTAGGACATACTAACTACTAACATGTAATTATGGTCGAACTCAAGTAGGCTGTTATACATCCCAACCAGTATGCTAAGGAAGGCTTCACAGGCCATGGTATATGGGTGCCTTACAGACATCTCACCCATGATATGAAGATACCTCCTAATGAGGAGAGTACCAGGAGGAGTTTGACTCTACCGATTAATTTGAATCAGGGAATTCATTGAATTGATCCAAAAAGTGCCTTGTGGTGTCCCAGATCTAAACGCACTCTAGGCTAATATAACAATTTTTGAGATCTATGAGACCCTGCACAAGGACTTGTACACCTATGCTATGTTTTTCATAGGAACCAATCTTCACTTGATTTCAAGGATTAAAGATTTGCTACCTTTTGTATAGGATATTATTGGCCTAACATTCAAGAAGCACTTTAGCGGGATTCCGCACAAGTGGATAGTTTGTCAACTGGATTTCACATCCACTACTGTGTCTAAATGGATTCCAGATCACTGGAGTTTCAATGGATTTCCTTGTTGTGCTAGGATATCCTTTTTGATAGGATTCAGATGAGGATGGTTTGTTTTAATACCACCGATGTTAGTCCATAGGTCGCATATGTAAATGGTGAAGTCTGGGCATTTTGTAAGTACCCAATCCTCAGCCACTAAAGTATAGCACGATAAAATGGGAAGTGTATTACCCTTGTTGGGGTACATGTGGTGTAACAGTTCCCACCTGATTGAGCAAGCTCGTGAACCCTGTTCATGAATTATATTCACCCATTATAAATTTGATTTCTTCCTCAGAAGTAATACTTATCCTTAGGTATAGTGTATTTGAAATCTCAGCTTGAAGGCTTCATTTTATCCAAATACTCATCTATCTGATGAAGAAAACCGCCGATTATCTATTTGTGCAAATTTGATATCCTCTTTTGATTACATGGAAATATGAGGTCTTGACAAGACCCTTTTGTACCTTGAACCCCTGTTCCATTTAGTGATAACAATGTGGTTTGCATTGCAGTTGACCAATGTCTATTTGATCAACCACCTCATACTAAGACATGCCAGGTTCCATTTTGGTAGTCACCCCACCTGGTAAAGGTGGGTTTAAGTAGGATATGAACCTTAGCGTTTGGATGTTCACCTAGGTGAATTGTCATTTACCTTGATTGTATTTTTGTCCTTGCACAACTCAGTGTGTGGATATATCGTCCATCAAAGCAAACTCTGACCACCATTACTCTAGTTGTTATACAGTTATTTTAAAAGGGTATAAAATACTTACACAAAATATGGGATTGAGAAATTAAAAGATGAGGTAATAGAAATGAAAGAAATGGTCTTGGACCTTCTTGTCGATGGCAGGTTCACCAATTTATACAGATGAAAATTGACATGCAACCTTCAACCGTACTCAACCCCCTTAGGTCATGCCGGATCAGCCGATGTTGAATGTGTGTGGCTAATTATAGGAGGATCAGTGACTAATATCTGGTAGTGTATGATCTCCTGGTAGCTGATTTGTTGGCAAAGGTGAAAATTTAGAGGCTATGAACGGGTAGCGTAAATTCCCTATGGTTTGCTTGCCTAACTTGGATCTAAGTGCTTGACCCTTAGTTTGAAGTGTCCAGATTAATTAAAGATGAAATTAACAATCTATGCTACTACTGAAAGAAAACTATTCTAAAACAAATCACAAAACTATAATATTACAATCACAAACAACAAATTCACTTTTATTCTAAATAATCAAATCTACTTCTATACTATAAACTAAACAATCAAGAATAACTCCGGTGTGGTTATTCACATGTGCTTAGTGTATTCTAAACTAAATCAACTTAGAACAATATGTGGTATTTTCCAAATGATCTATGATATGTAGACAACCTCCTACATATATTCTCTCCTTCAATCCACAGGGATGGGAAGAAGTGGATCCGTCAGGGGGGTTACTATGAAATGATTCAAACCCTCTTGGAAATTAACTAATTACTTGTCAAACCGTGAAAGGATCCGTGTTGATTTTGAATACTCTATTTGATATGATTATAACATTAATAAATTGCTAAGTAATGAAGGAAATAAAACAACGTTGTCTTACTCCAACTTGGAATTCCCTGCATAAAGTGATGCTTCCAGTTTTGTAGCAATTTATCCCCTAGCAGGTTTATCCTGTTCATCTCTCTGTGTTTCCACCCAAGTCCAAGGAGATTTTGTAATGCTATAGTTTTGACACTTTTGACATGTTGATAGTATCTCTTATGAAATGGTATCTATTATGGTGCATTCTAGTGTTAGCAATGTCAAGTAGTTCAAGTAGTTAGTACAAGAGCAACTCATACATATTTGTTGCATCACTAACACCCATTTCTAGCAGTATGGGAAGGTGTGGTAGTTGATACTATGCAAGATACTTCAAAATGCTTCGTGTCCATTTGCCTTGTTACACTTGGCTTTTTTTGGATTGTGACACTTTGGATTTTGTGCTCCTGTACCTTGTTGCACAAGGTTTTTGTTCTTGGATCGTGGCACACCTATTGGGTGCAGCAGTTAGATTGAATTATGTTTGGTGTTTCTTTTTTTACACTTTCAGAGGGAGTGAAGACCGTTGACAGTCAAGCCTTGTATGGAGCTATTTTGGTGAAACCCAATGTGCAGTTGTTTTTGAAGTTCTACTGATCGAGCATGTGTGATTCAGACCTACAGTGCACACCAAACTTCTTCAGCATTATACGAGTTTTTGATCCGCTGCCCTACGCAGGGATGACAAACTTGGAGCCAGGTTTTATCTCTCTTTACTTTGTTGTTACTGGAAATTTTGGGTACACTTGCGGTCAAAAACTTTTTTTCCTAGTTATTGTACATGAAGTACCTCATCAGGCCTAGTTGTCGAAAAGGACTCAGTACTGTGGACATGTCTAGGCTTCTATTTTGGCCCCTAACTTCACTTGAGGGGGGTGTTAGGAAATAGGTATTTACCTTTTGAAAGGATCATGCATCACCATTGGGTAATTTATTGCTAACTATTTATTGACATTGTATCCTCACCCACTTATGTGGGTGGATATATGTATTTTATCTTCAGAGAAGCGTCTTAGATATTAGGAGGCATATTATCATAGAGTTCTTATGTATAGTTATTTCTTTGATCTATGGTAGTTAGCAGCTAGTTCTTAACTTTGCCCATACTACCGAAGTATTGACCATCCAAGCCCCCACTACCTGCAAAATAAAAAGATGTATCAAGTTCAGATAGATAAATTTATGGAAAAATGAACGCTAGTTCTTTGATGACAAGAGGATTTTCTTGATTTCCATGGCTTGATCTACTACCTATGACTGTTAGTGTGAGTTATCCTATGTGTCCTCCTCTCATGTTGGAGGGTCATCTCACATGGGTTAGGTTTAGGGTTAGGTTTAGGGTTTCATATGTGTCATGCACTAGGGTTACTCAGCACCCTATATGTACCCCTTTTCTATTCATTTATGAGCATGCCAAGACACTCCGTTGTCTTTCCTCTATGCAAGCTTTATTTCTGTTGAGAAAGTTCTTCCATTACTGATCAATTTTTTCCTTGCTATCGCTGGAGCTTTCACGATTCCGTTGGAGTGCAACTACTTCGTGGTGCCTCATTTCCGATTCGATTCTCGCAAACTCTTTTCATGGTATCAGAGCTGAGATCGGGTAAACGTGCACTCGATTTGTTTTTTGTTGCTATTACTCTTACTTGGTTTCATTATTTTACTCTGTATGCAAGTCTTTTGATCACTATTTTCTGGAAATTATCTTATTTAATATCTCTAACAAGCTTTCTCGGAAAGTTTTTTGTGTTTTTTTTCTTGTGCATGTGCAGGTTTTTTCAAAATACCTTGAGAAATCAGGTTTTTTAAACTACTTTTTTTAGTTGGATGTATCAAAATCCAAAATAGAGATTCTTTTCATTTATTAAAATGAAAGTGAAATTTTTTTAAGATCTCTGGTTTTTTGCAGGATATTTGTCTATGCATTATAGTCTGTGGTTGCAGGATCTTTGTGTTCTTCAGATCGTGGTTGCTCATCAACGAACTGACTGTCCCTCTGTACCATTTTTGGACTGTTCACTACATTTCTGCCAACACTCATCCTGTTCACTGTTCCACATTTTCGTGGACTATTCAAGTGTTTTTTTTGGACTGCCAAGCATTTTTTTTTCTTCACAAGGGCGTTTTTTAATCAACATCAGCCACATTTTTTTTGCTTGCACAGGGCGTTTTCAATCAACACAGCCATGTTTTTTTTTTTGTTGCAGGGCGTTTTCTTACAACACAGCCACATTTTTTTGCTTGCAAGGGCGTTTTTTTTTTTGCTTCTGCAGACTTTGTGCACGCTGTTGTCTCCTTCCACTGGTGCGCCAATGCATCTGCAACTGTTGTTTTTCTCTTCAGCGTTTTGTTATACTTGGTGCGGCCTGTCTTTCCTCTGCAGTTTTTGGTGAGTTTGGTAACACAAGGACTGTAAACTCTTATGCTATGGCCTTAGTTGTCTGGTAAGTTTTTTAATTTCTTACTTAAAACAAAAAAATAATGGTTTTTTCCAAACATACGGGCCGCTTTTTTTCTTGCTCTTTGGTTAAAAGTTTTCCTTTGGTAAAACACAAAATCCTTCTTTCTTAGTATTTTTAAAATTACTTGTCTTTAGAGTTTTTTTATATATATCAGAGAGTTTCCTATAAACCAGATTTAGATCTTTATTTGTTTTAAAAACTCTTCATCTAAACTTGTTTTAAAACGCTTTCTTTCAAAATCTTGTAAGTTTTAGCAAATCTTCAAAAAAAAAGTGCTTTATTCAGTGATTTGTTTAATTGAAGCCTTTTTCAAAATTCAGTAGATTTAATTACATTAGATCTACTTTTATTTCATTCATTATTTAAACACTATATTTCTTTGGAATTGTAAAATTTGGTCTATTGGCTTTGTGTATTTTTAACCTTCCGTCGAGTGCCGAAGACGAAGGGTGAGGTCCGAGATAGGCAGGTGGCTAATCCCCCCTCACAATACAAACAAACCCTATCTCAAATTCCATGCCATTTCCAATGAGCATACATACAACACCCTTTGCATGCATTTAGGGCACTTTTTAATCCGTTTGCAGGGTTATTGACTTTTTCTCATCAATTGCGAGAATTGGTTTTTGCTATAACTTTTGACTCGTTGCTTGGTTTTCAGCACTTCTTTAGTCAAAGTTGCATGTTTTTTCACACTCTAGATGATGTGATCATTAGCTTTGTAAACAAACTAATTTTATAAAGTGCCACATTATGGGGGGGGTGTCTTTGTGTTGCTTAAGTCAGCTCAATTTTTTGAGCTTTGTTCTATTCCTTTTTTTCGTGGACTTGTGAGCGCGTCCACCAAAGTTTTATGACAAAGGGATTCTTTCATGTGACGTGAGATGCTTTTTCTCTCCACCAGGGTTGACTTTCACCTCCTTTCTATTTTTTGCTTGTGCTTGTTTATGGTGTCCTTTTTTGTAGTGCTACACAAAACACTATTGTGGTCTCCTCTCTTGCCCGTTATTAAGCTAATTGCAAGATGAGATACCAAGTGTTTCAAACCGCATGCACAAACCTGATTGTAATCAACGCACTAAACCTATAAAGTGTTGAAAGCAGGGGGGTTGTTATTGTCCTGGGTGGTTGTGTTTCTTTTCTGAATTTCTTTCTCTCTCTCTCACTATGGATGCACTTTCAATTCCTTCGCTTACACCGTTCAAATTTTTCGAATGGAGATCGAAAATAATAATGAAACTAAGGGGTAAAGGGTTATACCACATCACCATGGGAACTGAGACTGAACCAGATGACGAACCTGAAAAATCTAAGTGGTTAAACCATAGTGATGAAGCTTTAGGTCTTCTTTGCATGTTCATTTCTCCTGACTTTTCTTCCACATTGAGACATCTGAAACACCTACATCTGTGAGGAAAATGATGGATGCGATGTTTGGACAACTAGATGACATAAGAGCGCATGAGTTGGAAAACAAACTACTAGGGTTAAATCCTAGTGACTTTGAAAACCTACAAGCCTTCTTCTCGAAATTTGTCCACATTAGATTATTGTTAAAAGGATGTCAAGTAGAAAAGAAAGATTCTCAACTGATCTTGTCGATTCTCTCTAAGCTAGGTCCTGAATATTCTATCTTTGTGTCAACTTTCTACGTTACAAAAGCTGTTTTGGGTGATACTTGGACAATGCCCTCCTTTAACTGTTTTTCGTCCCAACTCATTCAAATGGGGTCTCTCAAGTCCAAGTTACATGCCCTTGTAGCAAGTACTAGCAAGGGAAAGAAGACTGAAAAGAAGAAAGAAACTAAGGATCAACCTAAGAAAGAAACCAAGATCAAACCTAAAAATGACACAAACACTTCGACTTCTAATCCTAGGGCGCAAAAAAGCAAGTATTTGTGTTCCTATTGCAAGAAGACTGGTCACGACGAGCAACATTGTTTTAAGAAATAGATTGATCACTTATCTCATTTACTTGAGAAAAATAAAATAAGTGTTCTTGAATCCATAAAACAAAATGCTCTGAAGGCCGAGTCTTCTGCTGCAAAAGGTGC
Source organism: Taxus chinensis (assembly GCA_019776745.2). Lineage (NCBI taxonomy): Eukaryota > Viridiplantae > Streptophyta > Pinopsida > Cupressales > Taxaceae > Taxus > Taxus chinensis. The sequence continues at coordinate 659,198,354 of CM034155.1, read as the reverse complement.
TAAAAATGATAAGAAGAAAAGGAAAGGCCCTTGTAGCCAAAGTTGCTCCTTCATCAACTTGGATTATAGATTCTGGTGCCTTGCACCACGATGGGTTCTTCGAATGTTGATTTTTCCAACATCGAACCTTATGGAATGTCCCAAATCACAATTGGGGTAATGACACGACAATGTTGGTTTTCTGGTAGGGTAGGATCGGTAGAGATGGATGGAGGGAACATTTAACCAAGTGTTGAGTGTTCCTGATCTCTCTACCAATCCCCTATCAGTTTACCAAATTACTCATCTTGGTGAAGGAATGTGAGTGGAATTTGATCCTAACTCAGTGATTATTTTTGAGCTTAACAATGATACTACAATGGCAAAGGGAAAGGCAGATCACCGTTCACGGTTGTACACCTTCTCCCACTTTACTTCTGATTCTATGCCCACTGCCTTGCTCACTCATGCAAATGAGATTAGTAAGCTATGGCGATGAGTGTTTTTGAACATCTAAATTATCACTACCTTGAACAATTGAGTCCAAAACGAAATGGTCAACGGGTTACATCGGTGTCAAGTTTTCTAAGGGTCTTTGTGAGGGTTGTACCCTTGGAAAGCATCCTAAAAATAACTTTGACAAAGGAAAAGCCTGGAGAGCCACTTGTCCCTTGGATCTTGTTCACAGTGATGTTTCTGGTCCATTTCCTTCTCCTTCATTTACTAGAGCTCTTTATGTGCTAACCTTCATTGATGACTATTCGCGATATACTTGGGTATATTTTCTTAAGCTTAATTTTTAAGTCTTTGAACATTTTCAGGACTTTAAGGCTCTTGCTGAGAAATAGGCGGAACGGTCTATCAAGGTTCTTCGAACTGACAATGGAGGTGAATATGTAAACAATAGGTTCATGGATTTCTGTACTTCTGAAGGGATCTCTCTGTAGCATACAGTTGCTTATAGCCCTTCGCAGAATGGAGTCACAGAAAGAAAGAACCGTACTCTTAAGGAGATGGCCACTTGTATGATTCACTCGAAAGTCTCTTCCTCCACAGTATTGGGCTGAAGTAGTGAATTGTGCAAATTACATTTAGAACAATGTTCCACACAATGGCAATAAGAGGGATGACACCCTTTGAAGCTTGGTTTGGACGCAAGACTGATGTTGAGCACTTTCGAGTCTTCGGATCCGAGGCTATGGCTCAAATTCCCAAGAAGAAACGCAAGGCCTTAGAACCACAATCCAAACCTTGTATCTGTGTAGGGTATCCTGATGGCGTGAAGGGATATCGATTGATGAATTCTACTTCTCATGAGCTGTATATTGAGAGAAGTGTTAAGTGTCGATAAATCTTCTTCGACTTCTACTTCTCCACCTATTGAGGTTCTTCAACTCACTGATTTGGATTCTGACTCATCAGATGATGATACTGTTGAGCGGTGCTCCTCTTCCGGATCCTCTCAACCATCAAATTATTTAAGTCTTCTGATTCTGACAGTAGTGATGACGAGGACTATGTCCCTTCTCACTCAAGTGAAGAATCTTCCGACTCTAAGCCTGATCCTCCTGGTCCCCTTTGGGTCAGGAAAACTTTACAAAGGTGCTGGAGATTTAGTTGGAGATACTTCGGATATGAGATGTACTCCCTCATATTTTTTTGGAGCCCAGTCTTTCTTCACCTCTACTTCTGATCCACAGTCTTTCCGAGAGGCTTCTGGTATCCCTGAGTAGGATTCTGCCATGGATGAGGAGTATTCCTCTCTCATGAAGAATAGATACTTGGGATCTCACCACTCTTCCGAAAGGAAAAAAAAATCGTTTGGTGTAAGTGGGTGGTTCCGAACAAAGTATGGAGTAGATGGAGATGTCAAAAAGTTTAAAGCACGATTAGTAGCTAAGGGTTTCTCCCAGATAGCTGGGGTTGATTATACAGAAACGTTTGCTCCGGTTGCGAAGATGACTTCTATTTCAACTAACCCTAGCCATTGCCGCAACCACAAACAGATGGGAAAGTCCATCAAATGGACGTTAAGAGTGCCTTCCTTCATGGTGACCTAGAGGAAGAGATCTATATGGAACAACCTCCGGGTTATGTCCAAGGTCCCTCCCTTGTTTGTAAGTTAAAGAAGTCTCGTTATGGCCTTAAACAAGCCCCTTAGGATTGGGTATTGCCAAGATGGACTCCTTCTTACTTACATCAGGGTTTACTAGGTGTCACTCTGAATTTAAATGTTTATATTCTATGGAAAGATGACTCCATACTCATTCTTGTTCTATATGTTGATGACTTGTTGATCACAAGCAAATCTTCCTCTATTATTGATTCTGTGAAGATCGCCTTAGCGAACAAGTTTTCCATGACTGACTTAGGTCTACTTCATTACTTCCTTGGGATCCAGATTTCACAATCTGACTCGGGAATCTTGATTTCGTAACATAAGTATGATCTTGATTTGCTAGCTCAGTTTTAGATGTCTGATTGCAAGTATTCTCCTACTCCTTTTCTTTCCGGGGTTAAGTTGGTTTCAGATTGCTCTACTCCCTTGGTTGATGGTACTCTTTACCGACAGTTAGTTGGGAGCTTGATCTACTTGACTCACACTCGACCGGATTTATCATATGTTGTTGGGATCGTGTCTAGATTCATGCAAGAGCCACATCAGCTGCATTGGAAAGCAACTAAGCGGATCCTTCATTGTGTTTTTGGCACTTATGCTGATGGCATACACTATCATGGAGGGGTTGATATTGACTTGATTGGGTTCACAGATTCTAATTGGGCCGGTGACTTAGATCATCGGAAATCTACTTTTGGCTACAGTTTCTCTCTTGGTTTGGGTCCTATTAGTTGGTCTAGCAAGAAGCAGAATGCAATTGCGATATCATCTACAGAGGTAGAATACAGAGGAGCAGTCAATGCTGCCACAGAAGCTATTTGGCTACAGGGTATTTTGACAGAGTTTGGCATCTATTTTCGGTGGCCTACCACTATCTACTGTGATAACATGAGCACTCTCTCTATATGTAAAAATCCAGTTCAACATCAGTGGAAGAAGCACATTGAGATCCATATGCACTTCATACAGGAGCTTATTCATGATGGTATCATCAACATTCAGTACATTCAAACAGCGGATCAGATTACAAACTTATTCACCAAGCCTTTCATTGAGATGAAGTTTCTTTACTTACGGTCTCTTCTTGGGGTGAGGTCTTCTGCAACTGCCCATCTTCTTCGGGCTATTTAGTCCTTTTCTTCTTCTTCTTCTTCTAGGAAGATTGTGTTTATATATGGGCACCTTATCAGGCCTTTAGTTGCCGGGCCCCATTGACACATCTTTCTTAGTTGTTTAGGAGTGTCTTCCTCTTCCGTCTGACTCATCACAGCTGCTACCCTAGCTTCAATGAAGGGGGGGTGTTAGTGTGAGTTATCCTATGTGTCCTCCTCTCATGTTGGAGGGTCATCTCACATGGGTTAGGTTTAGGGTTTCATATGTCTCATGCACTAGGGTTACTCAGCACCCTATATGTACCCCTTTTCTATTCATTTATGAGCATGCTAAGACACTCCACTGTCTTTTCTCTATGCAAGATTTGTTTCTGTTGAGCAAGTTCTTCCATTACTGATCAATTTTTTCCTTGCTATCGCTGGAGCTTTCACGATTCCGTTGGAGTGTAACTACTTCGTGGTGCCTTGTTTCTGATTCGATTCTTGCAAACTATTTTCATATACATGTGCCAACGCTTCAGCCCTGTGAACACATGCACTCAAAACGAGGTCGAAACAACACATATATATCAAAACAAACCCATTTTTCTATTCATTTGTGCATATTTTATTGGTGATTTTTGAGCTCTAGACCCATGATGATTGTTTCATTTGTGAGTATGATTGAATTGGAAAGGATTTATAAATGGAGGCATCAGACCATATGAAAGTTAAAGAGGCTCAAAAAGGTTTTATATGTGAGAGAATTGGTATTTTTGCACTACGATTTGGCCTTTTTTGTTCTGAATGCATTTGAGAGGAGCTTATAAGAAATTCGTAACTGGAGCGGTCATAAGGGGCCTCAAAGAGATAGATGGGCATAACACCTTTATTGATTAGTCTCATTTTTGTCTATTTTATTGACTTTTTTTTAATATTTTGGGATCATGACTGAGCATTTTTGACATACACCTGGTATATGATGGCATTGTATATAGACTTGATTCACCACGATATATATAGAGATACCTCTATTTTGATTTGATTATTCCCTTGCATTAGAGTTGACTTATTTCATGGTTTACTTTGCATGTGTACTCTAGATGTTTAGAATCTATGATTTTATATGTATTTTCATAATGTATTCAATGATATGATGATATGCTAAATAGAATGATGTGTTTTGTGTTGGTTTTTTTTGCTTTATAAAATTCTACTGCAGACATGAATGTAATTTCAAAACTTTAACCTCTCAAGTAATATTTTGTTACTCCTTAGTTGTTTGGAAAAATGTTGATGAAATGATTGATAATAACATGAACCCACTCTACTTCTAACTCCATGCACAACTAGTAATATGTAAGGGCTCAACACCGAGATCTATAAGGGAAGTAAGTTATATGAATTTTTGAATGAATGGTATGAGAGAAACATAATGTATTTGAGAAAAATCTAATTGGGAACCTACAAACTAATTCCACACATAGTATACTACACAATTTAGAATGTGATTCGTTCTTTCCAGTTTATCTATATTTAGATCTATAGATGACCACTTGATTAAAAAAATATGGTGTTAAGGTTTACAACTATCTTGGGAACTTATGCACATATAATTCATTTTGCTGGGATTTTTAAACTTCAAATAAATTTTTATTGAATGAACTTACGTACTATTAACTTATTGATTTATTTACAAATAACCCCTAAATCTTTCTCCATGATACTAGTAGGAAGCATGGGCTCATCACCGAGGACAAGAAAAAGGTTAGTAAAGGGAAATTCCTCTCTGTTCCCATCACCTCTCGTTACCAGTAAGAAGCATGTGAGGCTCAACACCAAAGAGTTGGTAGGGTAAGGAAGTGTGTAAATGAAAATTTTTTATTTGATTTTGAGCTTGATGATATATACTATATATTTTGTTTTGACTTTAAGCTTGTGCTTTTGGGAGGGATAAATTTCCTCTAGTCTCAACTACTACAGAACAAGTAAGATGCAAGGGCTCGACATCAAAGGCTAAGATAGGAAAACAAGAAATCTAGGCAAAAATGTTTAGAATGTTTTTGTAACTAGATGAGGTGTTCTTTGGAAAGATGTGACACCAAGAAGCTTCTAGACCATAGACTTATGGGAAAAAGGCACCTATACCATGAAATAAACTACAAGTAGAACCAAGTATGCAGGCCTTGAGGTAAGATAAATTTCAAAACCATGTCTTACTTGCTGAACTGATGAAATGATTGAGAAATGTTTGATGATAATATTACAAATATTTGAAGAAGTGTGATAAAGAGGTTTTGCCAATATTTCAGAAGTTGCTAAAAGTTTCTTGAAAGATAAGTTCTTGATTACAAATTTCACTGAATGAGTTAGCAGATGAGAATGCAAATGCAGATGCAGTAAAGTACACGTGAGAATGCAGGTGGGACTAAATGTTGGAACATCTAAGGTGAAGAGAGTTGACAAATGTCAAACTCCTCACCTCTAAAAGTACACAAAGAAATCACACGATCTTTGAAGTTTTCGTTCTCTTGACAAGGGCCTACCATTCTAGGTTTAAACTTACAACCCTTCCCCAAAGTGTATATTTCCAATCATTAAACTCATTTGTCTGAAAGAAGCATTTCGTGAACCTCTTTCATTCATGTTCTTGACACATGGTGTGTGGGTGAGCATGACTACGCTTCCCACTACCCAGATTTGTTTCCTATGTAGAGTGTTGTGTTTACCTGTGATTTTTTGTTGGATAAGGTGAGGCCTTGCCCCATGGGTAGAAAAACTTAGTTTCAGATGCACTTGGATCAGAATCCGGGTTTAGAATAGAACAACCCTTAGACAGGGTTTTAATGGGAATCAGTTCACAATCTCAAAATGTTCTTCTTCATTTGTTAATTCTATCATGTTTACACCTAGACCTAGGTCATCGGAGAGAAGAGATGCTAAACCGAGAAGACTACCCATCCCTTGTATGTTCAAACTGGAGGAAGATCGGATCATCACTCTCTAAGAGCTTCATGATCTTCCGTTATGGTTTTAGTGGACATTGTCTTCCATGGATATTGATTTACCCTTATCATTTTTTCCTACCTCGAACACTTTTGGGTTAATAAGTTTCAGCCTTCTAAAGCACTTGGGAAGATTGGGACTAATTATTTTGATGGAGGTGGTTTGTTCAATTGGTTCACAAGAAGTTCATACTCTCGAATGGAATCCCTTTTTCTTCTTGAGGTTCTCTAAGTGTATATCAAAGGGCTTAGGATCCCCTTGGGATAATGAAGATCTTTCCCAAATGTAAGAATCTAACCTCTTGGAACAAGGTAGAAGGGAATAACCTTCATTTGATGAATCCAAGGTCTCTCGAGGATCATGTTATAATTTGTTTCCCTATTGATGATGTAAAATTCTGTCAATGATGGTTTTTGGAGTCCAAGAGTGACTGAAGAACTATGGTTCAATGCGAGTTCACCTTAAGATTGTCATACCCTTGTAACGTGTTTCCTTGTGGAGGAGCAATTAGTCTCTCCATATCCTAACTTATGCAAGAAAGAGAAGGGAACTATATTCACAAAGCCCCATCCCTCGATCATGGCTCTCTTAATGTAATTTTTGTAAACCCAGACTTGTAAATATAAGCGCAGGATCACCTCTTCGGGAAATTTCAGCGTCAGATGGCATCTTGTCTATGTCAAAAACAAAACTAGTATCCCTATCAATCTGTCTTGGAGGATGTATATCAAAGTCAATATGATTTATTTGAGCACTTGGTGGAGGTGTAACATGGACTAAATGACCAAGACCTAGCACATTGAGCAATGTAGCGTGGTGCGCGAGAGGAGTTCTTCAACAAATCTAGGAACGAGATGTGAGAAAAATTCTTGTTCAAATCTGATATTAAGTCATATGCTCCTACTGGTTTTGAGATTGTAGGAACATCATCCTGTGGGAAGGAAAGAATGGGTAGGGGTTGTGAAACGTATTCCTTTGTCCAAGTTGCATGTATTAACTTCTGGTTCAACTTCTAACTCGACCAATCCCAAAATCTTCGTGTGATCGTTTAAGCCGAGGTTAGGAGCAACCCAAGAGTTATCAAAAGTCGAGGCTTCATGATCATTGTTTGTGATAGGAATTCCCTTGTTCACATTTTGAGGATTCACCTTGGCATCCCCATAGATGTTTGGGGAATAGATCTCGGAAGATGTTTAAGTTTGTGTTTTGAGGTGCAATGGGTCCCCGTATGACTAGACTATGGGTTCGTTTCAAGATTTTCTAAGAACATGTCTACAAAGAGCTACCTTTGGTTTTTAATAAGTCTTTGTAGAAACTTGTTGCAATCGCAGACAAGTTCTATCATCATGACCTCAAACCTTATGGAAACCACAATACAGGTTGGGATCGTAATATCTTGGCCTTTGATAAGCGTCTTGTTGTTGTTGATTATAACCTCAATTATAGTTTTGGAACTAATTGTTATAACCATGGTTCGTTGCCCCTTGGCCGGAGTTTTGATACTGATTTTCAGGCCTTGGGTTTGATTTTGCTTTTGTAGGGGGTGATTTACATCAATTGTGTTGACAAAAGACAGTATTAAGGCCTCTTTGATTACCCGAGTTGTTATTGTTATTGGTGTTACTGATTTCTTTGTTTGTAAACTAGCATTTTTGGCTTGATCAGTAGCACCATTTGTGGTAGACACCTTGATTGCGATTCACACCCTTAGGTCTTTGGTTGTTGGAACCGTTGTTGTGATAGTTTGCATTGTTCTGATTCAGGGATACCAATTTCCCATTGGGACCGTAGGTCTTACACCCACTATCAATAGTGGCTTGGTCAATTCAAAGCGCACCTTCTAAAACTTCCTCATAACTACGGAAAGGAAACTTTTTGGACCTCTTCCTTAGTCTCTTGATTGAGCGAGTGCAGAAAAAGATCACAAAGTTCCATTTGGTCCATGTTGGGTGCACTTGCAGAGGAATAAATAACTTTACATGCCATCTCTGGATGAAATGGGCGGCAAATTCATTTTTTTCCTGTCTAATATGCAGAAACTCCCTAATCCCTATACGTAGAAACTTGTTCATATCAAATTGCTTTGAACGAATTTGGAAACAAGTTGTTTAAAGGAGTGTATGGAGGCTTCCATAATCTGATAATACCAATCCAATGCAATTCCTTTGAGAGTCTTTGGAAATATTTTAGCTACCACAACATCCCAAGGAAGCAATTCCCTAATGGCAGTAGCGTAGGCTTTGATATGAGCATTTGGGTCTCTTTCTCCCTTAAACTTTAGGAAGATTAGGGAATGGGTGCATGGAAGCATGACACAACATATGGTGAATTCAAGGGATCCTTTAAGTACTTAGTGTAGGTACCCATTGCATAAGATTCCACCATTGAAGATCCTTGATGAAGAGGTGGAGGAGGTGGAACTAGATAAGTTGCATTATAGGCATTGATTGGAACATATGGAGCTCCTTGATACTACATGCATAAGGAGTAGAGAATGGCATATGGGTCCATCTAGGGGGACTTTGAATACATATGCAAGTAAGGTGGGATAATATCAGGATATGGACTAGCTGGCGTAAAACCAGGGGATACGTCGCATTGCCTGTTGTGGCGGCATTCGAGAATGCACTTCCGCACCAGCCCTTGTGTAGGATAAGCTTGAGAAGGATGAGGACCCATCCCTAGTGTGTCTAATCCTATGAGAAGATCACCTGGATTTGAATGAAACCAGATAACCTTGTTGCACATGATGTTGCATTGGTTGTTCATTGATAGGGATGTATCCTTTAGTTGTCAACTGGATACCCCGTGTTCTACCCTACTGCATAAGTTGGTTGTGATGTCTGGGCACTTTCTAGTTCTCTAATCCTCCTTAATAAGGTAGAAAATGACATCATTTGGAGAGGATTGAGGTCCCTTGTTGGGGTGTCTGTAGTGTAAGGTTTGGTTGAGAAGGTACATGATACCATGTCATGAATTATTTCAGCATTGCAATTCTTGTCTTCCTCGAAAATAGGAATCTTAGGATAGGTTGTCGATGCATGAACCTTCATCCTATCTAAAGACTCATCTATTTGATGGAGGGGATCGACTATTCGTGCAAAGATGTCATGTTCTGTTGATTGCATCGAAATGTGAGGTTTTGAACAAGATTCTAGGGTAAGGACCCATTCCGCTTGTGATAGTCACGTGGTTTGCATTGGGTTGATCAACCTCTTCTATCCTCACATGACTAATGGGGTTTGAAGTGTAATTAGGATATGTTTGAACGTTGCTTGTGTAATTGTCACCCCATCTTGAAAGAGAAGGGGATTGTTGTGGTTGAACATTGGTGTAATACCTATAAGAGCCAAATGGCCCACCAAACTCTCTTCCAGACATATTTTAGAAGGTATAAAATATCAACCAAAATAGGGGAAGAAATGGAATGGTGAAGTAATAGACAACGAAAGGAAAGGATAAGAAGGAATAAATATCCTTCACGTCGGGTTCACCAATTTTTAATGGATGAAAATCAACACACGACCTTCAATCTGCACTCGAACCCCCGAGGTCATGCCGGAGCAGCCGATGTGGAAATGCAGTGGATGACTAACTATAGGAGAGTCAATGACTAAGACCTGGTAGTGTGAATTTACTTTTAGCTAATCATCAAAGGGGATATTTAAAGGCTATGAACGGGTAGCGTAAATTCCCTATGGCTTGATCTACTTGATTGAATCTAAGTGCTAAACTAGTTTGAAGCGTCCATTTAAACAAAGATGAAATTAATAATCTAAGTCTACTGCTGAAAGGGAAACTAATCTAAACAAATCACAAAACTGAAATATTACAATCATGAACAACAAATTACTTTTATTCTAAATAATTAAAATACACCTACACTAAAACTAAACAAGCAAAATAACCTGGTGTGGTTATTCACCTGTGTTGAGTGTATTGAAACTAAACTAACTTAAAACAAGAACTTTTCCAAATGATCTATGATATGTAGACAACTTCCTACAGATATACTGTCTCCTTCAGATCCACAGGGATGGGAAGAAGAGGATCTGTCACCGGGAGCTGCTATTAATGATTTAAAACCTTTCAGAAATTAATTAATTACTTGCAAATGAAAGAATAGTGGTTTTCTACTCTATTTGATTTGATATAACAATAGTAAATTGCAGCAATGAAGGAAATAAAATAACAACCCCAACCTGGAATTTAAAGAACAATAGAGGTAAATCTAGTTGTGTAGTAATTACTGGTCCCCTTAGTTTTGTCTTTTTGTTCTTTGTGTGTCCCACGCGAGTCCAAGGAATTTGGGAAGGCAGAAGCAGCAACATGAGAAGGCGCTTGAGCAATTGCAACTTGAAGGTAATTTGGTTGCAATGCAAGTAGAAGAGAGATAACACAAGTGAACAAAGCTTGGCTATGCAATTTTTAGCAGGATTGTGGCAGTAATACTATGCAAGATACACAAAAATTCTTCAGGCCTTTTACTTGAGACACAAGCAATGGTATATATAAGAAATTGGCTGGGTTGTGTACTCACACACAAGACAGCCTTGGGGTGCCACATCGTTGGGTGAAGAGACAGTTCAAACTAATAATCACCATTTAAAATAGAAGAGGGAATGAAGACCATGAAATCAATCCTAAATTTAGCTGATTTGGTTCACAAATGAATTTGTATGGATGAAAATCCAAAAACCCGCCCCCCCCCCCCCCACACGTCCTCAATATGCACTTTAAAACTCTTGAGGTTTATGCTGGGGCGCTGCAGTGTGGAAATGGTAGAAACTAACTATAGGAGAGTCACAGGACTATAGACTTGGTAGTTGAATTCCTGGTAGTGAGTTGGCAAAGGAGAGATTTAACTGCTATGGAATGGGTAGAGTAAATTCCCTATGGCTTGATCTTTGATGAATATAAGCACTAAATAGTGTGAAGAGTCCATTTTGAAACAAAGATGAAAATTTTTCTTTGCCTCTTTTTTTTTTCACAGGGTTGTTTTTTTTCCCATTTTTTTTTGCCTTGTTTTTTTTGGCCTGCTAAAACAAAAACTGGCCTGACCGTTGAATCAAAAACAACCCCTTTTACACTCTCTTTTGCTGGCCAGGCAACATTTCTTTTTTTTTTTCACCCTTGGCTGTCCTGCTGGTGGCATCCATTTCCCTACTTTTTTTATCCTTTGCGTGACCTGTTCCCTTGTTTTTTTTGGTGTAGGCCTAAAACGTCCTTTTCATTCCTGTGCGCCAAACACTGCCCTACTTTTGCTACACGTTTTTTTTTGGTAAGTTTCCTTTCCTTTCCTTCCCTTCTTCAAAAAAAAAAAAAAACTTTCAAAAATTTTTCTTTTTTCACTTTTTTTTTTTTTGTTTTTTTTTTTTTTTTTTTCAAACTTTTTTTAAACTTTTTTTTTTTTTTTTTTTTTTTTTTTTTTTTAAAACTTTTTAAAAAAAAAAAAAAAAAAACTTTTAAAATGCTTTTAAAAAAAAATTTAAATTTTTTTTAAATCTTTAATCTTTTTTTTTTTTAAATTAATTTTTAAAAAAAAAAATTTTTTTAATTTTTTCAATTAAAAAAAAAATTATTTCCTTTTAAATTTTTTTTTTTTTTTTTTTTTTTTAACCTTCTGTTTTTTTTTAAAAGACGAAAGGGTGAGGTCCGGGATTGGCAGGTGGCTTTAATTCCCCCTCGCAATAAAGAATTAAAATTAATTAATTATTAAAATTTAATGCCATTTTCCAAATTAGCATAATTTATTATACGACACCCTTTGCATGTGTTTAGGGCACTTTTTTTAATCCGTTTGCAGGCTTTTGGCTTTTTCTCATCAAATTGCGGGAATTGGTTTTTTTGCTATTTTTTTGACGTTCGTTGCTCGTTTTTTTTTTCTAACTTTGTCATTTAGCTAAAGTGCATGTGTGCAGTTTCACACTCTGAGCATGATGGGATCATTCTTTGTAAACTTTTTCCGGCGCATTCTGAAGCCCTCATCTGGGGGAACTGTCTTGTTTTGCTTAAAACTCTTGTTTTGAGCCCTATTCCTTTTTTTTTTGCTTGGACTAGTGAGAGCGCGTCCGCCACAGTTTGCAGCAAGGGGGGTTTCTTTTTGCGACGTGAGACATTTTTTTCTCACCACCAGGGTTGGGCTTTCACCTCCTTTTTTTTTTGCTTGTGCTTGTTTACGGTGTCCTTTTTGTTGCGCTCCACGAAACACTGTTGTGGTCTCCTCTCTTGCGCGTTATTACGCTAATTGCAAAGATGAGTTACCAAGTGTTTTCAAACACACACACACGGACCCGATTGTAATCAACGCACTAAAACTATAAAGTGCCGAAAAGGGGGGGTTGTTATTGTCCTGGGTGGTTTGTTTTTTTTTTTTCTCTCTCTCTCTCTCTCACTATGGATGCACTTTCAATTCCTTTGCTTACACCGTTCAACTTTTTCGAATGGAGAAAAAAAATAATAATGAAACTAAGGGGTAAAGGGTTATTCCGCATCACCATGGGAACTGAGACTGAACCAGATGACGAACCTGAAAAATCTAAGTGGTTAAACCGTAGTGATGAAGCTTTAGGTCTTCTTTTGCATGTTTGTTTCTCCTGACTTGCTCTTCCACATTGAGGCATCTGAAAAACACCTAATCTGCGTGAAAAAACGTTGGATGATGATGTTTGGACAACTAGATGACATGAGAGCGCATGAGTTGGAAAATGAAACTACTAGGGTTAAATCCTAGTGACTTTGAAAACCTACAAGCTTCTTCTTCTCAAAATTTGTCCACATTAGATTATTGTTAAAAGGATGTCAAGTAGAAAAGAAAGATTCTCAACTGATCTTGTCGATTCTCTCTAAGCTAGGTCCCGAATATTCTGTCTTCGTGTCAACTTTTCTACGCTACAAAAGCTGCTTTGGGCGATACTTTGGATATGCCCTCCTTTGACTTTTTTTTTCGTCCCAACTCATTCGAGAACAGGAAAAACTCATTCAAATGGGGTCTCTCAAGTCCAAGTCACATGCCCTTTGTAGCAAGTACTAGCAAGGGAAAGAAGACTGAAAAGAAAAAGAAAAAAAGGATCAACCTAAGAAAGAAACCAAGACCAAACCTAAAAATGACACAAACACTTCGACTTCTGAGCCTAGCACACAAAAAGCAAGTTTTTTGTGTTCCTATTGCAAGAAGACTGGTCACACGAAGAGCAACACTGTTTTTTAAGAAAACAGATTGATCACTTATCTCATTTACTTGAGAAAAATAAAATAAGTGTTCCTGAATCCATAAAACAAAGTGCTCGAAGGCCGAGTCTTCTACTGCAAAAGGTGCTAAAAATGATAAGAAGAAAGGAAAGGCCCTTGTAGCCAAGTTTTTGCTCCTTCATCGACATGGATTATAGATTTGGTGCCTCGCACCACATGGGTTCTTCTTGCATGTGAGTTTTCCAACATTGAACCTTGTGGAATGTCCCAAATCATGATGGGTAATGACATGACAGTGTTGATTTCTGGTAGTGGATTGGTAGAGATGGATGGGGGAACATTTAACCAAGTGTTGAGTGTTCCTGATCTCTCTACCAATCTCCTATCAGTTTAGCAATTTACTCATCTTGGTGAAGGAATGCGAGTGGAAATTTGGTCCTAACTCGGTGATTATTCGTGAGCTTAACAATGATACTACAGTGGTTGAGGGAAAGGCAGATCACCTTTCACGGTTGTACACCTTCTCCCACTTTACTTCTGATTTGATGCCCACTATCTTGCTCACTCATGCAAATGGGTTAGTAAGCTATGGCATGAGTGTTTTGGACATCTAAATTATCACTACCTTGACAATTGAGTCAAAACGAAATGGTCAACCGGGTTGCCTCACGTCAAGTTTTCTAAGGGTCTTTGTGAGGGTTTGTACCCTTTTAAAAGCATCCTGAAAAGAAACTTTGACAAAGAAAAATCCTAGAGATCCACTCGTCCCTTGGATCTTGTTCACAATGATGTGCTAAACCTTCATTGATGACTATTCGCGATATACTTGGGTATATTTTCTTAATCTTAAGTTTGAAGTCTTTGAACATTTTTAGGACTTTAAGGCTCTTACTGAGAATCAGGTGGAACAGTCCTATCAAGGTTCTTCAAACTGACAATGGAGGTGAATATGTAAACAATAGGTTCATGGATTTTTGTACTTCTGAAGGGATCTCTCTGCAACATACAGTTTTCTTATATCCCTTCGCAGAATGGAGTCATAGAAAGAAAGAACCGTACTCTTAAGGAGATGGCCACTTGTATGATTCACTCGAAGTATCTTCTCTGTAGTATTGGGCTGAAGCAATGAATTGTGAAAATTACATTCAGAACCGTGTTCCACACAAGGCAGTAAGAGGGATGACACCCTTTGAAGCCTAGTTTGGATGCAAGCATGATGTTGAGCACTTTCGAGTCTTCGGATCTAAGGCTATGGCTTGGATTCCCAAGAAGAAACGCAAGGCCTTAGAACCCACAATCCAAACCTTGTATCTTTGTAGGGTATCCTAATGGCGTGAAGGGATATCGATTGATGAATTCTACTTCTCATGAGCTGTATATTGAGAGAAGTGTTAGTTCGATGAATCTTCTTCGAATTCTACTTCTCCACCTATTGAGGTTCTTCAACTCACTTATTCGGATTCTGACTCATCAGATAATGATACTGTTGAGTGTGCTCCTCTTCCGGATCCTCCCGACCATCAGACCTTTGAGTCTTCTCATTCTGACAGTAGTGATGATGAGGACTATGTCCCTTCTCACTCAAGTGAAGAATCTTCCAACTCTGAGCCTGATCCTCCTGGTCCCCTTTAGGCTAGGAAAACTTTGCAAAGTGCTGGAGATTTAGTTGGAGATACTTCGGATATGAGACGTACTCGCTCAGATTTCGTTGGACCCCACTCTTTCTTCACCTCTGCTTCTGATCCAAAATCTTTTCTGGGAGGCTTCTGGTATCCTTGAGTGGGATTCTGCCATGATGAGGAGTATTCCTCTCTCATGAAGAACGATACTTGGGATCTCACCACTCTTCCGAAAGGAGAAAAATTGTTCGGTGTAAGTGCGTGTTCCGAACAAAGTATGGAGTAGATAGAGATGTCGAAAAGTTTAAAGCGTGATTAGTAGCTAAGGGTTTCTCCCAGATAGTTGGGGTTGATTATATAGAACCTTTGCTTCCGGTTGTGAAGATGACTTCCTATTCGACTGACCCTAGCCATTTCCCGTAACAAACAGATGGAAAGTCCATCAAATGGACGTTAAGAGTGCCTTCCTTCATGGTGACCTAGAGGAAGAGATCTATATGGAACAACCTTTGGGTTATGTCCAGATTCCTCCCTCGGTTTGTAAGTTAAAGAAGTCTCTTTATGGCCTTAAACAAGCCCCTTGGGCTTGGTATGCCAAGATGGACTCCTTCTTACTTACATCAGGGTTTACTAAGTGTCACTCTGATCCAAATGTTTATATTCTATGGCAAGATGACTCCATACTCATTCTTGTTCTATATGTTGATGACTTGTTGATCACAGGCATCTCTTCCTCTATTATTGATTCTGTGAAGATCGCCTTAGCGAACAAGTTTTCCATGACTGACTTAGGTCTACTTCATTACTTCCTTGGGATCCAGATTTCACAATCTGACTCGGGAATCTTGATTTCGTAACATAAGTATGATCTTGATTTGCTAGCTCAGTTTTAGATGTCTGATTGCAAGTATTCTCCTACTCCTTTTCTTTCCGGGGTTAAGTTGGTTTCAGATTGCTCTACTCCCTTGGTTGATGGTACTCTTTACCGACAGTTAGTTGGGAGCTTGATCTACTTGACTCACACTCGACCGGATTTATCATATGTTGTTGGGATCGTGTCTAGATTCATGCAAGAGCCACATCAGCTGCATTGGAAAGCAACTAAGCGGATCCTTCATTGTGTTTTTGGCACTTATGCTGATGGCATACACTAATCATGGAGGGGTTGATATTGACTTGATTGGGTTCACAGATTCTAATTGGGCCGGTGACTTAGATCATCGGAAATCTACTTTTGGCTACAGTTTCTCTCTTGGTTTGGGTCCTATTAGTTGGTCTAGCAGAAGCAGAATGCAATTGCGATATCATCTACAGAGGTAGAATACAGAGGAGCAGTCAATGCTGCCACAGAAGCTATTTGGCTACAGGGTATTTTGACAGAGTTTGGCATCTATTTTCGGTGGCCTACCACTATCTACTGTGATAACATGAGCACTCTCTCTATATGTAAAAAATCCAGTTCAACATCAGTGGAAGAAGCACATTGAGATCCATATGCACTTCATACAGGAGCTTATTCATGATGGTATCATCAACATTCAGTACATTCAAACAGCGGATCAGATTACAAACTTATTCACCAAGCCTTTCATTGAGATGAAGTTTCTTTACTTACGGTCTCTTCTTGGGGTGAGGTCTTCTGCACTGCCCATCTTCCTTCGGGCTATTTAGTCCTTTTCTTCTTCTTCTTCTTCTAGGAAGATTGTGTTTATATATGGGCACCTTATCAGGCCTTTAGTTGCCGGGCCCCATTGACACACATCTTTCTTAGTTGTTTAGGAGTGTCTTCCTCTTCCGTCTGACTCATCACAGCTGCTACCCTAGCTTCAATGAAGGGGGGGTGTTAGTGTGAGTTATCCTATGTGTCCTCCTCTCATGTTGGAGGGTCATCTCACATGAGTTAGGTTTAGGGTTTCATATGTGTCATGCACTAGGGTTACTCAGCACCCTATATGTACCCCTTTTCTATTCATTTATGAGCATGCCAAGACACTCCACTATCTTTCCTCTCTGCAAGCTTTGTTTATGTTGAGCAAGTTCTTCCATTACTGATCAATTTTTTCCTTGCTATCGTTGGAGCTTTCATGATTCCGTTGGAGTGCAACTACTTCGTGGTGCCTCATTTCCGATTAGATTCTCGCAAACTATTTTCATATACCTGTGCCAATGCTCCAGCCCTGTGAACACATGCACTCAAAACGAGGTCAAAACAACACATATATATCAAAACAAACCCATTTTTCTATTCATTTGTGCATATTTTATTGGTGATTTTTGAGCTCTAGACCCATGATGATTGTTTCATTTGTGAGTATGGTTGAATTGGAAAGGATTTAGAAATGGCGGCATCAGACCCTATGAAAATTAAAGAGGCTCAGAAAGGGTTTAGATGTGAGAGACTTGGTCTTTTGCACTAGGATTTGGCCGTTTTTGTTCTAATGCAACTGAGAAGAACTTCTAAGAAATCCGTAACTGTAGTAGTAGTAACGGGTCTTAAAGAGGCAGATAGGCATAAGTACCCTTATTGCTTAGTCCCATTTTTGTGAGGCACATACATTGACTTTTTTTTAATATTTTCGGGCTCATTGACAGAGCATTTTTGACCATGCCTGGTGCGTGATGGCATTATACATAAAATTTATTTATTCCATGATACATATACAGATACCTCTTTTTGATTCGATTATTCCTTTGCATCATAGTTGACTTCTTTCATGGTTTACTTTGCATGTGTACTCTAGATGTTTAGAATATCTGATTTTGTATGTTTTTCAGAATGTATGCAACATATGACGATATGCTAAACATAATGATGTTTTTTGTGTTGGTTTTTTTGCTTTATAAAATGCTAATGCAGACACGATATAATTCCAAAACTTTAACCTCTCAAGCAATATTTGTTACTCGTTAGTTGTTTGGAAAAATGTGATGAATGTTTTATTATAAGATGAACCCACTCCGCTTCTAACTCCATGCAACTAGTAAGATGTGAGGGCTCAACACCAAGAGACAGAAGGGACGTGAGTTATATGACTTGTTGAATGAATGGGGATGAGAGAAAGACAATGTTTTGACAGAAATTTAATTGGGAACCTACAAACTAATTCCACACATAGTTTACTACACAATCTAGAATGTGATTTTCTTTCCAGTTTATCTAGACTTAGATCCGTAGATGGCCACTTGATTGAAAAATATGGTTTAAGGTTTACAACTCTCTTAGAACTTAGACATCTAATTCACTTTGTTGGGATTTATGATTTCAAAGCACTTTTTACTGAATGAATTGCTTTTAACTTATTGATTTATTTACAGAGACCCCCTACACCTTGCCCCATGCTACCAGTAGGAAGTATGGACTCATCACCAAGGACAAGGCATAGATGAGTAAGGGCACTTCCTCCCTTTCCTAACCTCACACCACCAGTAAGAAGCATGGGCTCAACACCGAAGATTGGTAGGGAAAGGAAGTTTGTAAATAAAAATTTTGTATTTGATTTTGACTTGATGTATATACTTTTTTTTAAACATTAACTTGTGCTTTTGGGAGGGAGAAATTTCCCCTAGCCTCAACTCTACACAACCAGTAGGATGCAAGGGCTCAACACCGTAGGATGAGATAGGTGAACAAGCAATCTAGAGTAAAATGTTTAGAATGTTTTTCTACTAGAGAGGTGTTCTTGGGAAAGATGTGACACCAAGAAGCTTCTAGAATAGACTTAAGAGAAAAAGACACCTAAGCTGAAAGTAAACTACGAGTAGAACCAAGTATGCAGGCCTTGATAGGATAATTTCAAAAACTATGTCTTACTTGCTGAACAGATGAAATGATTGAGAAATGTTTGATGCTAATATTACGAATATTTGAAGAAGTGTGATAAAGGGTTTCATCAATATTTCAGATGTTGCTAAAAGTTTCTTGAAAGATAAGTTCTTGATTACAAATTTCATTGAATGAGCTAAGCATATGAGAATGTAAATGCGGATGCAGTAATGTACACGTGAGAATGCAGATGAGACTAAATGTTGTGATGGATAAGGTGAAGAAAGTTGATGGATGTCAAATTCTTTACCTCTAAAACTACATAGCAGAGAACCATGATCCTCGAAATTTCTGTTCTCTTGACAAGGGCTTACTATTCTAGATTTAAACTTACAATCCCTACCCAAAAGTGTGTATATCCAATCATTGAAATTTTTTGTATGAAAGAAGCATTTATGACCCTTTTCGTAACAAACTCAACACATTGTGTTTAGGTGAGCATGACTATGCTACCCACTACCCAGATTTGTTTTCTATGTAGAGCGTGGTGTTTACCTATGATTTTTGTTGAATAATGAGGCCTTGTCCCATGGATATGATAAAATTAGTTTCAGATGCATTTGGAATAGAATCGGGGTTTAGAATAGAACAACCCTTAGACATGGTTTTGACGGGTATCATTCAAATCTCAAAATGTTCTTCTTCCTTTGTTAATTCTATCATGTTTACACCTAGACCTAGGTCATCAGAGGGAAGCGATGCTAAACCGAGAAGACTACCCATCCCCTGTTGTTCAAACGAGAGGAAGACTGAATCATCACTCTCTAAGAGCTTCATGATTTCCACTATGGTTTTAGTGGACATTTCTTCCATAGATATTGATTTACCCTTATCTATTTTTTCCACTTCGAGCACTTTTGGGTTAACATTTTCAGCCTTCGGAGCACTCGGGGTGATTGGGACCAATTATTTTGATGGAGGTGGTTTGTTCAATTGGTTCACAGGAAGTTCATACTATGAATGGAATCCCCTTTTCTTCTTGAGATTCTCTAAGTGTATATCGAAGGGCTTAGGATCCCCTTGGGAAATGAAGACCTTTCCCAAATGAAGAAATATTAACCTCTTGGAACAAGGTAGAAGGGATATAGCCTTCATTTGATGAATCCAAGGTCTCTGAAGGATCATGTTATAATTTTTTTCCCTATCGATGATGTAAAATTCTATCAACATGGTTTTTGGAGTGAGAGTGACCAGATAGAACTATGGTTCCATGCGAATTCACCTTGAGATTGTCATACCCTCGTAACGTGTTCCTTGTAGAGGAAAAATTAGTCTCTCCATATCCTAACTTCTGCAAGAAAGAGAATGGAACTATATTCATAGTAACCCCATCCCTGATCATGGATCTCTTAATGCAATTTTTGTAAACCCAAACTTGTAAATAAAAGCCAGGATCACCTCTTCAGGAAATTTCAGTGTCAGATGGCATCTTCTCTATGTCGAAAACAAAACCACTATCCCTATCAATATGTCCTGAAGGATGTATATCAAAGTCAATATGATTTATTTGAGCACTTGGTGGAGGTGTAACATGCACTATATGACCAAGACCTAGCACATCGAACAATGCAGCGTGGTGCGCGAAAGGAATTCTTCAACAAATCTAGGAATGAGATGTGAGAAAAGGTCTTGTTCAAATCTGATATCAAATCATATGCTCCTACTGGTTTTGAGATTGTAGGAACATCATCCTGTAAGGAAGGAAAGAATGGGTAGAGTTTGAGGAAAGTATTCCTTTGTCTGAGCTGTTGTATTAACTTCTGGTTCAAATTCTAACTCGACCAATCCCAAAATATTTGTGTGATCGTTTAAGCCGAGGTTAGGATCAACCTGAGAGTTATCATAAGTCGAGGCTTCGTGATCATTGTTTGTGATATGAATTCCCTTGTTCACATTTTGAGTATTCACCTTGGCATCCCCAAGATGTTTGGGGAATAGATCTCAAAATATGTTTAAGTTCATGTTTTGAGGTGCAATGGGCCTTGTATTACCAGACTATGGGTTTGTTTCAAGATTTGCTAAGAACATGTCTACAAAGAGATACCTTTGGATTTTTTGAAGTCTTTATAGAAACTTGTTGCAATCACAGTAAGTTCTATCATTGTGACCTTGAACCTTATGGAAACCACCATACATGTTGGGATCATAATATCTTGGCCTTTGATAAGCGTTTTGTTGTTGTTGATTATAAACTCAATTGTAGTTTTGGAACTAATTGTTATAACCATGGTTTGTTGCCCCTTGGCCATAGTTTGTATACTGATTTAGGCCTTGGGTTTGATTTTGCTTTTGTAGGGGGTGATTTACATCAATTGTGTTGATAAAAGACATAGTATTAGGTCCTCTTTGATTACCCGAGTTGTTATTGTTATTGGTGTTACTTGTTTGTAAAACTAGATTTTTTGGCTTGATCAGTAGCACCATTTGTGGTAGAACCTTGATTGCGATTCACACCCTTAGGTCCTTGGTTATTGGCACCATTGTTGTGATACTGGGCATTGTTCTAATTCAGGGATACTAATTTCCCATTGGGACCGTAGGTCTTACGCCCACTATCAATAGTGGCTTGGTCAATTCAAAGCGCACCTTCCAAAACTTCCTCATAACTACGGAAAATAATTTTTTTGGACCTCTTCCTTAGTCTCTTGATTGAGCGAGTGTAGAAAAAGATCACAAAGTTCCATTTGGTCCATGTTGGGTGCACTTGCAGAGGAATAAAGGACTTGACACCATCTCTGGAAGAAATGGGTGGCATATTCATTTTTTTCCTGTCTAATATGTAGAAACTCCCTAATCCATATACATAGTAACTTGTTCATATCAAAATCTCTAACAAATTTGGAAACAAGCTGTTTAAAGGAGTGTATGGAGGCTTCCATAATCTGATAATACCAATCCAATGCAATTCCTTTGAGAGTCTTTGGAAATATTTTAGATACCACATCATCCCAAGGAAGCAATTCCCTAATGGCAGTAGCGTAGGCTTTTATATGAGCATTTGGGTCTCTTTCTCCCTTGAACTTTAGAATATTAGGCAACGGGCATGGAAGCATGACACTACATATGGTGAATTAAAAAGGCTCCTTTAAGGGATCAGTGTAGGTACCCATTGCATAAGATTCCACCATTGAAGATCCTCGATGAAGAGGTGGAGGAGGTGGAGCTAGATAAGTTGCATTATAGGCATTGACTGGAACATATGGAGCTCTTTGATACCATGCATAAGGAGTAGGAATGACATATGGGTCCATTTTTGGGGACTTTGAATACATATGTAAGTAAGGTGGGATAATATCAGGATATGGACTAGCAGGTGTAAAACCAGGGGATATTGCATTGCCTGTTGTGGCGACATTCGAGAATGCACTTATCGACCAACCCCTGTGTAGGATAAGCTTGAGAAGGATGAGGACCCATACCTAGTGTGTCTAATCCTATGAGAAGATCACTTGGATTTGAATGAACCAGATAATCTTGTTGCACATGATGATGTATTGGTTGTTCATTGATAGGGTTAGGTATCCTTTACTATCAACTAGATACCCCGTGTTCTACCCTACTGCATAAGTTGGTTGTGATGTCTGGGCACTTTCTAGTTCTCTAATCCTCCATACTAAGGTAAAAATGACATCATTAGGAGAGGATTGATTCCCTTGTTGTGGTGTCTGTAGTGTAACGTTTGGTTGAGAAGGTACATAATACCATGTCATGAATTGTTCAACATTGTAATTCTTTCCTTCCTCGAAAATAGGAATATTAGGATAGGTTGTCAATACATGAACCTTCATCATATGTTAAGACTCATCTATTTGATGGAGGGGATTGAGCTATTCATGCAAAGATGTCATCTTCTGTTGGTTGCATCGAAATGTGAGGTTTTGAAAAAATTCTAGGGTAAGGACCCATTCCGCTTGTGATAGTCACGTGGGTTGCATTGGGTTGATCAACCTCTTCTATCCTCACATGACTAATGGGGTTTTGAAGTGTAATTAGGATATGTTTGAACGTTTTTTGTGTAATTGTCACCCCATCTCGAAAGAGAAGGGGATTGTTATGGTTGAACATTGGAATAATATCTATTAGAGCCAAATGGCCCACCAAACTCTCTTCCAGATATATTTTAGAAGGTATAAAATCTCAACCAAAATAGGGGAAGAAATGGAATGACGAGGTAATATCAATGAAAGGAAAGGATAAGAAGGAATAAATATTTCATGTTGGGTTCACCAATTTATATGGATGAAAATTAACACACGACCTTCAATCCACACTTGACCCCCCGAGGTCATGTTTGGAGCAACATATGTGGAAATGCAAACGACTAACTATAGGAGAGTCAGTGACTAAGACCTGGTAGTGTGAATTTATGGTAGCTGAGTTAGCAAAGGGGATATTTAGCGGCTATGAATGGGTAGTGTAAATTCCCTATGGCTTGATCTACTTGATTGAATCCAAGTGCTAAACTAGTTTGAAGCGATCCATTTAAACAAAGATGAAATTAACAATCTAAGTTGTTGCTGAAAGGGAAACTAATCTAAACAAATCACACAACTGAAATATTATAAGCACAAACAACAAATTACTTTTATTCTAAGTAATTAAAATATTTCTACACTAAAACTAAACATGCAAGATAACCCTGGTGTTGTTATTGACCTGTGTTGAATGTATTCTAATTAATGCTAACATAAAACAAGAAATTTTCCAATTAAACTATGATATGTAGACAACTTCCTACACTATATATTCTTTCCTTCAGATCCATAGGGATGGGAAGAAGAGGATCCATCACCGGGAGCTGCTATTAATGATTTAAAACCTCTTGGAAATTAACTAATTACTTGCAAATGAAATAATACTGGTTTTCTAATCTATTTGATATGATATAACAATAATAAATTACAGTAATTAAGGAAATAAAATAACAACTCCAACCTGGAATTTACAAAATAGAGGTAAATCCAGTTGTGTAGTAATTTGTCCCCTCAGTTTATCCTTTCATCCTCTGTGTGTCCAAGCGAGTCCAAGGAATTTGGGAATGCAGAGGAAACAACAGGAGAAAGCACTTGAACAATTGCGGCTTGAAGGTAGTTTGGTTGCATGCAAGTAGAAGAGTGATAACACTAGATATTTGAGCTTGACTATGCAATTTCTAGAAGGATTGTGGCAGTAATACTATGCAAGATACACAAAAATTCTGATTCCATTTGCTTGAACACAAGCATTGTATATATAAGAAATTGGTTGGGTTGTGTACTCACACACAAGGCAACCTTGGGGTGCCACATCGTTGGGTGAAGAGGTAGTTCAAACTAATAATCACCATTTAAAATAGAAGAGGGAATGAAGACCATGAAATCAATCCTAAATTTAGCTGATTTGGTTCACAAATGAATTTGTATGGATGAAAATCAACACATGTCCTTCAATATGCACTTAAAACTCTGAGGTTATGCTGGGGCAGCTGCTGTGGAAATGTAGACAACTAACTATAGGAGAGTCAATGACTAAGACTTGGTAGTGTTGAATTCCTGGTAGTTGAGTTGGCAAAGGAGAGATTTAACTGCTATGGATGGGTAGAGTAAATTCCCTATGGCTTGATCTCTTGATTGAATCTAAGCACTAAAATAGTTTGAAGAGTCCATTTAAACAAAGATGAAATTAACAATCTAAGCTACTGCTGAAAGGGAAACTAATCTAAACAAATCACAAAACTGAAATATTACAAGTGTAGACAACAAACTACTTTTACTTTACTAATACTTTTCAAACTTGGCTAAGAGGTGAAATTCTTCCCACCAAAGTTAATGAAGACATCATCAATGATTTACATGGCTTGGAACGTAATCACTAAAGGTTGTAATGATGATGCTAAGGAGCGACTTTTTAAGTACAGTGTGATGACATCATCAAATATTTGCACGACCTGGAGTGTCATCATTAATAGGCATAGGGTGGATGCTAAGTAGTGATTAAATAATTATAGAGTAAAGTCTAATAATTATAGCTATTCACACGATTGGGAGGGATTCAAAAATAGAGCTGAGGTTGATCCGCATAGTTTTCAATTTTTTACCGTTGCGGGCAAAGACACAGGAAAAATGGGGGGATCACCTTGCAAGATTGAGCCCACCCATAATCCAGCTTGGAAATATGATATAGTTCTTTGGAACTACCTTCAAAAAGGGGGTCTAGTGAACTTTATTGAAAAAATTCAAGGTTTTGATCAGGATCTCTCAATTAAATTTACTCAGGGATGGAGGAATCATGTGGTTAAGTACAGCAACATCGAGGTTGAGATATCAAAGGAACTAATTGCCCAAGTCACCGGGCTCAGTCTAAACGGCACCAATTTCTTTAACAAGTGGGTGGACAGAGATGTAGAAGCTAAGAAGTTTCTTGATGAGGGGGAAAATCTTGAATTTGTGACTGATGGCATCAAGCTTGCCTCTGTTCCCAAGCCGTTTGTTGAGATCGCAAGGATGGTAGTAAGGTATGTTATTTTAGAGGGGAATTTTGTTACTATTCCCCAAAAGCATTTGATATTTCTTAATCACTTTCATAGAGACATCATCATCAACTTCCCTCATTACTTGTTGAACTCTTTAGAGAAATCGGTTCTGGAAGTTCAAAATCACACTAGGGTGGTTCCCCTTCATCAAGGGTTAATAATGCTTATTCACTGCGATTGCTCAGCCTGTCCCCATTTGGATTCTGCTCCTCCCTCGGCCTTCATTCCTCCCCCTTCCCCCTACCTCCATTCCGCCCCTGCTCGAGAGGAAGCTTGACATTGCTTTAACTAGCAAGAAAAGGAAGAAGATGAAAACAAAGGTCCCTGCTTCTCAGAGGGTTCTTAGAATTCATAAAGACTTGGAGCTTATAGTGAATCTGTTTCACATTAGTAATCCGGTGGAGGAGCCTAAGGATGAGGACTTGTTAGACAGAGTGGGTAAGATGGAAAAGGAAATTCAAAAACTTAAGAGTGTTATTAGAGATATGGATAAAGCTAAGGGCAAAAGGAAACTACAAAATGATGAAGAGGAGGATATCACTACTGAAATTTTCAAGAAGCTTCAATCTCTGGATGGTAGACTTGGAAATGCAAAAGGACGTAACGAATGTATCCTCTCTACCCTTAAAAGTATCTATAATTTCATCGAACAACATGTTTGTAGTATTTGCAGTCTCAGCGATATTACCAAGGACATTTGGGGATCCAAGGAGAAAAGAGATATTGCAATTGCTCAGGGGGATTTGAAAGACCCTTCCCAAGCCACCACCATTGCATTCTTTATCTCGCTTCAAACGATCAAAGCCAAGATTGACCGGGCTATCAAGTGATGCGGAGTTCTGTTGCTATTTACTAGCTGCGAAGTTACTGTTGACTGGCAGTTTTGGTGTTGTCTTTTGGCTGAGATGTCTAGTGATGGTTATCTCTTGTTCATTTTTTGTCTCTTCTGCTTTTGTTCGAATCACTGTACGTCTTGATCTTGTTTTATAATTGTTTTGTATTATATGGCTGTTGAGCCCTCTGATGTTGGACGTTTTGCTCCTTTTCAGGGTTGTTTTTTACCTCTTTTGATATTTGGCTTTTGAGCCTTCTATATACAGGGTATAGTCCCTTCAAAACTATTTACCCATAATAAAAAAAACATTCCCCCATATACTTGTCCTATACCTTCAAGGTATATGTGGTTAGCTGCTAAGTGATTTACACACCCTCTTCAATGAACATATTAGGGTTCTAATTTTCTATTTTTTTGCTTTTATTTATTTGTCCAAAAATCCTTTGGGAAAAAATATCAAAATCCACATAAACCAAAAAAAAATCCCAACCTTAGTTACATGCGTGACTAATTTACATTTTTTGGATAACCTCAATTTATGATCTATGCATATTCTAGTTTATCAAAAACATGGTCAAACAACTACAAATGCTATGGAGATTCTACAGAATCTTAGCCTAGTCGAATGAGTAATTTTTCTTATTTACTTATGTTTACCCCCTATCCAGTATATCCTTTACATTCCTCATATGCTGTATCAATCATTGTTTGGGACTATGCATATCGGTGTTCATGTCCTCAGTCACAAAGTGACTTGAGCAATGACAACTTGAGGGAAGTTTGGTTGCAATGTAAGTAGAACTCTAGATAACACAAGAGATATGAGCTTGGCTATACAATTTCTAGTAGGATTCTGGCAGCAATACTATGCAAGATACACAAATATTCTCAGGCCTTTTTCTTGAACAAAAACATTGTATATATAAGAAATTGGATGGGTTGTGTACTGACACACAAGACATCCTTGGGGTGCCACATTGTTGGGTGAAGAGGCAATTTAAACTAATAATCACCATTTAAAATATAAGAGTGAAGACGATGTAATCATGCTAATACAAACACGCCTTGAAAGTGAAGTTAATTGAAATCACACGTGTATGGTAATTATGCATGATAGGTTCTTGACAAATAATCGTGCCCTAGCCGCCAATGCCCTTGAGGGTGAAAACTACACACTATACCTCCATCCATGATCTACAGGCATTGAGCTTATAAAAGCACTTCCCTACCTAGTGCATTGGTCATGTTAAAAACCATCACCATAGGCAGGGGCAATCCCACTCCTTTCTAATTCATGTGAGTCTCACTCCCTATAAAAAGAAGCACTATAAGAAAGCTACTCTCACAGGCATTTAGTGCTAACTGAATATTATATTGCCAATGGGTGGAACTCAAACACCTTATGAAATTCCATATTGTAGTCCACACATTGGGAACCCAATTTTGTAACCATTTTTTGACAATGTAGCACGTGTAATTTTGGGTGCGTACAGTTCCTTTGTGGGATCTTTTTGACCAAGAGCTTTTGAATATTGTGGTGCCAAATCTACACAAATTATATCTTTAAGTAGTACACATGAACACCCTTGGCAATCTGATCAATCATGGCAGTATTAAGTTCATACCTAAAGCTTGATACTTAGAGCTTAGTTTATGCAACTATCATTGCACTCAATTTTTGCTACAAAATCATTGTCAAAGCTTTGGTTACTAAGGGTTAGATATCTTCTCCCCCTTGTTATTCGACCTGGGAAACTGGGTTTACAGTCATAATATGTATGTTGTCCCAAAATGTTTGAAACACTAAAATTTTGGAAATTTTGAATCTTTTCACATTGTAACACTTCACCATATCATCTTTACACAATATTCCAAAAATTAATTTTCCTTTCATCCTATCCAAAACCTGGTTGTTGATTATCATAGCGTTGCATTGTCACATTCATGTTCATCGTTGTTGTCCCACCTCGCTTCACAGACCCTTCTAACTTCACAAAATGTTTTATAATTCTAAATCAATGATTTTAATTTAATTTTAAAATTAATTAATTGATAATGTTGATTTAATTAATGTTATTAACTAAATAATGTTAAATAATTAAATTAATGTCATTAATTTTATTTAAGCTATTTTTAATTAATTAACATTTTTTAATAAATTAATGTTATTAATTTAAATAATTTAATTCCAACTTTAATTACTAAATGGAAAGTGGGAATTTACTCCCACTTTACCATTAGGATATATTTCTTCCAGAGGCCAGAAGGTCTCTAGATGCCAAATTGGACATTTGACAAAATTCAACCAACTTTCCCACTTTCCTCCTCTCTTTTTCCTACATTTAAATTTCCACTTCCCGTAATCACAGAGGGAATTATTGGAGGCAAAAATTAATTGATTTTTTTTGTAACTTCTTCTTCTCCTCCCCCTTACACGATGTAGTTATTTTTGACACGCACAACTAGAATTTTCTGACCCATGGTGAATAATTTCAAGTAGAACAAGAAAATTAAAGATAGTTTCACTGTCCCTAGGGAGTCTCGACAACAATGAATAAATGAGTTTTAGCTACACAAATTTTAATGCAGGGAAGAATTATTTAGTTGCTTTAAGGTGAGGCTTCATGAATGTAAGGGAAGAGAAGAGATCAACATTAAAGAAATCAGTTTGGAAAAAGAATCAAATCATTCCAAAATATGTGCACCAGAATGGAAGAAGGCAAAGAATTGTTTTCTCAATGCCAAGGGAGAAAATAGATGCTAAATAATACAAGCCAATGAGGATGAAGAGCCAAGTACATGTGCACCATAGAAGAGAAAAAAAAGAGCAAAAAAATAATTGCCTACACTTACAAAGGAATCAAAACCAAAACAAGAAAGGAGTGTGAAATCCGCGCTAAAGCCAATGTCTATTCAAGAAAGGACAAATTAGTCAAAATCCAAGCCAATGAAGAGTTAATGTCTATGCAAGAAGAATAAAACAAGAAATCAGAACCTGTATATGGGTGAGAAGCATTTGGAAGAGGCATTAAAGGAGGAAATACAAGTTTGAATCAATCAAATGTATGTGCAAAAACCAACTGAAAATATACCAGCGGCCATGGATTTCTTGGAATCCTTGGTTCGGTGCTTTGGGTGTAATTTTGGATGCAACTTCCAACATGTGGCATCAGTGTATACATTTATATCACAATTCTTACAGACTATTCTAAAGATCTTTACAAGTATGCAAAGCTGTAGCGACATATTTACCTTTCTATTTGCCTTTGTTACTCATCTTCCCTTGTTATTTTTTTTGTTGATTTGTTGACTGGTCTCCCTTTGGCTCTGCTTCTCCTTTCTTCTTCTCATCATCAATGTAGTATGCTTGTATTAAAGTTTCATTGAGATCCTTGGGCTTCATGGAGATTACCTTCCTCCGAAGGTGAGTGTGAAGTCCTCCCAAATATTTTTTCAGAATGTCCTCATCCTTCAAGTCCATATTAAGCAACATGGCTTGTCTCTGAAATTCTGTAGTATAGTCCTACATGCTTTGACCACTGCCATGTCAAAAGTACTGCCACTTAATCATCATGTCAGTCTTATGGCCAATAGGATAGAATTTAGCTCTAAGCAATTCCTTAAAACCTTTCCAAGTACTGAGAATAGGACATTTCTTCCTTTCACAAGTGGCTAGATGGGTTTCCCACCAAACCAGAGCATGAGCTTCCATTTTGAGATGCGCAAAGGTGATCCTTTGTACCTCAGTAACATTATGCACACTAAAATAGACTTCCAACTGTTTTAGCCATTTATCAAGAAATTCTGCATCTACTTGTCCTTCAAAATTCTTTATTTCCACTTTCATTTCAACTTTAAAAGGTGTATGAGAATATTTCACCTTTTCGTTTGCAATTGGATTCTCTTCTTCACGCCCTTCCAAATCTTCCTCATTGTGGCTCCCTTTGATACCGGATATTTTTCATCCAGTGCTCGAACCACTAAGTCCATGGAATCTTTCTTAACTGAAGCCTTATTTTACAGATCCGAAAGCTCTTGTTGTTTTCTATGCAACCTATCCATCATGGTCTCTAGCATCTCAACTATATGGACCAAGTTCTCTTCTTCCATTTGAGCTCAAATTCTCTGTTTCCACTTCTTTGTAGAAATATCTGGCTTACAAGGTAAAACTTATTCACCTTTGGACCTTGTCACTATCAAACAAATCACAAGAAATAATTGAATACCACAATCCTATATATATAATCAGCTCTGATATCAGAGTTATCTTTAAAATTCTAGCTTTGGAAATCTACGAAATCACACAATTATGTTTTTCTACTTTCAACTTTGGAAAATGAAATATTTTCTTGAAGACTAGAGCTTTAGTGACTGATTATCTAGTGTTATAAAAAGGAAATTGCAGAGAAGAGAAAGGAATTCAAACTTCAAACACCAACAATTTTGTCTTCGAAACCTCCAATGGAGGAAAACCAGTTGGGAAGGGAAAAATGCTCTTTCTTCCCACTTTTATTGGTTAATTATAGACAATTACATATTACAAGAAGTAGAAAATGGAGAAAAAAATGTAAACCTCTCCCTTCCTATGCTTGCTTTCTCTGTTTCTACACCTTTCTCATATAATTCCACTCCAACATTGAAGATGTTGCTCACTTGCTCTCATTAAACTTAAACCTTTGCTCTTTAGATATCCAAATGCCTAATTATCTTCTTCATTTCATGCATTTATAGGCCTTCCCTTGTCATCTCGTGCACTAGAGGATGTGAAAGGGCATAAAAGGGAAGAGACATAACCATCTCTTTGAATTCTGGAACTGTTCGTTTCCTGATTTAATTTTTCCATAAAAAGTATCAGGACCGCTGCTCGGTGCAGACCAGTGGTTTCAGGAGCACCACCTCAGCTGGGAGGTGGTTACAGGACCACCTCCCAGGTTGGGTAGCAGTTCTATAACCGTTGCCCTGCGTAGGGTGACGATTTTGTTAAAATGCTGACAAAACCTCCTTTTCCTTATTTTTCTTCACTTTTCCTTCTTGGTGCTGATAGAACTGATGAAGTGGTGTGTTTTTCTGGATCCCTATGGATCAATTTAACCCAATATTTTTGAATTGATATTTCCAAGGTTTTGTTGATGTTTCCCTTAGTGACCAATGAGTTCATTTCTCGTTCGATCAAAATAGGCATACTCTTGGCCCAATGGGTAAGGCACTAATCCTAAGTGTCATGATGAGTCCATGTGTCAATGTCTTGTTTATGTGTCACCATAAAAAGTATCAGGACCACTGCTCGGTGCTCGGTGCAGACCAGTGGTTTCAGGAGCACCACCTCAGCTGGGAGGTGGTTACAGGACCACCTCCTAGGTTGGGTAGCAGTTCTATAACCGTTGCCCTGCGTAGGGTGACGATTTTGTTAAAATGCTGACAAAACCTCCTTTTCCTTATTTTTCTTCACTTTTCCTTCTTGGTGCTGATAGAACTGATGAAGTGGTGTGTTTTTCTGGATCCCTATGGATCAATTTAACCCAATATTTTTGAACTGATATTTCCAAGGTTTTGTTGATGTTTCCCTTAGTGACCAATGAGTTCATTTCTCGTTTGATCGAAATAGGCATACTCTTGGCCCAATGGGTAAGGCACTAATCCTAAGTGTCATGATGAGTCCATGTGTCAATGTCTTGTTTATGTGTCACCATGTCATTGTATAAGTGGGGTATACATGTACCCACTTATTTGAGATATTTGAAATAATTTATTTAAGTCACCCAGATTATAATTTTTTTAAAATAAAGTGACTTGGATTTATTAAAATAAATTAAATTTATTAATGTGACAATTTAGTCATAATGTAATGCCATAAGAAACCCTAACTACATTGTAACCAAATTTTGGGTTATAAAAGAAAGTTGGAGCTCATTTGTAAGTGACTTTTGGAGAAAGAAGAAAAACATTGTTTGTAGAGAGAACTAATGAGAAACTTTGTGTTCTTGTGCAAAGAGGAATAAATGAGAGTATATGCAAAACTTTGTGTCTTGTAATTGTTTGGTTTCTTAAGAATTTATTATTCTTATGTTTAATGAATGTGAAAACTCTCTCTCTATGGATTATGTGCCTTTTATTCAATTGTCACTCATATACTCTACTGGTTTCTAAAGTATATTCAAGTTTATGATCTGCATTTTCTTAATCTTGTATGTCCCCTCTTTCTTACTTCCTCGTTCATTCTCTATCGCTTTCCTTTCACTTATTCTTCCTTCCATCTTCTTATCCACTTCCTTTTTTTACCAAAACCCCTAAGTACAATTTTGAATGTATAGTTTTATATATAAAAAATTATTTTCAATAAGGGAAACCTCACCCATCATTAAGGGACTTTGTCCCCTTTACATTGTTGTCGTATTTTACACATGTGAAAAATCATATGAAAACAAGATACATATTTGACAATATTATTGTTGTTTGGGAAGGCATGGAGTGGGAAAGAATATTTCCCTAGAATTCAATGTTCATTAGAATTGAATTTTAAATGACTTATGACATAATTGAATGGCCATTTATTTTGGAAATGTTATAGGTTCTTGGGTTTGGATCTAGGTTTGTTAGTACTTTTAACATGATTTTTCAAGATGATGGCATTTGCTTCACTATCAATGGTGCCCAATTATATCAATTAATATTTTCTTGAGACTATTAATCAAGCTTTCCCTCTTGCTCCTTCTCGTTATGTTTTGGTTGTTGAAGGGCTTAACTATCTTCTCCCAAATTATGTACTTGTTGAGGTTTAGTTGGTGTTTTATTGTACTAATTACGTCGTAAGGAATTCCCCAGTTGGGTTACCTTTAGCTGATTTTGACAAATGTTAGAAATCAGATGGTCGAGGTTGGTGGAGGGAATATGTTGAAATCTAATGATTATGTGTGCCCCTGTATTGTTTTGTACCTCGAGAATCGTGTTGTAAAGGTTACAATACATGTGGCCCAAGTGCTCATAAGAAGAATTAGCAAAATCAATAAAATTGGACATTATGCCCGAATGAAGTGCCTCTTAATCCTCAATATTCTTCTTCTGCATACAAAAAAGAAAACAACAACATGCAATAATTTCATCTCAGAGACAATTGAACCCACTACAGATATAAATACAAATTCAGACTAATCAGTGTATACTATTTAAAATGCCTCATCTGTTGTATTTTTTTATCCATGTGTACCCCCTGAACTTGTGTTTCCCATATACTATTGAACATATCTACTATATCTTGAACTTATGGCACTTATATTAGTTAATATAATTATTACTAAGTTTACTTTATTTTTTGGATTATGGATGCATTTATTCTTTTGAATGCAATGTGATGATTAAATAGTGCTTTGAATAAATGTCAGCCTTGATTTCCAAATATTTGTTATGTGTATCCACTAACATGCAGCCAAAGAAACTCATTCACAATGTAAATGGGACTCATCAACAACAAGTGACATGCAACAACTGGGACTCGTCCACAACAAAGCACTTGCAGCCAAGCGGAGGTCACACACATATACAAGACTATAATTCTAGAAATCTTGAGCAACATGGACACTTCACCTGAGTTTGCACATGTTGTTAAAGGAGCAGTTATGAGAACACAAAGAAGATTCAACGTCATCACCTGATTATGCTCTACAACTCCAACAAGGAACTAGTTGATTTAATTTGATAACTGGTTGTTTAAATTGATCAGTTTGTTAAGTTATGTCATTGTATGAGGACACCTTTTAATAGTTTTTTTGCATGCATGAGAATATCTAGATTGCTTGGTTATGATCTTGTACTTAATCAAATTGTAACTGTTAGTAATGAGGTAGTCTCTTCACGTCTCTTCTAAAGGGAAGAATATAAAAAGAATGCTAAGGCTGTAGAAAAGGGATCGATCCATAGGTAGAGATTTTGTTATACGTTCCATTTGTAATCTTCATGCTATTGAATAAAATATGAGTTCTGTTAAATTGTTTTAGACACAAGCCTTAGGAGGGATTAACACCCAAGGCAGGGCCCACTTGTGGTCTACTAACCCTCTCCTTTTGTTTTTTGTTATAGTTTCTTGCATGATTGGATTAGATTTGCAGCAACTTATTCTTTATTTATGATCTATCTTTTACATGCTTTGATGATAGTTATAGTATTCATTTCCAGTCATAAACTAGTTCATTTCCAACATTGTATTTCCTAATTGTAGTGACAATAATTTTCCCTTATACCTCCCAACATCTGTAACTGTGCATACAACACTGGAGCAATATTGAAATTTTATGTCCCTAGGTCTGATAATTAAATGATTGTGGATTAATAAACAACATACTAATTTTGCAAGTTAATTTGCACCACCATTTTTGGCATTGTTTCTGGGGATACTACCAAGTTATGAGTTTGTTGAAGAGGGTTTTTCATTTCTTAGAAGCAGTCTAGGTTTTAGGAATTCACCTCAAACTAAACCCCCTACTAATTTCTGTTAAATGATTGAGTAGTTGATGCATGCACCGTCCAAGGGATGCCCATGGTAGATTTTTACCTAATCCAAAAGTAGCACAGATCTCTTCATTTACCTCTGAATATTCTAAAGAAGAAACCTTTGTACTAGGTTTTCTTTTCGAAGACAATCCTCCAAGTGAAGGCTCTGAAGCTGCTCCTAAGTAGCTTGGGATGGCAGAAGAAGTAAATCAGAATGCTCAAAATGGGGCAACCACCTTCGAGTTCCCCATCACTAACAATAATGCAGCTATTGGTATGAAGAATATTTCTCCCTCAGCCTTGCCCAACTTTCATGGATCCATGAAAGAAGACCCAGACACCTTTCTATTTGAGTTTGATGTTCTGTGCAGAAGCTATGATTATACTACTGATGCACATAAATTGAATTTATTCCCTGCTACACTCAAGGATTCAGCCTTGAGATGGTTCATGGGATTGGGAAGAAATGTTGTAACCATGTGGGCACAAATGAAGGAGAAATTCCTCGAGAAGTACCAGGATTATTACAGACCAAGCAGCAGAGGAGGTGATGAAATCTACAGAATGGCACAAAAAGAGGATGAACCATTGGAATACTATTTGGAAAGGTTCTTGTTCTATGTTCAAAAAGTCAAGACACACCACCAACATACCACCTGACTCCCTCAAATTACTCTTTTTGAAGGGACTCGGTGAGGAGGACATGGATGCTTTGGATCTGATAGGAGCAGGGGACATTTCAAAAGCTACTTTTGAAAAAATATGTGAAGCCTGTAAAAATTACTCAAGAGCTACTATGAAGAGGGTAAGAAATGTAAGATCAAGAGGTGGATTAGCTACCAAAACAATGGGGGAATATCCAAGTTAGAGATTGTTAGCATGTTCAAAAACATGAAGCAGGAGATTGTTCAATGATATGGCTAATCAATTAGATGCTCTACATGCCAAAAAGAAAAAGGAAGATGCAGAAGTGACACTCACAAAGTATTGGCATGCATGTAGAAGAAAGAAATCAGATTGTAGATGTAAAGAATTGGCCAGCATTGCTCAAGAAAGGGAGGCTTCACCTGATTTCAAGATGTTGGATACAAAGGATGGGAAAGTTTTCTATGTTTCTCAAATAAAACCATGGCCACCGAGGACAAGGAGGTATGACACAAGACCCTATGCATTCATTTCAAAATTGGTCTAATAATTCATATATGCAGCCCCCACCTTGGGCTAACCCTCAAGGATGGGCCCCATATCCTAACCAATATCAACAACAGTGGCAACCTCAATTCCAAGGCCAACCACAACAAAAATGGCAACAACCTCCTCAATCATGGAAACAACCCTAGAGAGGAGTGACAACAATGGAATAACCCACCTCCTAATTACCAACAAGCTTATCTGATAACCTCCTTATCAGTAGTAGTACAACAAGCTCTGATGCCAAACCCCCAAGTAGGATCCCAACCAAAATCTACACAACTACCTACTCAACCAATGCCTAATCCTAACAATAAAGTTTCTCAGCCAGCCTATTCCACTGAACAAGCTCAATACCCTACCTATTTTGTTGATATCAACAATATCCATCTTCACTCAGGAAGAGAACTTCCTCCACCAGTTGGACCCACCATTACTGAAATTGCAGAGGAACCACAATTGTTGCATGATGACCCGTAACAAGGCCAGAAGACATTGCAGGTTGATCCGCAGCAACCTGCACAAATTTCCAATAAAGGTAAAATGTAGGGTAATGAGCCACCATTTCCTGAAAGGTTACAAGAAAATAATACTGACCTCAGATCAGAATCTGATTTTGATTTTTTCAACCAGTTAAAATACATCTGTGTCAAAATTTCCATTGATTCAAGCTATCAAGGATGTGCCCATCTATAAAAAATTGGTTAAAGATCTATGCATAAAGAAACCAGGAAGAAAAAGGAAGATCCCATCTACTGTGCAGGTCATTGGACAATTAGCTGATATTATGCTTGGGAACTCAATTCTTCCCAAATACATAGATCCAAGAAGCCCTTTAGTAAATGTTACAATCAATGACACATTGATTAAAAACAATTTGATTGACTTGGGGAAACAATAAATGTAATGACAAAAAAATCATGGAATGATTTGAAATTGGAAGGGACTAAGACCAAAG
Source organism: Taxus chinensis (assembly GCA_019776745.2). Lineage (NCBI taxonomy): Eukaryota > Viridiplantae > Streptophyta > Pinopsida > Cupressales > Taxaceae > Taxus > Taxus chinensis. Next base: position 659,161,547 of record CM034155.1, on the reverse strand, counting down.
ATCACAATCTTTCAGCTTGCAGACAGATCAACAGTTAAGCCTAAAGGAGTCTTGGAGGACGTAGTAGTAGTGGTAGACTCTTGGAATACCCTGCTGATTTTATTGTTCTTCAGCCAAAAGCAAGTTTGGGAGGATATCCTATCATCCTAGGAAGACCATGGTTAGCAACTGTTGATGCATTCATAGGATGCAGATCTGGTAATATGATCATCTCTAATGGAAGTGACACTAAAAATCTTATGATTTACCCCCTGCACAACCATTCAATGAATAAGACCAAACCATTTGGGTGGAAGAACCAAAAGAAGATCAGAGCTCATTTCAAAGCTCATGATGTTGGAGAAGTCATGCATAATTGAGGGACAAGAAGAGGATGTTGTTCTTTCTAACGTCCTACAAAATAATTATGGTAAGAATGAAGAAGAAGATGGAAAATTGTGATGCATAAGTTGTCCTAAGAATTAAATCTTACCAATTAGTACTATGAATGTTATAGGTAAGAATTGTATCCTACACCAGCTTCTTCCACATGATTGTATATTGAATTTTGTAAATAGCTAGTCTATGCTCTATGATTGATCTTTCTAAGCAAGTGGAGATTTCACTGGGAAATCCACTCAATGTGAACAAAATGTTGAGCATGCATCAAGAGCAGTTATTAATTTCTCTTCTTAAGAAACACAAGACAACATTTTCATGGGACTATGGAGACATGCATGGGATCCATCCTAAGCTTTGTACTCATAAGATATACATCAAATACAACTGCAAGCCAATAAGACAACCACAAAGGAGAATGAACCCAACAGTAAGGGATATAGTGAAAGAAGAATTAAAGAAACTATTGGATGTTGGATTCATATATCCAATTTCAGACAATCAATGGGTATCACCCCTTGTTATTGTACCTAAAAATAATGGAAAATGGAGAATTTACATGGACTATAGAGAGCTGAATGTAGAAACAAAGAAGGATCATTTTCCGTTTCCTTTCATTGATCAGGTACTCGAAACTCTTGTTGGAAAGAAGTATTTTTCTTTTCTGGATGGATATAGTGGCTACAACCAAATCCAAATTGCACCAGAGGACCAGGACAAGACCACATTCACATGTCCATGGGGAATGTTTGCATACTTTGTTCTTCCCTTTGGTTTGTGCAATGCACCTGCCACATTTTAGAGAGCATTTCTTAGCATCTTCTCAAATCTAACCAATGATTGCATGGAGGTATATATGGATGATTTTACAGTCCATGGTAGTACTTTTGATGAAGCAATGAAGAACCTAGAAAAAGATCTCAAGAGATGCAAGGAGCATAACCTGTCCTTAAGCAATGAAAAATGCTACATGATGATGTCTGAAGGAATAGTGTTGGGACACTATCTATCATCTGACTAGAATTCAGGTAGATCCATCAAAAATATTTGTGATTATAAATCTTCCAACACCTAAGAAGAAAAAGGATGTGAGGAGCTTCTTAGGTCATGTTGGGTATTACCAAAGATTCATTCAATATTTTAGTAGAATTATAGCACCATTGTTTTTCTTATTGGGAAAATATGTTTCCTTTGTGTGGACTGAGAAATGTGAAGCTTCATTCCAAACTTTGAAGAAAATGTTAACTTTTGCACCTATGTTAAGAGGACCAGATTGGAGTTTTCCATTTCACATACACATTGATGCCTCAGATCACACGATTAGAGTTATTCTAGGACAAAAGGATATGGGATTCTTAATTATGTAATCTATTATGTCAGTAAGAACCTGCAGCATGTTGAGCTCAACTATACAGTCACAAAGAAGTATTTTTTGGTGGTTGTGTATGCCATTAACAATTTTAGACACTACATCACAGGTTATCCAATATTTATCCACACTGACCATGCTGCATTAAATATCTGATCAACAAACTAGTTGTAAGTAATAGAATAATCAGATGGTTGTTGCTCCTATAATAATTTGATGTTACAATTTGGATAAGCCTGGTAAAGATAATGTTGTTGCTGACTTTCTCTCAAGAATGGAGAATAATACTAAAGAGAAAAGTAGTGGATGACTCTTTCCCAGATGAACACTTGTTTTCCATTTCCACTAGAACACCCTAGTATGTTGATATAGCTAATTATTTGGTCTCAGGTAAGACACCTCCACACTATCTATACTCTAAAAAGAAATATATTGTTGAGAAAAGTGTGAATTTTTCTTGGATAGTTGGTTTCCTATTCCACACAGGGAAGGATAATGTTATGAGGAGATGCATAGATGATGAGGAAATATATGATGCCCTCAAATCCTACCATAGTGAGCCATGTGGAGGACATTTTCTGCAAAAAGATAACATGCAAAAAAGTGTTGAAAACAGGGTATTACTGGCCTACATTACACAAGGATGCAACATTGTATGCCAGAAGGTGTGATAAATGCCAAAGAATGGGTTTCCCTACCAAGACAAATGAAATGCCATTACATCCTCAGCTGGTATTGCAGCCATTTGAAAAATGGGGATTGGACTTCATTGGTCCCATAGATCCTAAATCTCAGCAGAAAGAATATATTTTGGTGTGCACATATTACCTCACTAAATGGATAAAAGTGAAAGCATTACCAAATCATAAGAGTGAGAAAGTTGCTAAATTCCTATATGACCACATCTTCACAAGATATGGTGTGCCAAGATAAATTGTTACAGATCAAGGTACACACTTCACTGCTGAAGTCATCTTCTGATTTAGCTAAGGAATATGAAATCAGGCACAGGAAATCTACACCTTATCACCCCCAATCCAATGGCCAAGTTGAGGTAACAAACAGGGAAATAGAAGCCATCTTGACCAAAACCATTGCACTCCACAGAAGGGACTAGTCAGAAAGACTTTCAAAAGTAGTTTTGGGTGTTTAATACAACTTGGAAGACAACAACAGGATTTACACCATTTGAGCTTTTGTACGGTAAGACTATTGTTCTACCTATTGAATTTGAGCATAAGACACTAAGGAATGCACTTGAATTAGGCATAGATTTGTTTAAAGCTCAGAGACAAAGGATTCTCCAACTTCAATGAGTTGGATGAAATGAGGAGGCAATTTGTTCATAATATAGAGGTGGTACAAAAGTCAAAGGATCAAATGGCATGACAAGTTCATCAAAATAAGAAAATTCCAAGAAGGTGATTGGGCTCTCTTATTTGACTCCAAGTACAAGGACCACATGGGAAAACTCAAAACAAGGTGGTTAGGGCCATATGAGATTGAGAAAATATTTCCCAATGGGGCTATGAAACTCACCACCATAGATCCTGTGAGATTCAAACTACTGGTGAATGGTCACAGATTGAAGTTGTATAAGAAACCAACTGATAGGAGCACTTTCATGCAACAATTCAGAGGAGGTCAAAATAGGATGGAGATGAGAACATCAAAGTTACAAGATCAGAAGTTGAACCTGCTAGTTCATCTTTTGAAAGCTGCTGAGGAATGAGATGTTTAGTGGCCTTGGTATATTCAACTTGTTGGATACTCCAAGGAAGAATAAAAGTGGTGTGATCAGCCCTCTTGGTGATCATCAACACTCAACTAACATATTTTTTTTTTAGAATTTTTGTTTTGCAGTTTTTGGTGTATCTGTTACAAGGAGTGCATAATCTATGACAGAAGGAGATGATGCAAGACTAAAATGTCCACTTGCAGTAGCATACAACAAAGCTTTGTTTTTCTTTCCTATTGGTAGAACTGTGATTGCATGAAGAAATAAGGATCAAATTACGCCTACAAGCACTTATGAAGAAGATTGACACCAGAAAAGATTTAGTCTTCCCTCTCTAGGAATTAACTGATTTTACTAAGGGACCTCTAACATGCACTTACAACACTATGTACAGCACTTGCAAAGCAATCGTAGCATCTCAACTTGTAAGTCATGATGACTCTGCATGTAGCTTAAGGCACAAATTCTGACAAGGCACATGTCACAATCATCAAACGTACTTATTGAGATAAGTGCACTTAATCCACTTTATTAAAGTAGTGATAGAATAATTATAAGCAATTAATATTTGTGCTATGTCATCAATAACTTTATTTTCCATAATTTTCCACCACCTTCCATAATGTGAGTTGTCTCCCACATCACCCTACTTCACCACCTCACACGGATGCATCCTTCAAATCTAATTAATACATGAACTTTCAAGCTGTGTGTAAGTCACTTACAAACTTTGAAAATACCAAGTACTCGAAATCTTTACACTCATTCAAATTTTTACAAAATCAATTCAAACTGTAAAGTATTTCTTACCTCTCAGAGCTAAAAGAAGTTGCAGAATTCAAAAATGGGTGGCGACCTAATTAGGAACGAGCCTACAGATCATTCACAACTCTGTAATCAACCACAAATTCTACAGTATTTCCATGACAGTGGTTGGATGGAGTATATTAATAAATTTCAAGGATTTAATGAGTCAATGGTAATAGAGTTTTTCCACCACCTTCAAGGACGGAAAGGCCATAGTTAAGGGTTTGAAAATTAAGGTGGATGACAGAATTCTGGCTGAAGTAACCAGACTCCCAGTAGAAGGAGAGTTGTATCCTACAAAGGAAAATCCAGATGAAGCTCGTGAGAATTTGGAGACCCAGATGAAAACTTCATCAGTGACAGAAAAGGTACCTTACACACTTCTTTAAAATCCTTTTGGGTTGATGTTGCAAACTATGTTATAAAGTCACTTCACCTATGAGGGTAGGTACTTGAGGTTAAACACTATGCATTTTAAATTGCTCAATCATTTGAAAAATGGAAAACATGTCAATGTACCTAACTTCCTACATGAAATCCAAATGAAAATGAGTAAGGAATCTCAAAGGGGTAGGTTTGACATTATCTCACCATTATCTTGTCACCTTAGTTGTGAAACATGCATTGGAAATAGAAAATCCTAATAGTAAATGGGAGAGCTTTTTCAAGGGAAAAACACCTGAATGATTTGTTGAAGAAGGGGAAGAAAAAGAGAAGAAGCTTAGCTAGTTCTTCTACACATGCACTTGAAACCTTAGCTTATACCTCCGTACCTACAGAAACCTCTCTCCCTACAAAAAATTGTGTACCTACAGAAACTTTTGTTCCTAAAAAACCTCCATATCATGAGAAAGACCCTAGGCCTATCTCCCTTGATATCATTCTTATGGCTTAAACTCTACTGGGGGATATATCCACACCTGAGTCCTCTTCCTCAAAAGGAAAATGGAAAGTCTCAAGAAAGGCCCCCAAAACATCAAGGAGATCCCATAGGCTTTATACTAAAAATACCAAAACCTCAAAGCCTAGGAGAAACATTCAAATATTTTTGGACAGTGATGAAGAGAAGACTATAGAAAATATGAGGAACCTATTCAAATGGATGTTGAGTAGGGAGATCATGTAACCACATATGAATAAATAGGCATGGAAGATACAACTAAGGAAGTGGAAGAGAAAAAGGAGGAGTTAGTTGAGTAACCTTCTCATGAGATCCCTAATGAACCAATTGGAGTGCAAACAAAGGCTGTTCATGCTGGGGAAACCCACATACAACATGAAGGAGAAGTATCAACAGAGGAAATTGAAAATGTAGCCAATGTGACCACAGATAATAAAGAACAGACCGAGGAAGCACTAGAACACTCAATACCTAAACCAACAGACTGATGTAATGGACACTGTGGATGATTTTCCACAAGATATTGAAGGAAAAATTGAGAATATTGTCCAAGACCTTGAGCCAGAACCTGTTCATGAACCTATTGTGATAACACAAGTGGACAGTCCTACAACTGCCCAAGACGAAGTTCATGAAGTCTTTGATCCTGTACATCCACCATTTCCACCACTCAACCTGCAACCATAGGTTGTGATCATAGGAAATTTTCAGAGAACCTCCCAAACCAGCTTATAGGGATATGGTAACTCAAACCACCTTGTTGGATTATTGGGTCCATCAATTTGAGAATTATGTTAACAAGCTGCAGATGAAAGTGGGATAGAGAGAAGGAAGAATTTCTCTTCCAACATCAGCTAGATATTGAAGAGAAGGATATGTGGCTCAGGGCTAAGGATAATGAGATTTCTAGATTGAAGAAGAAACAAGAAAACACTATAAAGGAAAACAATAAAATACTCTTATGCAGGCCACCTTAAAATGTATATGTTGTCTTCTTGAAGAAACAATTGTTGCAATTAAAAATTACTTGCATCAACTCAGATTTCCAGTTTGACATTAGTGCAGCTCACAACTTCTTCAGATTGTACTTTAAAGATGCCACATAAAATTCAATTGTTGTTATGTGAATTATATATGTATAACTATGATATGAAGTGTGATAGAGATTGGATACTATACGCCGGAAAAGTGACAGGCGAGTGTGAGAATCTACAAGTGACTCTTCCGCGTACCCGACCTCTCGAGGTCGTGCCGAGATAGCCGGTGGGGGTAGAATACACGTTGGATGCAGACAAACTAGTTAGGCAGTCTAATGTCTTCGACACGCACTAGTGGAATTTGTGAATCTAAGGCAAAGAAGGCCCTTCTAACTTGAACTGGTGTGATAGATCGATCAACGAGGATGACTGCTCGAAGGCTCCAATCAATATCGAGCTCTAGCGTGATTCGATCTATGGGTTGCGGAATACAAGGGAAATGACCTGGGATTGTTTCGTGTATATCTCTTGATAAGGTCATATAGTGGATGATGAATGCAATTGACTCTATGGATGATTTTCTGGCCTAGTCCAGAATTCCCTAGCTTCGTTAGCTGCTATATCTAATAAGGACAGTTGTTCGACGATGATAGGTGGAAGTGGAGTGGACCTGAATACCAAGGTACGTAGGCTAGCGTCTATGTCGGATTGACCTGTGGATTCGTTGGGCTGTGGGATCGGTGGATCACAACCATAGATTCTTGGTTGCTGTGGTCCTGTTATGGTCATACGCAAGATCAAGTTCTAATCCCTAGTATCCAGTAATCGTATGCTTTTTCAGCTTCTATGTTTAGAACCAACAGTTGTGCGATCTTCTCAGAATACCTTACAGGCGTTCTTGCGACCTGGATTCTTAAACTGGTGTCTATATCTACGAGGGGTGTCTCCAGCGTCTGGCTGTGGTACTAAAGGATCGCACCCGAATATTTGTTCTCTTTCGAGCCCTTCTACAGTCATGTGGATATTTTCTAGGGTAATCTGTAGTTTGGCTGACTTGACCAAAACGCATGTGTTTGGTCGTCTTCTATGTTTAATCCTCTTAACTGAGAACTGATTAGTTGTAAATCTGTGGTTGTTCGGAATACTTGTATCCTGAGATTTTGGTCTATGTCAACTATCGTTGTGACGAGGTTTGGTTGAGGCACGATTGGCTCAAATATATATTCCCTGGGCTCTTGGGGTCCCGTGATTGTCATACGAAACAAAATGCAATCTAATTGTAATGAAACAAATTCTAACTACGTGAAATAAAATCTAACTGCATATAAATTTTATTCTTCTAAGAAATATTTTAACGATTTTAAGGAAAGCAAACTATTTTAAGCGTATCTAGAAATAATAACTAAACAATAATTAAAAAAGACAAGATAACCGAGTGTAGTTATTTGCCTGTGCGATTTATAGAATTATTCTAAATAAATAAAATAGCCTGTCTAATCTACCTGCAAGATTCTCGATCCTACCTCAGAAGTGAGGAGTGAATCATAGTTTCTCAGAAACTATCAATCCCCACAACTTCCCTGGCAATATCGAGAATGGAATGAAATGAAATAAAGCGATTAACTACTCTATTTGATATGATTCTGACTAGAACTTTGAAATTTAAAACCTGGATTCCGCAGAACAGTAGCGAATCCGATGGTGTGCGTAATCTCGTCCCCTCAGTATGATCTTCTCGTTCTTTCGTGTTCACTTGGATCCAGAAAAGTGTGTAATGCTAGCACCGATAGGAGTAGATTTTGGGACAAGGACAGCTCAGAATGCAGACCGAGAATGCGAGTAGGAGAGGGATAGCGCAAGAGTATAGAGCTTGGCTTATGCAATTCCTAGTGGGATTTTACTGCGAGTCATGCAACATGGAGCTACCAGAACCTGTGACTATCCTATACGAAGAGCAAAACCCTGTAACTTTAATGGCTTCCTAAGCTATTCTGTTTCAAAATAAAGACACTGCTTGCACAAGTTGGATATGTGGCTTATCAACAGCTAAATAAAGCTAACCAGGTATATGATGAACTGAACTAAGAATTCTAGGACACGATGAAAACAAATCTACAGCAAAGAGGAATCAGAGGAAAGCTTCTAATTGGATTGGATGAAACAAAAACATTGCCTACACAAGATGGGTCTGTGGCTTACTAACAGCTGAGCAATACTAACCAAGTATGAAATGAACTAAGCTATCAATCCTAAGCAAGCTAACAAACCAAAATATTGAAAATCAGAAGACTCTTAACAAAAAAAATGGTCACCCAAAACTCCAGCTCAAATTCTTCACACAAACTCAGCCCCAAATTCAGCTCCAAAACTCAGACCATTTGCATGTGCAAAAACCATGTATTTATAGGAATTCCAACACTCAAAAACCAAAACCAAATTGAACTCCTAAACAATAAACAAAGGAAAAACACTGTTCCAGGGGACCAAAAACATTAATGCATGCTCAAGTCAGCAAGGAAAGCTAGTAAATCATGATATTTCACGTGGGTCGCGTCAAAAGAGCATTCTGGAAAACGCGCACAGGACCGCCGCTCTGAGCAGGGTGGCAGTTACAAGACCGCCGCCCTGCAGGGCGGCGGTTTCGTCACTGAAGGTCAAGAAGCTAAAGAAAGAGGGAAAAAAGGGAAAAACAAAGGGCGTGGGGGCAAAGCGAGGCATGCGGGATGTTAACACATACTCCGAGGGATTTTCCAGATCCCGAACACCTTGCGAGGAGACCTGTATCATCATCGGGGCACTTGTTACACTGTTCTGGCAGCACATTACCTTACAATTTTAGGTACGTACATATTGCCCCCCTCGGAGAAGCGTTTTAGCCATGAAGAGGCATAAAACGGTGGGTCCGAGTATGGCAGTCCCGAAATGGGGAGTTAGAAGCTATACCTTACTCATCCGTGTGTTGAGATGACGCCATCGAAATTCTCGCTACCTGTAAAATGAAAAGAGAACTCAAATGCAGATAGATACAATAACTTGGAAGATAAACGCTAAGATAATAGGGAAGGAGAATGTACCATTCGTGCGGGGATAGAAACTTACCTCCATCAGCTCTCCAAACCTATGAAAAAGTTATTTTAAAACGAAACAGAACGATATATATATATGAAAGTGGGCCCATTTTCCTATTCATTTGGGCGAGTCGATTTGATTGGTTTTGAGCTCTGGGACCCACGGTGACGGTTTCTCACGCGAGTAGAGTCGAAACGTTCGCAGCGAGATCGTGATCATGCCTCCGCGAGCGGAACACCGACCTCAGCGATCACAGGTTGGTTTTCTTCCATTTTGTGTTTTTCCCTCTTCAAATTTGAAATGGAAAATTCTTTGTAATGGGGGGATTATTTTTGAAAATGTTAAGTTCAAAAGGTCCATCTAGGGGGGGCGCCTACTGGGTAGGCTTTGTTTTTAGTTAAAATGGTCTATTTTTTACGCTTTTGGGCTTTTTGGGGTTAACAACCCACGTGGGTTTTCGGACCGCGACCGTCGCCTTGGCTAGGGCGGCGGTTACATGACCGCCGCCCTGTTCAGGGTGGCGGTTACACGACCGCCGCCCTTAAGGCGGCGGTTACAAAACCGCCCCCTGCTCAGGGCGGCGGTTTTGCACAGAATGCAAAAGAACTTAACTTTTGAGATTGCACTTGTATTTTCTTGCATTTCTATATGCTTTTATGACTCTCTCGATATTGATTAGATACTAACTTGCTCTGTTTTGTGTGTTTTGGTTGTATGTAGGCGAGAGCAGAGTATATTAGATGGAGCCGAGAGAGAGAGTGTGATTGGCTCTCCGGGGTATTGGATGCCCTTTCTCAGGATGAGGAGGATACATTACAGAGGGCCGACATATTGCGTATATCGCGTGTGCCCCATATCACACCATCCAGTCATATTCTTTGTGACTTGTTCTCATATTGGGATGCAGATCGGAGCACTTTCCGACTGCCCGGGGTCCGCGGTGAGTGGACCATCACTTTGGAGGATGTTTATCGTATCCTAGGGGTCCCGATCATTGGGAGGAGACTCACATTGGAGATGGCAGGGTCTCGAGCACAGATTGCACAGTGGGCAGGCTACATGGGGGATGCAGCCATCTCCACGGGGTTGAAGAAGGGAGTGAGAGTTCGATCGATTCCTTCTTTGCCCATCCCCGTATTTCGACAGGCTATCATGGGGATCCTTGCCTCAAGGCTTATCAGGGACAAGGGAGGAGATACTTTACTATACTGCTGGGCCCCCATCATTGCTCAGATAGAGGGGCATGGCCGGATATATGCTTGGGGCGCAGATATTCTGGGGACCACCTACCATGACCTATACAGGGTGGTCCGTTTGCAGGGACAGTCATTGAGCCACCCGACTCTAGTCATGAGTTGGGTGTACGAGCATTTTATTCCTTATGGCAGAGGGGTAGAGGTGGCAAACCCAGGGGCTCTGAGGGCAGCTAGATGGTCAGATATGTCGGTGCTTAGAGCACCTCACCAGCCAGTTGCCTCTCTTACCACAGCAGATATGGAGGTGACACCATACCGGCTTATGGCCGGCATATGGGGCGAGGAGACCCTTACATTGATCTCCTGCTCCACCACAAGGCAGCTTATCGACCGCGTGGGACGGGTGGAGGCACACCCTTTTGGTAGAGTTCCTCAGTAAGTCCCGGCCTTCCATATGCGGGCATGCTTCCCCCAGCTGGCACCAGTTTATAGATCAGTCTGAGAGGCCAGAGGGGGGCCTAGAGGCCATGGTTGGACAACGATCACTCCTGGCACTCCCATTATAGCCAGGAGGGTAGTTTGGGCTAGAGCTGGTGCGCCTCGGGCACCTTTGCTTCAGATTGCTGCGGGTCCCTCGCTTATAGCAGCGATGACCCTATAGATATCGACTCCGATTCTAAGGAGCTTATAGAGGGAGGGTCAGAGGAGCAGACAGATGATAGCGATCCTGAGTGGCATGATACTCAGGATATTTTACAGGAAGAGAGGGCCGAGAAGAGTGCAGAGAGAGAGACTCTAGCTTCAGAGGAGCCACTCTCCCAGGGCCATGGTGGAGAGGATGAGTCAGTTGTGGGGCGACATGTTGCCCCTACCACAGGAGCAACTCCACAGTCGGTAGCGGCATCCACAGTGGGTGCCGGCCCCCAGTGATCCATCTTGGAGGCCCGGCGATCCGAGTAAGTTATCCTCTCTTCCTTTCAATGTTTATTTAATTTAGGACTTGTTCTAATTTCTATCTCTCCTTGTGCTTTTATCTTGTATCTTTTAGCCTCTTGCTTGGTTTCTGATTCATTTTCCCTTATTATTTTTTTTGCTTGCAGAGACTGTTGATGAGTGGCGGGATCTGATCCGCAGGGTATGCACTGATTCCCTGATGATCCCTATGGATAGGACCCATGCGGAGCTGTTCGTAGATGCCGGGGAGCCCTCAGCAGCCGGTAGGCATACCGACGTCTTCGCTCTCATTTGGCACGTGGCCAGGATGGTGTCAAATCTCCGTATAGAGTTGGTAGGATATAGGACAGCCGGGCGTCTTATGAGGAGCCATTCTCGTGGCGAGACCGCGGCTGCTCCTCGAGACCCTGAGCCCTCCGTGCATTCAGAGCGCCGGCGTAGCCAGAGTCCTAGGCGAGGGCGCGCACCCTCAGAGGGGTCGCGTAGGGGTTGAGAGGCGACTTGGCCCTGTGTATTTTGTACTATAGATTCTTTTGTTTATCACGGGCTCTTTGAGTGTTTTGACCATGCCTAGAGCATGATGGCATTGTATATAAACATTGATTATTTATATATATGCATTTGTTTTTGGATCAAAAATTTGTCACTCGTGTTTTCCCTGTCCGTTTCCAGCTTCCTCGTGTATACTACGATGTATATTTTATATGCTTTCTAGAATGTATGCAATGGAAAACAGATGATGTAAATGTTTGCTTTCTTTTGTGTTTCATGATGCTGATGCATGATATTGTAGATATACTGTGATCTTAAATCTTAGTTTCTATGAGGAATTTGGATACCTCATGACTGTTTTGGCAAAGTGATGAAAATAACCAGTATGATGAACAGATTAACTTGCCCCACTCCTAACTCCACGCAACTAGTAAGATGCGAGGGCTCATCACCAAGAGCCAAGAAGGGCACAAGTTATGAAATATGGCGAAATGATAGTGAGGAAAGACAGACGAAGCTTTGGCGAAACCAACTTGAAAACTACAAGCTTACTCTACCTGAATGACTTCATAGTTTCGGATGCAACTTGCTTTGCAGTTTATCCAGACTTAGACCCGTAGATGGCCACATAGTAGACAAAATCTGGGTTTTTTAGGATTTTTAACTCTTCTTGGAATTTTGAATATCTGATTCATTCATTTTTGACTCAAAGTTTGAATTGTTTGTTTATGACCTTTTAACGTTTACTTTGTCTAGAGGACCCCCTACACTTTGCCCCATGCTACTTGTAAGAAGAATGGGTTTATCACCGTGGGCAAGGCATAGGCAAGTAAGGGAATTTCCATCCTTTCCCAACCCTACGTCACTAGTAAGAGACGCAAGCTCATCACCGAAGGTTGGTGGGGCAAGGAAATGTGTAAAAATAAAATTTTCTGTTTAATCACTTCTTGACTTGTCTTTTTTGAGTAAAATGTCAGTATATGCTTATTTCCAAAGAGATGTGTATATGGGATAGATGTGACACCATGAAGCTTCTAGAACAGACCATAGGCAAGGCACCTATCCTAAGAAGAAATCAAAGCGAGAACAAACTTGCAGATCTTGGTATGGTTACCGTTAAGACTTCGTCATGTCTGATTTTGTTTGATAAAAGATTTCAAGGTGATTTGATGATACACGAAGATGGAGAGGTATGATTAAAGAACTTTATGCCAACCACATCATGAGTTTGTAATGAATTGCTCTGAGAATAGATTTCCTGATCACAATTTATGTAAGAACAAGTGGACAAAATGATCCTAATTTATATAAAAATGCAATGTAGATAGTTATATAGGTAGCGTTAGCTGCTTATGCGTAGAAATGCTTGAGGTGCAAGGAATTGACTGTTTCGCCAAAATCCTCACCTTCTAACGTACATAAGAGATAAGCACCATTTCCGTAGTCCTTCATGACTCGGTACGGGCCCAACCATTTGGGCCGGAATTTCCTTCCTTCGCCGGTCTTCTTATCGATCCGGCTGTCTAGTCTTAGAACTAGATCGCCTTCGTATATATCGCGTTCATAAACCTTCTTGTTATACTACCGGCACATTCGGTCAGCGTAGACTCTATGCCACTGTTCAGCATCTAACCTAGTTTCATCTAGGCTTTCTAGTTGGGAGAGACGTGCTTCTCTGTAAGCATCTTCATCTAGAATCCCTTGTAGTGAAATGCGGAGACTGGGTATTTCGACCTCAATCAGGAGAACTGCTTCTGCCCCAAATACCAGCGAGAAAGGAGTTGCTCCCGTTGGTGTTTCTTATTGAGGTTCGGTGGGGCCACAAGGCCGGATATAACTTCAAATGCCAATCCCGCTTGTTTTCTTTCACTGTTTTAAGGAGAATGGCTTTCAGCGTTTTGTTTGTTGCTTCAACCTGTCCGTTAGCTTGGGGATAATACAAGGAAGCCGTATGATGGCTTATTTTGAATTTACTGCATAGTTCGCGAACTTCTTCATTTTTAAAGGAAGTTCCATTATCGGAGATAATGATTTGCGGGATACTGTACCTGCAAATGATTTGATTTAAAATGAACTTAGCGATCACCGAGCCAGGTATGGTAGTAAGAGGCATGGCCTCCACCCATTTGGTAAAATATTCAGTGGCCGTGATTATAAAATTATGGCCATCTCTGGATGAAGCAGAGAATTTCCCTATTAAGTCTAGACCCCATGTAGATAAGGGCCTTGGAGTAGCGATTGGTTGCAGAGCTTGTGCTGGCATGTGGATCTCATGAGAGAATTCTTGGCACTTATGACACCTGCGTGCGAACTCTATCACGTCATGTTCTAGAGTGGGCTAGAAATAGCCCATTCGATGTATTTTTCGAGCGGTGGCATGGCCACCGAAGTGACCTCCACATATACCGCTGTGGGATTCGTGGAGAATCCTTTTGGACTCTTCTGTGTCAACACACCTTAGGAGCATTCCATTGAATGCTTTCCGATAGAGCACCTGCTCTATAATGACGTATTTAGCCAAGATTATGCGTAACCGCCTTCTTTGTTGCGGTGTAACTGCCTACGGGTACGTATGGTCCATGATATAATTAACGATGTCAGTGTACCAAGGACACTCAGAGATAGCGGGTCGTGTTTCAATGTAATATACGCATTCATCTGGGAAGTCTAATTCTACTAAATCACCTCCGTCTAATGGGTTTTCAGCTAACCAATCCGTAATTATTTGTCCTTTAACTGACTTCTGATTTACAAATGTTAATTCAAACTCTCCCATTAAGGTTATGAAACGTCCAGCATTTTTGGACAAGGACCCTTGTGTGAGAAAAGTCCGTAAGTGGTCCGTCTTTACCATGACCTTCGTTTCTTGATTCAGCATGTAATGTCTTAGGCGTTTAGTAGCAAAGACTATGGGCAAGGCATTCTTGTTCTACCTGTGTATAGCGTGTTTCATAGTCGAGCAATGTTCGGCTAATGAAATAAATCACACGTTCTTTCTTGTTATCGTCTTCTTGGGCCAACATACAGGCCAATGAGACATTGGTAGCTCGCGAGTATAGAATTAACGGGTGATCTAGCTTAGGTGGCATTAGCGTAGGCGGTGATAACAGGAAACGCTTGACTGCATCAAAAGCTTCATTGCAATCTTTAGTCCAATCAATGCTATAGTCCTTCTTGAGTAAATTGTTGATTGGATGAACGGCGAAGCTTAGATTCGGGATAAATCTCCGGATTGCACCTAGCTTTCCAAGAAATGATATGATTCCAGATTCACTCGAAGGTGGGACCATTTCGAGGACAGCCTGAATTTTGGTTAGATCAACATCGATCCCTCGTGACGATATGATGTAACCTAGGAGCTTTCCTCTTGTTACACCAAATACTCATTTTTTGGATTTAGCGTGACTCCGTATTCTATTAGACGTGAAAGAATGATGTGGAGTACTTCGGGATGGTCACAACGCTTCTTGGCCTTAGCCAACAAGTCATATACGTAGGATTCCACGATTTTATGAATTAAATCATGAAATATGTATGTCATGGCCCGCTGGTACCTAGCACCGGCGTTCTTGAGACCGAATGGCATAACAGCGTAGCAATAGGTTCCCCAAGGAGTTATAAATGTGGTTTTAGCTTGATCTTGCTCGGATATTATGATTTGATTGTATCCCGAGAATCCATCCATGAGAGACAAGAGTTCAAAACCAGCTGTTGCATCAACAATAACGTCTATGGATGGTAATGGGAAGTCGTCCTTAGGGCAAGCTTTGTTGATATCTTGAAAATCTATGCAGATGCGTATCTTTCCATTCTTCTTGAGAACGGGAACGATGTTGGATACCCATTGGGAGTAGTCAACTGGCTTGATGAATCCTACCTAAAGGAGTTTTATTACCTCCTCTTTTACCATGAGAGCTACTTTGGGCTTCATGGGTCTTGATTTTTGTTTAATTGGCTTTGCATCTGATCTAGTGACGAGGTTGTGCACCGCAATGTGGGGTGCAACTCCTGTCATCTCTTTATAATTAAATGCAAATGCCTTTTGATGTTCTTTGAGAACCTGAGTATGTATTTCTACTTCTTTTGGGGTTAATGAAGAACCTAGTTTCAATATTCTTGGTTCATTTTCTGTCTCGATGTTGACATCGATTGTTTCTTCGATTAAAGAGGCGTTACCCTCTTCGAACTCAGGTGGTGCTGGAGGTAGATCTATATCATCCCCATTTTCTATTGCGTATATGCTAGGTTCCCTTTGTGAGGGAAGATCCATTATGGGATTTCCGAAGTAGGAGGATGAATGTGGAATCAGAGATAAATCTAGCGTGTGATAGGAGAGATGTAATGCTGCATAGGTATTTAAGTAACCCAAAGTAGCCGCATCATTTCCAACATGGTCTAGGACGGTAGATTCACTTCCGCTTGAAAGAGTATTTGTCATTGTTTTTTATCAATGGTTCGTTACGAATGGATACTGTGAAGTGAGTATCTTCTAGCTCATTGTTTGGAGTAAAACGTGATGCTGAGGTTACTATTGAATCGGCGAGAAGATTTTTTTCTCGCGGGATTGGTTCGATGGATATGAAGTTGAACACCTTGCTTAAATCTAATACAGCATTTTTGTAGAGTTGTAAGTGTTCGGCTTTAGTTTCATATACTTCAGAAACTTGGTTTGTCACTAATTGCGAGTCTCCGAGGACTCTGATGTTATCAATACCAATTCTTTTGGCTAAGGTAAGGCCAAGGAGGAGGGCTTCGTACTCAGCGCCGTTGTTTGTGCATTCAAAGTTTAACTTAAAAGAGAATGGGAGGACCTTTTCCTTGGGCAAGGTAAGAATTATACCTGCCCCCCGCCTCCATAATGGCATTTAGCTCCATCGAAATGGAGAGTCTAATACTTAGCTGGGAGTATAGGTGTTGGGGCATCCACTGCATTTGCGCACTCTAATTCTACCATACAGAGATCCTCTGCTGGCAAAGAACCAACACCTAGGGAAAATCCCATGCCTACTGAATCGAATGGTAAGAACATTGGTGAATCTTGTTCTATCAATTCAACGATTTTCGCAGTAGTCCCTAATGATACTGTTTCTTTAGTTTTACCTTTAGGGGTTAGAATTGTTTTGGGTATGCTGGTAGTTTCAAGATGCGTCGTAGGTACCAACTTTTCCTCTGGCTTTGGGTCAGAGGGTTTATTAAGTTGGTTTGTTGGAAGTTCAAATTCTGAATGCATCCCTGGTCTTTTCTTTAAATCAGCCAGATGCAAATTGAAAGGTTTTGGATCGCCCTTGGCTACAAATACCTTTCCTAGATGCAAGAACCTTACTTCTTGAAATAAAGTAGAAGGGATTGCCTTCATTCGATGTATCCAAGGTCGGCCGAGGATCATATTATAGTTAGTTTCCCGATCTATAATATAAAATTCAGTTAAGATGGTTTTGGGCCCTAAGGTGACCGGCAGTATTATAGTTCCTATCGAAGAGGCTTTAAGGCTATCATAGCCTCTTAAAGTATTTCGTGTAGTGGAACAGTTGGTTTCTCCATATCCAAGTTTTTGGAGGAAAGAGAAAGGGACTACATTAACTGCGGCCCCATCGTCAATCATTGCCCGTTTTATACAGTTATTATAAACCCACACTTGTAAGTGTAATGCTGGGTCACCTTGGCGTGCGATCTCAGCATCTGTGGGCATTTTACTTATTTCAAAGATGAATTCGACATCCTTGTCCGGCTGCCCCGAAGGGTGGATATCAAAATCTACGTGATTTACTTGTGTTTCAGGAGGTGGAGTGATGTTAATTAGATGGCCTAGACCTAATGCTTCTAAAAGAGCAGCTCTGTGAGGGGGAGAGTTCTTTAGTAAGTCTAAAAATGAAATGTGTGAAAAGGTCTTTGTTAGGTCACTAATTAAATCATAGGCACCAATGGGTTTTTCGATTGTTTGTTGACTCTTATCTGTCTTTGGCAGATGACTTGGGCTTGGTTGAGAGAAATACTCTCGTGTTCTTGTTATAGCTTTGATAGGTAGTTCGGCATCTAATTCTACCAAACTAACTATCTTGGGTCTCGGTTGAGCTCCTAACTGTGGCGCAACTGACAGATTTAATGAAGTCGAGGCTTCATGGTCATTGTTTCCTATCATTGCACCTTTGTTTGTTCTAGTTGGATTTAGCCTATTGCCATCATGATTTGGGAGTGGATCATTAAAGATCTTGAGGGGAGCATTCTGAGGGGAAACTGCCCCCGTGAGTGTATTTGGTTGTGACGAGACAGGATCTGCCAAAAACAAGTCTGTGAAGAACTGTCTTTGTTCTTCTGGCAAGCGTTGCATAAATTTATTGTAGTCACGACACGTTCTAGTGTCATGACCCTGAATTTTATGGAAACCACAATAAGAATTGGGGTTATAATTCCCGTTTTGTTGGTTTGGTGTGTATTGTGGCCTAAAATTCCGATCAAATTGTTGCCTATTTGGATTAAAGTTTTGGAATTGTTGTTTCTGGTTTTGACTTTGGTTTTGATAACCAAATGAGTTTTGGCTTGGCCCTTGCATGGGATTTCTCTGTTGTTGTTGTTGTTGTTGTTGTTGTGGATGGTTAAAATCCACTGTATTGACCGTTGGGGTAAAGTTTTTGTTTCGCTGGTTGTTTGTTTGTGACGGAGTATTAACGACATTTACCCTCTTGGGCTGGTCAGTTACCCCATCCGTTGTTACTCCACGATTTTTGTTAAGGATTTTGGGTCCTTGATTGACATTTGTGGTAGTTGTATTATTTTGAGTGGAGGTGATTAACCTCCCATTTGCTCCGTGAGTCTTACGACCACTATCTATTGCTGCTTGATCAATTCACAGAGCGCTCTCAAGTACTTCATCATAAGTCCTTAGTGGGAACTTCTGGACTTCTTCCTTCACTTCTCTGCTGAGAGAATGAAGGAATAAATCGCATAGTTCCATCTGATCCATGTTTGGAGCACTTGCTGAAGAGTAAAGAACTGTACGCCACCTCTGGATGAAATGAGCGACAGATTCGTTATGTTCTTGTTTGATGTGCAAGAATTCCCTGATTCCTGTTCTTAACAGTTTGTTCATATCAAAGGCTTTGATGAACTCTGACACGAGTTGTTTAAATGAATGTATGGAAGCTTCAGGTATTCTATAATACCAATCGAGAGCGATGCCTTCCAAGGTTTTGGGAAATATTTTAGCAACAACCCCATCCCAAGGGAGTAATTCTCGTATGGCTGTAGCGTAAGCTTTAATATGCGCGTTTGGATCTCCCTCACCCTTGAACTTGGGCAAATCAGGGAGAGGTCTTGGAAGCATGACACTTCGTATGGTGAAATCTAAGGGTTCCTTTAGATATTCTGAATAAGTCCCTATCGCATAGCTTTCAACCATTGATGGTGGTTGCTGAGGGAGTGGTGGTGGGATAGGTTGTTGATACGGTGCAGCGTATGTGTTGGCAGGGGCATAGGGAGGTCCTTACGTTTGAGCAAACATGCCGGGAGAGGAGAACATATCTCCTTGTGGGGATTTAGAGTACATGTTTAAATAGGACGGGGTATTGTCGAGGAATGGATTGTTTGACACTAGGCCGGGAGGAATAGTGTTAGAGACGGTGGGCCTTGTTGGCGTTTGTTGCGGATATTGAGGAGGCATGCCTAACGTGCCTACTCCTGTGAGGAGATCTACTTGGCCAGAGTGCTATGGAGGATTGGAACTTCCCGTTTGCATGAATGGAGAATTTTGACTTGCTTGAGTAAGTTCTAATCCTCTCACTCTTTCTACTAACGTTGAAATGACTTCATTTGGTGAAGTCAAGGTACTTTGCCTGAGCGGCGTTTGCTGTATACCCTGGTGTTGTATAGGTGTGTGATAGCCTGTCATGAACTGATTACTATCTTGCCAAGTTTCCCCAAGAATATTTCCCGTATGCAGTGGCATAGAGGTATTTTCTTGAAAAGAGATCTCGGGTGGTGTTTGTAAACCTCCTATAGGTGGGTACATACCCCGGGAGCGTTGTTCACTCCTAGGATAACGTATTGATTGTCCATCATCTAAGACCAGGTATGGATCTGATTGCCTACTAATTTGTGGTCTTAGTAGTATTTGGGGAGACGAACCAGATTCTCCGGTAAACGTCATATTGTTTGAGCCTGAAGGCTCTGTTTGCTGGGTTCGAGGGAGTTGATCTAACTCCTCAGTTTGAAAAGATGAACTATATCTGATTCTTGGGGTTTGCGTTGACAACTGATTAGTTGAATAGTTTTCGCCCCATACTGAGAGCGAGGGTGATGATTGTCTATTCTGTTGGGCGTAGTATGCCTCAAGACCCAAGAGGGGTCTGCCATATGCATCAAATCCTGACATATTCGGGGGGTATATCAATACCCGCAGAATAATGGGAAGGAGTGAAGGTGTTTTGTGAAAGGAGACGTGATATTATGACTCCGAACGAGAGGGTAGGAAGTTTTACGTCAGCGTCACTAATTTCATTTGTTTCACGTTGGGTTCACCAATTTTGTATGCCAGAAAAGTGACAGGCGAGCGTGAGAATCTACAAGTGACTCTTCCGTGTACCTGACCTCTTGAGGTTGTGCCGAGACAGCCGGTGGGGGTAGAATACACGTTGGATGCAGACAAACTAGTTAGGTATTCTAATGTCTTCGACATGCACTAGTGGAATTTGTGAATCTAAGACAAAGAAGGCCCTTCTAACTTGAACTGGTGTGATAGATCGATCAGCGAGGATGACTGCTCAAAGGCTCCAATCAATATCGAGCTCTGGCGTGATTCGATCTATGGGTTACGGAATACAAGGGAAATGACCTGGGATTGTTTCGTGTATATCTCCTGATAAGGTCATATAGTGGATGATGAATGCAATTGACTCTATGGACGATTTTCTGGCCTAGTCCAGAATTCCCTAGCTTCGTTAGCTGCTATATCTAATAAGGACAGTTGTTCGATGATGATAGGTGGAAGTGGAGTGGACCTGAATACCAAGGTACGTAGGCTAGCGTCTATGTCGGATTGACTTGTGGATTCGTTGGGCTATGGGATCAGTGGATCACAACCATATATTCTTGGTTGCTGTGGTCCTGTTATGGTCATACGCGAGATCAAGTTATAATCCCTAGTATCTAGTAATCGTATGCTTTTTCAGCTTCTATGTTTAGAACCAACAGTTGTGTGATCTTCTCAGAATACCTTACAGGTGTTCTTGCGACCTGGATTCTTAAACTGGTATCTATATCTACGAGGGTGTCTCCAGCGTCTGGCTATGGTACTAAAGGATCGCACCCGAATATTTGTTCTCTTTCGAGCCCTTCTATAGTCATGTGGATATTTTCTAGGGTAATCTGTAGTTTGGCTGACTTGACCAAAATGCATGTGTTTGGTCGTCTTCTATGTTTAATCCTCTTAACTGAGAACTGATCAGTTGTAAATCTGTGGTTGTTCGGAATACTTGTATCCTGAGATTTTGGTCTATGTCAACTATCGCTGTGACGAGGTTTGGTTGAGGCACGATTGGCTCAAATATATATTCCCTGGGCTCTTGGGGTCCCGTGATTGTCATATGAAACAAAATGCAATCTAATTGTAATGAAACAAATTCTAACTACGTGAAATAAATCTAACTGCATATAACTTTTATTCTTCTAAGAAATATTTTAACGATTTTAAGGAAAGCAAACTATTTTAAGCATATCTAGAAATAATAACTAAACAATAATTAAAACAGACAAGATAACCGAGTGTAGTTATTTGCCTGTGTGATTTATAGAATTATTCTAAATAAATAAAATAGCCTGTCTAATCTACCTGCAAGATTCTCGATCCTACCTCAGAAGTGAGGAGTGAATCATAGTTTCTCAGAAAGTATCAATCCCCACAGCTTCCCTGGCAATATCGAGAACGGAATGAAATGAAATAAAGCGATTAACTACTCTATTTGATATGATTCTGACTAGAACTTTGAAATTTAAAACCTGGATTCCGCAGAACAGTGGCGAATCCGATGGTGTGCGTAATCTCGTCCCCTCAGTATGATCTTCTCGTTCTTTCATGTTCA
Source organism: Taxus chinensis (assembly GCA_019776745.2). Classification (NCBI taxonomy): domain Eukaryota; kingdom Viridiplantae; phylum Streptophyta; class Pinopsida; order Cupressales; family Taxaceae; genus Taxus; species Taxus chinensis. Next base: position 659,139,593 of record CM034155.1, on the reverse strand, counting down.
CTTGGATCCAGAAAAGCGTGTAATGCTAGCACCAATAGGAGTAGATTTTGGGACAAGGACAGCTCAGAATGCAGACCGAGAATGCGAGTAGGAGAGGGATAGCGCAAGAGTACAGAGCTTGGCTTATGCAATTCCTATCGGGATTTTACTGCGAGTCATGCAACATGGAGCGACCAGAACCTGTGACTATCCTATACGAAGAGCAAAACCTACAACTTTAATGGCTTCATAAGCTATTCTATTTCAAAATAAAGACACTGCTTGCACAAGTTGGATATGTGGCTTATCAACAGCTGAATAAAGCTAACCAGGTATATGATGAATTGAACTAAGAATTCTAGGACACGATGAAAACAAATCTACAGCAAAGAGGAATCAGAGGCAAGCTTCTAACTGGATTGGATGAAACAACAGCACTGCCTGCACAAGATGGGTCTGTGGCTTACTAACAGCTGAACAATACTAACCAAGTATGAAATGAACTATGCTATCAATCCTAAGCAAGCTAACAGACCAAAATACTGAAAATCAGAAGACTCTTAACAAAAAAAATGGTCACCCAAAACTCCAGCTCAAATTCTTCACACAAACTCAGCCCCAAATTCAGCTCCAAAACTCAGACCATTTGCATGTGCACAAACCATGTATTTATAGGAATTCCAACACTCAAAAACCAAAACCAAATTGAATTCCTAAATAATAAACAAAGGAAAAACACTGTTCCAGGGGACCAAAAACATTAATGCATGCTCAAGTCGGCAAAGAAAAGCTGGTAAATCATGATATTTCACGTGGGTTGCGTCAAAAGAGCATTCTGGAAAACGCGCAGAGGACCGCCGCTCTGAGCAGGGCGGCGGTTACAGGACCGCCGCCCTGCAGGGCGGCGGTTTCGTCACTGAAGGTCAAGAAGCTAAAGAAAGAGGGAAAAAAGGGAAAAACAAAGGGTGCGGGGGCAAAGTGAGGCATGCGGGATGTTAACGCATACTCCGAGGGCTTTTCCGGATCCCGAACACCTTGCGAGGAGACCTGTATCATCATCGGGGCACTTGTTACACTGTTCTGGCAGCACAGTACCTTATAATTTTGGGTACGTACAGATACCTAAACTCTACATTAGGGATGTGAAAATTAGGGTAGTGTGTTCCTACTTTAACAATGAGTTGTATAGGGAGAAGCAAAAGGTGGATTATAGACACTTGTGCAAGGTACAACCTTTGATGATAAGGGCATAGCCAAGAAACACTAAAGCAATGATTGAGGAATATGGGAATTTTATGGAAATCCAAAAAATTAAACAAAAAGTTTATTATATGAGACATGAAGCACATGATGAAGCAAGAAACTACATTAAGTTTAATAGCATGGAAATAATACATGTTTGTAGGGCAAGATGGGAAGAAATTTCACAAGAGATGAAGAGAAATTAAATTCATTCTTATCATAATATCATACCCACTTTCAGGAGGATAAATACATATAATGAAGTCTCTAAGGGATGTGGAAAAAACTTGGTTTCCTATTGGTTATTATCCACCAATTTTCCACTACCCTATTCCCCAATGGTCAGGAAACACAGAGCTGAATGAGGACTTGCAGGAAAATATAATATAAAGGTACTGAAATAATGCATGTTATTTCATCACAAAACTAGAAGGTATCTCAACACCAATGGACTTCAGGAGATTTTGCAACATTATTCAGGCTAACCCTAAGAAAGTAGAGGAAGAATTCATGGATTATTGAATGAGGAAATTCAAGAAGCTCAGTGTGAGGGTGTGATGCACCCTTTTATTTACTATTTAAAATGTCTCATTTTTTGTATTTTTTTTATCCATGTGTACCCCTGAACTTGTGTTTCCCATATACTGTTGAACATATCTACTGCATCTTGAACTTATGACATTTATATTAGTTAATATAATTCTTACTAAGTTTACTTTATTTTGTGGATTATGGATGCATTTATTCTTCTAAATGCAATGTGATGATTAAATAGTTCTTTGAATAAATTTCAACCTTGATTTCCAAAGAGTTGCTATGTGTCTCCACTAACATGCAGCCAAAGAAACTCATTCACAATGTAAAAGGGTCTCATCCACAACAAATGACATGTAGCAACTGGGACTCGTTCAGAGCAAAGCACCTGTAGCCAAGGGAGGTCACACACATATACAAGTCTGTAATTCTGAAAAGCCTGAGAAACATGGAAACCTCACCTAAGTTTTCACATGTTACTAAAAGATAAGTTATGACAACACAAATAAGATTCAACGCCATCATATGATTATGCTTTGCAACTCCAACAAGGAACTAGTTGATTTAATTTAATAACTAGTTTTTTAAACCAATCAGTTAGTTAAGTTATGTCATTGTATGAGGACACCTTTTAATAGTTATGGTGCATGTATGAGAATCTTTGGATTTCTTGGTTACGATCTTTTACTTAATCAAATTGTAACTGTTAGTAATGAGAAAGTATCTTCACATCTCTTCTGAAGTGAAGAATATAAAAAGAATGCTAAGGCTGTAGAAAAGGGATCGATCCATACGTAGAGATTTTGCTATAAGTTCCATTTGTAATCATCATGTTATTGAATAAAATATGAGTTATGTTAAATTGTTTTAGACACAGGCCTTAGGAGGGATTAGCACCCAAGGCAGGGCCCACTTGTGGTCTGCTAACCCTCTCCTTTCATTTGTTGTTATAGTTTCTTGCATGATTAGATTATATTTGCAACATCTTATTCTTTATTTATAATGTGTTGTTTACATGCTTTGATGATAACCACAATATTCATTTCCAATCATAAACTAGTTCATTTCCAACATTGTATTTCCTAATTGTAGTGATAATAATTTTCCCTTACACCTCCCAACATCTGTAATTATGAATACAACACTAAAAATATTGAAAGTTTACATCTCTAGGTATGATAATTAAATGACTATGTATGAATGAACAACATAATAATTGTTGTGAGTTAATTTTCACCACAATTTATTATGTTTCAATATAAAATATTAAAGGGAGAGAAACTACCTAATATGTAATGTCATATACCCATTCATTCTTATATTCAAAAAATCCAATTTCATCCTTAGAATTAGTGAAGGGGGAAATATGAGTCATGGATGATCGAACAAGCGCTCACATCATCAGAATTTATTCTCACCTTACCCATTCACAAAATAATCATGTACGTTTATTTACAGGTCAAAATCATTACATTATATATTTTGTCTGGATTCAAATCTTGTTTGATTTTCAATTAAATTTGGTCTAAAAAGTGTTTGGTATTTATTGGGTGGATGGAGAATGCAATGGAGAAAATTAATTGTAGGGAAAAAGGAGGGACCTTAGGATTTAAGGTTTTCGTACTGGGATCATCTGGTGGCATTGGATAACCCCTCTCCCTCTTGATGAAAATGAACCCTATAGTCTCAGTGCTCCATCTCTATGATGTGGAGAATACTGCAGGTGTCATTTATGACATCATTCAAATGGACACCTTTGCTATGGAAAATACCCACCTCAAATTTTAGAGCAATAGAAATAATATCGTACTAAATTTTAGATTTTTATCAAATTTTGTGGGATTGAATTGAATTATAGGTGCATGGGTTTTGGGGAAAAGAGAAGCTGAAAAATGCGTTGGTTGGCATGGACCTAGTTATCATCCCCGTCGGAATTGCTCGTAAGCTAGGGATGATGAAAGGATGACTTATTTAAGATAAATGTGTGGATTATGTGGATTTTTTGCGATGGCATGGCCAAATATTGCCCAAATGCGGTAGTGAATGTAATCAGAAATTCAGTGAATTCTATGTTGCCAATTACAGTCGAGGTGTTAAAAACCGTAGGGGTTTATAACCCTAAGCACTTGATGGGAATCACAACTTTAGATGTTGTCATATCAAATACTTTTGTGGTACACACACACACACACACACACACACACACACACACACACACACACACACACACACACACACACACACACACACACACACACACACACACACACACACATATATTGTATGCTTCGTATTTTATCCCTTTTACCCTGAATTGAATGTTGTTGCTTGGCTTATTGGGGTTTCAACCTTAATTTATAACCCTAAGCACTTGATGGGCATCAGAACTTTAAATGTTCTCACATAAAATAGTTTTGTGGTATGTATAATTTTTGTTTGCTTATGTATTTTATCCCTTTTACCCTGAATTGAATGCGACTGCTTGACTTATTAGGGTTTCAACCTTAATTTATAACCCTAAGCGCTTGATGAACATCATAACTTTAAATGTTGTCAGATTAAATAATTTTTTGGTATGTATTATTTTTTTATGCTTCATATTTTATCCCTTTTACCCTGAATTGAATGCCACTGCTTGGCTTATTAGGGTTTTAGCCTTAAGACAAATTGGCCTTTATTTTTTTGTATCAGAATTCGCTTCATCTTTGGGAATTCAACTTATTTTCAAAAATATATACAGACTTAAGACCCGATTCTATAAATTTATAAGACCCAAATCAAAAAATTTATAAGACCAAATTCTAGAAACCCTTAAACCCAATACAAGAAATTCATAAGACCCAATTCAATAAATTCATTGGACATAATAGGATAAACCATTTTGTTTTGACTTCAGTGCATTGTTAGCAAGTCTAATGGCTATAGGAATTGATTCACCATATTTATTTTGAATTGAACAAGCTGAAGTTGTTGGTGTTGATCTCAAGGAGGTTGATGTTCCAGTAGTAGGTGGGCACACAGGAATAACTGTTCTCCCCCTTTTGTCTCAGACCTGGATCAAAGTACTCTTTAGAAAAAATGCTATATATTTTCCCCCCAAAATAGAATTTCCGATTAGTAAAATCTTAGAACACATCATTCAATTTTTTATATTAGATGTAAATTAAATTCCTCACAATTACAAATTTCAAGAGTCAATTATGTATCCTTTCTCAAATATTATTTTATAATATATGTATTTTTTGTTTTTTTTGAAATGGACATATTCACCGACTAATAAAATCTTTTCCATCCTCCCTTAAATTAATGAATGGTTGTTTTCTTCCACGCCATGCATGCTGCATTCTGCTAATTTGAAATGGTGTCCTCACATATGAGCAAGGGTTCATGTCTACTTGGATTTTGCTGCTACCTTATATGGCTAAAATATTCATATAATTTCTACCTACACAGCTGTCACTACTATGTTACTTGACTAAAATGTTTATATAATTGAATTAAGTTTCTAAACTCTAATATTTGCATACAGGTTAACCCAAAATTAACATTTACTAAAGAAAAGACAAAATACTTGACAAATCACATTTAGAATGGAGGCACATAAGTTGTTGAGGTGAATATTTTACCTCAAAGTGTCTAAGTGTATATATATTTCTATCTATTGATATCAATTTTCCAAATATAGCGATTTATGTTTTTTGCATGCAATCATTCTTCAATTTACATGCACGCTTTTGCTATTTTACTATAGCCATTGTTTAATGATGACTCTAGGAAAAAAATGGAACTGGCTCTACAACTTTGTTAATGGTAGGTTTATTTGTGTACTATATTTAACATATAATGTTTCGTGAATTATATATTCTACAATTTTTAACTTGGATAAGAATAACAATACTGGGATTGAATTATTATCTGTAGGCATTTGTAGTAGCTAAATTTTTTGATGCTTGCCTACGTGGTTTGAGGGGAGATGTTGGTGTTGTGTATTGTGATTTTTTTCATTTAAGGTATAAGATGGTTGTGGAAAAAATGTAATCATAAAAATTGTTCCAATACCTCAAAATATTATTTTACATTTGTTTATGACACTTATTAAAACAAGCACAATTATTTACCAAAACAAGTAATTGAACTACCATTCTTTGCTTCCAAAGTAAGATTAGGTTATGCTGGTGTTGAAGAAGTGTTCCCTCTAGGACCATTGACTTCATATAAAAGGTCAACGAGTAGTGACTATAGGAATAGATTTGTATGTAGGTATTCATTCATGTATTCACTATTTCTGGTCTCATTTTCCTTTGGAATGCATTTTGCTTGGTAGATTTGACTTAGAGAATTTGAAGAAGGAATTGCAAGAAATCATTGATAAAGGAATTTAATTTGTTCAATAGTAACTTTGTTCTTATGTTGTGAGGAGAAGAGTCCTTATTTTAGAGCATGCTCTTAGTTACCCATGTAGGAGTTTAAATCAATGTTGACATTCTTACCAGGTAAGAAAGTCAAATTTTATCTGCTTGTAATTCATTTATATTTAGTAGACATCAAAAGAAGAGGTGGAAACACATTCTAGTTTAATTCTATCAAAAATTACTTGTGTTGGTGAGATAGATCGAATTCTCTATTGCCATAGCAAGTGTTAAATTGTAACAAAATGAATAATAATAAATCTAGGTGTTTTTAATTTTACATCTAAAATCCTCCATCTGTCCATCAAAATGAATTTAGGATTTTCTTGTAAGTTATGTAAAATAATAAGCATGTAATGGCATCAAATTATCGATCATCTTAGTTTCTAATTAATCTTGATAGAAAAAACATTGTTGACATTCTTACCAGGTAAGAAAGTCAGTGTTTTTCTGCTTGTACTTCACTTATATCTGGTTGACATCCAAAGAAGAGGTGGAAACATGTTTTGGTTTAATTCTATCAGAAATTTCTTGTATTGGTGACGTAGATTGAATTCGTTATTGTTAGAACAAGTATTAAATTGTAACAAAATGAATAATAATAAATCTAGGTGCATTTAATTTTACAATTGAAATCCTCCATCCATCCATAAAAATGAATTTATAGTTTTCTTGTAAGTTATGTAAAATAGTAAATGCTTTGATAAACTATGACATGAAATTATCAATCATCTTAGTTTCTAATTCATCTTGACAGAAGAAAATGTATGTTCCCAGGCTACAAAATTTGTGGAAAATGGTGAATTCTTCAAATCTCAAAATAAAATTTCTTACCAGTTGTAAGAAATCATTCGTCAAGAATAAATTGGCATAGTGATCATAGCTATAGCACCGACTGTGTTTCTTGGTGAAAAACTTCACATTGGAAAGTATAACTTCTAGCATTCTTCAGATTTAACTAACCTTTACGTTTTAACAAGAAGAGAGAGAGAGAGAGAAAGAGAGAAAGAGAGAGATCTCATAACATGAATTTTCTCCTTTTTTAACTATAGTCATTATTGTTAAGTCACTATTCGAGGCTACACTTTCCCATTTATCCACAAAGCCACTTTCCTCTTCCTTCATCTTCTCTCGAAAATTTCATCTTCCTCTCCCATTGTTTCTCTCCCTCCAATTTGACTTCCTCAATAGACCCACTTCAATGTTTCCATCATACATTTCATAAAAGATTGCTAGTTTTAAGCCTAATAGAAAGAAAGAGGCCAATATGATTTTTTTTGTAAAGATGGCTAAGAAAGGTGGGTGTGGCACTAGAGTTTTCAATTTGCGGTGAAAATGCATTAAAATGGGTAGTTGACAACATTGATAAAAGCAGGATTATTGGATTGTCATCACCTTGTAGACACGTGTTGATTATGAATATGGAGATGTGTAATTGATTAAAAAAAAAAATTTCCTAGTAGGCCTAAAGAGATATCTAGGGTATAAATGTTAATCTAGTTAGGATGACTAAAACACTATAAATAAATTGAATCAGTATGGAATAAATGTAAATAAATTATTATAAGTGAAATAAAAACCTAAGTATGTAAGAGAAGGGAAGGAAATATCTTAGCTGATTGGAGAAAATGGTCGCATGTTGTCGTAGGTCTGATCATAAAATCTAGAAGTGTAGACGAACACTCAAGGACCCTGCGAAGGATAGATATGGTGAATCTGAGATGTTTGAGGCACCCTGAGGTGCATTGGTATATAATCTGGGTGCTCTAAACACTGTAAAAGATCATAATCTAAATCTGGTATGGTCACTAAATATATCTAAACACTTCTTGTCTTTCGGGTTGGCTTCATCGGATGAATTGAAGAGTGACCCGCAATGCAAGGAGAAGTATGTAACCATAGAAAAATTAAAGATGCATATGAATGGGTCAGAGTGACCTCAACCACCAAACTAGTGTTCTTATCATTGAGTGTTGCACTACATTTTGGACCCGGATGTAGTTCTAGTGTGTGTTTGTATGTCGTGCCCTAGGTGTTCTCGTGTTAGTCGCACTTTGTGAAGTAGCGAGCAATAATAGCTATATAAATGTAAGTAGCATGTATGCATAGAATAGAATGGAATTCATCCCCCTATAAAGTGTGTGTGAATGCAAATATCCTAGCTTGAATGCATGGCACTAAGTGGATGTAAGTGATGCAATGGATGTAACTCTAGATGGAGTGATAGTAGTGATAAGATGTAATGACCTAAGACCCTCATTATGGTCTTATGACTTTATATTTATAGGGCTCTCAAGCTTAATTTCATAATTAATCCTAACAAGGCCGACTGAGAAGAAGATAAGTATGACCAACAACTAGAAGTGACCCAAAAAGAAGCAAAAGAGGTTGTGCATAAACCAGGGGCACCCAGAATGGGCCCAGGGTGCCTCAGGGCACCCTAGTACAGGTTGGGGTGCCCTAATTTTATGTTAGAATGTCGGAAATGTCATGAAATGGGCTGATAGGTACCAAGAATTACACGGGAAAGACAAAATAAAAGATAAGAAAAAGGTGGCCAAAAAGTGGGATTAATTAGTACTTTGTACACTTGAGAACCTTCTAAATAGTAGTATAAGACTGGGTTAAATATTGTCTAATGTGCAATATTTGTGTCTACATTTTCCCCCACTTTATGTTGGTGAGTGGAAAACTCGGTAACATAAAGTAGATAGAGATGCGTACCTAATAACCATGTAGAGTTTAGAAGAAGACGTGCCGATGGAGTAGACTCAAGTGTGGAATGACAAAAAGGAAAAATGTGGAGGAGCATGGATTCTAAAGATGAAAAATGTGTATAAAAAGTGATGAGAGTGAACCTAGGGTGGAACGTTGTGTGTAGCTACTGCTGTGTGTAGTGTACCTGCATGTTTAGTAAAGGAAAATCCCTGTAGTGGCGTGTTGTTGTTTTCATTGTCATTTTCGTTGTTGTTTTTGCCCCTAATTTGACTGATTGTTTCTCATATAGCAGGACCTGCAAGGAGAAAATGATCAAGTAGTCAAATATGTATGTAAAAATGTTGTGTAAAATACAAAAATGTAAAATAAGCTAGAATAGAAAGTGTAAATAGGAAAATGGAACATGTGCACCTGATCCATGTCAAGAAAAAGGGTGTAGAAGGATATCATACTCCAGTGTCACAATTTTTTTAGGTGATCTCATGCCACCCTAGATGAAGAAGTATAAGGAGGAAATGCACTGTATCCTCCAACCTTTAACCACTTTTTTTGAAATGTGTGAAGATATCTCTATACTGTCATGGTTTTTTAGGAAATCCGACACCACTAGACGGAGAAGTGTAGAGAGGCACACCCACTGTAACTCCCAAGCCTATAACCGCTCCACAAAATTGTTGAAGGACAACATGTCCTATTGAGGCCGTTACGTATGGAGTTCGTAGACTAGTCTGAACTCACTCACTGTGTCTGAACCAGTGTAAATACGTTGTGTTAGTAGACAACCCTCAATGATGTCCCCCCTCTTTAGGGGTGCATGAGATGAACCTGGAAGGAGAATGCGGCCCCAAAAGAGGACCAACCCCACTTTGACCTATAACAAGATTAGCCTTGTAGGGGGGAAAGGGAAAGCTCTTGGTAGATACCAAGGCACACAAAAAAGGGAATGGCTAGCCAATACAAGTGTTAGTCCAAACAAGCACAATGCATGTAATTAGTGTAGAAAATGTAATACCAAGCAAAGTAGTGTAAACACACAAGAAACTACAAGAAGACCACATAAAATGGGTTTCAAACAAGGGACATCACTCACGATGTCACAAGACACGTCAAGGTCATCATGGCCGCAAACAACAGATAAAGTGTGCACACAAGAAAAGGGAAAATACTGCATATAATAGAAAACAAAGTAGACAAGTAAAAATAAACATGTAGTCATGGAAACATGTAGTTCTACAAAATAAGTGTTGCACATGGAACACCTGTTAGCATGTTAGAGTGATAACCAATATGTCAAATCATGTATAAGAAAGTAATAAGATGCTAAGTACCAAATGAAATAATAACACCTATATGAGACAAATGTGGATGCCCCCAACGATTAGTAAAGTAAGGGTAGAAGGTGAGCATCCATGCCACGTATAAATGTCCTATATCTGTGATCACACTAAACAAAAGATACGAATGTGCATGTGTGTATGATAATGACATAGAAGAAATAAAGCTAACATGTGTAATAGAAGTGAATCATCCAAAACACTAGTAAGCAAGAGTAAATGCTACCCAAGGGCAATGTAACATGCTGTGGATGGATGGAATGGAATGTAAAATGGAATTATAGGAGAAACATGCCCCTAGAGTGTATGGAATTGTATGCAATGAGGTTCATTTTTTTTGCAACCCCTCAGTAGTAAAGAATGAACTATAAATGAGAGTGCATCATTGGGAAATGGTCAAGTAGTGTTGGTTGTGTCTAGCATGAACTGTGATGAGTGTGTATGTGTAGTGGTGATGAAATGAGATGTGGAGATAATATGTGCATGACCTATAGCCTAAGCGTATACCACGATTGATTGGATGAAAGAGTGATGATTTATCCCTAAGCATATATCACTATAAAATGAATGTAATGGGAGTGAGACATATAGAAAGATGCATGTGGACCCTATAGCCTAAGCGTATACCACAACTTGTTGAATCTATGAGTGATAATTTATCCCTAAGCGTATATCACAAAAGAATGGGTGGATGGTGAGGAGTTATATGGAAAGATATGTGTGGACCCTATAGCCTAAGCGTATACCACGACATGGTGGAATGGAAGAGTGATGATTTAGCCCTAAGCGTATATCACTATAAGATGAAATATTGGAAGGTGGTGATTTATCCTAAAATGTATACCACTATGATGCATGATGAGAGAAAGTATGAACGATGTATGCGTATAAGTAGGCGGTGGATAAAAAGGGGTGGTGATTTTTCTAAAGCATATGATCACTATGGGATGAAAAGATGGGAGTGGTGATGTACCCTAAGGTGTATACCACTACCAAATGATAGTAATGGAGATAATGATGATGTAATAATTGTAACCATAAAGCGTATATCTATGTACAAGATGATAAAAAGGGGTGACAATTTAACCTAAGGTGTATGTCACGAACGCGGGGAATGTCAGATGGGGAAAATTTCACATTGGTGAATGTAAGGTCCATTTGATTGGTAAACCCTCGGTAGTTGAGTATGGACCAAGGAAACTAAAGTATGTCATAGGGTGGTGAGTGCAACGCATAGAAGACAACGTAGTGTAAACAACCAAGGTATGTGAATGTGTGGTGTAGGCAATGTAATGTAGAATGTGTAGTGGGTATGGAATGTAATGTAATATGTGTGTAGGTAGAAACATAGAATGTGTAATGATGATAGATAAAACTAGACCCAAGTATAAGGAAATATAGTGTAGGATGTAGAATAGGTAAGATGTATGAATGTAATGATAGTAATGTATAAAAATGGCGGATGGAATGATGATAGGTGGAACTAGACCCATGTGTAATGTAATCTAGTGTAGCGTGTAGGATAAGTAAGGTGTATGAATGCAATGTGGGTGTGTAGGATGTATATGTAGTGTGGGAGATATGATGATAGGTGTAGGTAGAATATGTGATGGTAAAATCTAGACTCATATACAACGTGACCTAGTGTAAATGTAAAATGAGAGGATGGAATGCAAAACTAGGCTCATATATAATGATGACTAGTGTAGTGTATGCTATGGAGATATAATGTAGGATGATGTAATGTAAATGTATAGGTCATATAGTGTAGTGTGTGGGGTTTAGTGTAATGGTAATCCCTCAACAGTCCAGTGTGAACCGAAGCACTAGGGTGCATCATCAGGTAACGAGGGTGATCTGAGAAGTGATGTGATATGCCGATAGGAAAGAACACATAAATAGATATGTAATGTGTGATGTAAGACTATGTAACTAGGGTAAAAGAGGAGGGGGTGTGTAATTTCTTATGCCCCCAAGTGTATGATAATGTACACGTACTATGTAATAAATGATGTATAGGGGTGATGAAACATGATGGATTTTTTTTAATTGATAATGCGTAAGAAGTGTTAAATATTATAGATGTGTGTATGTAGAGGTGGTGATGTAATGGAGAAATGTAAGATGAAACGAGGTTCTTCATGGTAAAATACCCCTCAAAAGTCATATAGGAACCCCAAGAATATGAGTGTGTCATCAGGAGGGTAGAGTAACAAGAGTCATCTACCAAAGGCCAAGTTTACACATGGTGTGACCTTGTTGGAAAAAGTGATTGTAGTAGAATTGGGTGGTGGCAGTGAAAGTGAAAATGTATCATGAGAACACAGGAGGAGGATTAGTTGCTTTGAAAAACTTAATGGGTTGGAGTGTAGATTTGGGAAGAGGCCATGTTGTACTGAGTCTCAAGGGAGATTGCTTAGGTTTGTTTGATAATGTAGTACACGACCTAGCAGGAGTGGTTTGTGAACTAATTTTGATAGGTGGTGGACATTGTTGACTTGGGGAAACCATAGGTGATGGCTTAGGTGGCAGTTCTTGACTAACCAAAGAAGGTGTATGAGAAGCAATATCGTGATGCTTAGTAAGTGGAGGAGAAACAATATCAAAAATATAGAGAATCTTAGTTGAACTAGGAGAAGGATCACTATGCACAGGGGAGGGGTTGTCAATATCACTTATGTAATGAATAATAGAATTGAGATCTTCCTTAGAAATATCAGGAGGAAGGTCACTAGTAACTGTGGGAGCTTGTTTAGATGGATCTGGACTAATCGAAGGAGAAAGAGACTTAGGAGTCCATGTGGGTGTGACCTTTAGAAGGGGATGTTGTGCACAGAATGAAATAATACCTTGACGCATAAGAATTTGGATTAGGTGACATGCAAAGTGTGGAAATCATTTGCATTATGTCCATTGATTCGATGATAATTGGCAATATGGATGACCTGGATATTTTTTTATCGACAAGGTGAATAGTAATGAGTAGGTGGTAGAGTGATCAATTGACAACAAACAAGCTCTATAAAAATGTCATGTTGCTTAGTACTATGCTCAAATATGAGAGGTTTGGGAAACGAGACATCTTGAGGTTCAACTAAATGACATGTAGTGGACATAGATTGAATAGGAGATGGTGAAGGAGAACAAACATGCGATTGTGAAGCATCCTTAAGCTGTTGGATTTCAGATCTAAGGGATGTGATGGTGGATTCCATAGATTGAATAGAGGATGTTTGCGATTGAGAAGAATCTTTAAGGTGTTGAATTTCAAATCTAAGGGATGTAATGGTGGATTTGGAATGCTACGGATTTATCTTGAAATAATGTATGCAAGACTTGAAACTTATCTTGAAATAATGTATGTAAGGCTTGAATCGAGTCTAATAGTGGTTGGTTAGATACGGGCTCATCAAGACTAGGATCGACAAAGAAACTATGAAGTACATAACTTAATTCATGTGGTGGCGTATTATCATCAAAATAAGTGGTGTCTAGGGATTTTTTAAAAAATAACTTGACAAGTGGGATGTCTCTTAAGTAAATCAGATAAAGAAACGTGACCCATGATAGAATAAAAATAAGGATCCTAAGCGTGAAATACATCGGGTTCACCAAAATGATTAACTAAAAATAAATATGTTTCTAGAGGCCTAAAGGGATATCTAGGGTATTAATGTTAATCTAATTAGGAGGACTAAAACATTGTATAAATGAACTAAAGTAAAATAAAACCGTATGAAATAAATGTAAATAAACTATTCTAAGTGAAATAAAACCCTAATATGCAAGAGAAGGAAGGAAATAACTTATTTGATTCATAGAAGAATGTCGCAGGTTGTCACAGATCTGAAATAAAATCTGGAAGTGAAGACAAACCCTCAGGGACCCTGCGAAGGGCAGATCTGGTGTACTAAGATGACACAGGTGCCTGGGAGTGTACTAGGGTGCCCCAGGGTGCCCTGGTATGCAATCTGGGTGCTCAAACATTGTAAATGCTCAGAATCTAAATCTAGTATGGTCACTAAGTAGCTCTGAACACTTCCCATGTCTTCGTGTTGGATTCATCAGATGAATTGTGAGAGTGACCATCAATGCAAGGAGAAGTATGAAACCCTATAAAAATGAAAGATGCATATGAATGGGTCAGACTGACCTCAGCCACCAAACTAGTGGTCTTATCACTAAGCGTTGCACTACATTCAGACCCTGGATGTAGTTCTGGTGTGTGTGTGTGTGTGTGTGTGTGTGTGTCGTGCCCTAGGTGCTCTCGTGCCAGTCGCACTTTGTGAAGTAGCGAGCAATAGTAGCTATAGAAATGTAAGTAGCATGTGTGCATGGAATAGAATGGAATCCCTCCACCTATGAAGTGTGTGTGATGCATATCTCCTAGCTTGAATGCATGGCACTATGTGGATGCAAGTGATGCAATGGATGCAACCCTAGATGGAGTGATAGTAGTGATAAGATGCAATGACCTAGGACCCTCATTATGGTCTTATAACTTTATATTTATAGGGCTCTCAAGATTAATTTCGTAATTAATCCTGAAAAGGCCGACTAAGAAGAAGATAAGGATGACCAACATCTAGAAGTGACCCAAAAATAAGTGGAAGAGGTGCATAGACCGAGGGTGCCCGGAATGGGCCAGGGCACCCCAGTACAGGCTGGGGTGCCCTGATTTCAGGCTAGAATGTCGAAAGGTCATGAAATGGGCTGATAGGTATCAGGAAATACAAGGGAAAGAAAAAATAAAAGATAAGAAAAAGGTGGCCAAAAGGTGGGATTAATTAGTACTTTGTACACTTGAGAACCTTCTAAATAGTAGTATAAGACCGGGCTAAATATTGTCTAATGTGCAATATTTGTGTCTATATCGTAGTTATGGGAACCATCATTCTAACACTTGAAGTTGTCATTCTTCAATTGATGTAGGCTTATGAAAAGGATGTGGTGCCAGATTATAGTCTAAATTCAATAAGATACATTTTGATAGTCTTGTAAAATGGAAAAAGGGACATCAGGGGTCTCCAAGTCACGCCTTCCCACTTTTGGAAGCCTTGCCTTCACCAAACTATTCTTAAAATAACCTTCTTCGAGAAGGTTTTCAATTGCCCCGGGAGCTTCCTTTAGAGTTACATGAGTCAAAAATTATATATTTTTGAATCCAACTATAGGATTATGGAGAATCATTATCCACATTTTTTAGGATCCAATCACCTAAAATTTTAATACTTTACCCCCCTTTTCAATTC
Organism: Taxus chinensis; assembly: GCA_019776745.2. Taxonomy (NCBI): domain Eukaryota; kingdom Viridiplantae; phylum Streptophyta; class Pinopsida; order Cupressales; family Taxaceae; genus Taxus; species Taxus chinensis. The sequence goes on along the minus strand of CM034155.1, from coordinate 659,124,125 downwards.
TGCTCAATACTGTGTAAAAATGGGGTTTTAAAAATGATTTCCTTCGCTACTAACAGTTTATGATGGGATTTTTTTCAATTAGGAAAACCTTAGACACATTGAGTGTGAAGAGGGCCTGTCATCACCAATCCGGCACTATGATAATTCTTCACCGGGAACTCCTCATGCTATGATTATTTACTAATGCACAGCCTTTCAGTTTGGTGGATGTAATCTGGAAACACAACAACAAACACAACAACAAACATAACACAAGAATACCATCGACTGTGATAAGACGGAATGATGATAAATATGAAATATCAAGTGTAAAGTATAATATTAACATGAAATTGTTACAATCTCACCCATGAGGTACTTCAAGTGTTATTGACTTCACTTGCCTTTCACCAAGAACTATGGGAGAAACTTTACAATTACACCTCTTAATGGCTTCTTCAACACACCTTTAAACTGATGGCTTCCTTTGCACACATATCCATACAATATTTCTCACTACTTCCTTCTATGCTAAATGAGGGGGGGTGGCCTCTCTATTTATAGAACTTCCAGGCTTATCCATCTTATCTCTAAGATAGGATAAGAAATCCACTATGACGAATCATATTCCATACCTTAACTCTTATCTGTACATCTAAGCTTATCTTTTAAGATAAGATAAACCTTATCATTTTATATGGGTTCCACATTTTTAAACTTTTTACAAATAAAATACACAAAATATTTATGACCTCACTCCTTGTCCTTATTACCAATATAATATTTCTAATTCCTAATCATGTAGACCCTACTTCTCTAATTACCCAAACTTTGACATTTTAACATTACCGGACCACTTACGACAAATATTTACTTTTTACCACAACATTCCTATTGTACTTTTGAATGTTACCGTACTCCATACATTATTGGCGGCACCGTACTGACGGCAGTGTCGTTATCTTCTACCAGACGCTACTACTAATTATACTTAACAACATCCTATTCCTAATACATACATTAATGAAATAGAAATTACGGAGGAAAATTTTAGTGTCGACATCTTCCCCCTTCCTAGCTTCTACTCCGTCCTCGGAGTAGACTATTCTGGTGCTTGGAAAATATTCAACTTGTCGTGGTTGACCCATTTTGTAATGGGAGTGCCATCCAATTCCTCCAGTCGATACGTACCATTTTCATGCACAGCTGCTATTTTGTAGGGTCCCCATCCATTTTGGAAGAAATTTTCTCTGTCTTCTTTTTTTGTATCTGGAATCATATACTAGAACCAAGTCATTCACATGAAATGGAGACCAACGGATCTTTTGATCAAAGTATTCCTTCTGCTTCATTTTCTTCTTATGGCTTGTATCCTTTGCTATTTCCCTCATTTCCTCTAGCAAATGAAGATGTACCAACCTTTCTTTTACTAAATCACTTTCATCCATTCTTTCATTTTTCATAACTCTCACAGTGGGAATATCAAACTCAATAGGAAGAACTGGATCAATGCCATAGGCCAACTGAAATGGGGAGTATCCTGTTGCTGACTTTGATGTTGCCCTATATGCCCACAATGCTGCATGAATCCTTTTATCCCACTTATGTACCTTCAAGGCTACATCTTTTGCTAGAATTTGACACAACACAAAATTTGTTCGTTCCACCTGTTTATTTGTACTTGGCTTGTATGTTGTTGCCTTCCTGTGCTTAATAGAAAATTTATTAACTAGGGCTTCTACTACCTCATTAATGAAGTGGCTTCCTTGATCTGTTACAATTTCTAATGGACAACCAAATCTGGTGACAATGTGTTCATATATGAACCTTGCCACCTCATCCATGGAAGTTGTTTTCAATGGCCTAGCTTCAACCCACTTGGTTAAATAATCTATGGCAACTACAATATACTTATTTTGGTTTGGGGTAGTTGGAAGTGGACCTACAATGTCTATTCCCCACTTTTCAAAGGGACCAAGTGGAAGAATAGGGCATAATGGAGTTGATGAAGTCTTACGGTTATCATGTGTTTGAAAAATATCACATGTCTTACAATAATTATAAAAATCTCTAAAAAGAGTGGGCTAGTGATAACCTGCATCCAAGATCCTTCTTGATGTAAGTTGTCTGGAGAAGTGTCCTCCACATGTACCATTGTGGAATTCTTCTATCAAATCCTTCCCTTGATCACGTCTAACTTCCCTGTTGTATTGTCCATCAGGTCCTATTTGAAATAATACTCCATACAAAATAGAATATGGACGACTAGCTTGAGTAATCTTCCTCTTAGTCTTTGCATTGGGACCATCAGGAAACTTGAATTCATTCAGATAATTCCAAATATCTATGTATTCACTAGGGATTGTGTCAAGGGATAACAATGTTGCATCTGGGAAATCATCATCATCACACGATGAACCTAAACCATCATAGGCTTGAGAGAGTGCATCTGCATTGACATGCTTCTTTCCTGGCCTATCTATAATATCAAATTCAAATTCTTGTAGTAAAATTATCCATCTTGCTATCCTCCTTGATGGGTTAGGCTTATTTACAATATACTTTAGAGCCTGATGATCTGTTACAACTATAAATTTCTAACCCTAGTAAGTAATTTCTAAACTTCTTTATAGCAAAAATGATAGCTAGAGCCTCTTTTTCAGTTACAATATAATTTACCTCAACACTGCTCATTTATCTACTCCCAAAGTAAACTAGATGATCAATCCCATTTTCATCCTTTTGGCTCAGAGTACTTCCTAGTGCTGCATCTGAGGCATCAATATACACAATGAATGGCTTGCTCCAATCTAGATTCTTTAAAATAGGTGAAGACACCAGGGATTCCTTCAGTTGTTCAAAAGCTTCATGCACCTTATTTCCTAGTTCATAAGTAACATCCTTCTTCAAGAACTAGGTTAGTGGCTGTGCAATCTTTGAGAAATTCTTGATGAACCTTCTATAGTAACCCACATGGCCTAAAAATGATCTCAACTTACTTCTATTCATAAAAAATGGTAACTCTTTGATTTTTGAAATTTTATCAGGATCAGTACCAATACCATCTCTAGATACAACATGCCCTAAAAAATGCCTTTAGAACATCCAAAGACACACTTTGTAGGGTTTAGTGAGGCTTGTGCTTCATCTAACCTTTGATATGTTGTCTCCATCTAGTGAAGGTGGTCCATCTTTCAAAAATCATCCAAAAATACTCTGATGAAGTTCCCAATGTAGGGTTCAAACACCCAATTCATCAAACGCTGGAACATTGCCGGAGCATTACAGAACCCAAAAGGCATAACTCTATAAGAAAACGTTCCCCAAGGAGTGGTGAACATGGTATTTAGCTGATCTTTCTCTACTATACGAACTTGGTTATATCCGCTATATCCATCATCAAAACTATAGCACTCCTGGCCAGCTACTTTGTCCAAGATCTGATATGAAAATGGAAGAGGGTAATGGTCTTTCTTTGTTGCCTTATTGAGCTTCCTATAATCAACACAAATGCGTAGCTTCCCATTCTTTTTTATTGAGATCACAATGGGAGAAACTCATTCTGAATTCTCCACAGCAAATATGAATCCTGCATCAAGCAACTTATCTATTTCTTCTTTTATAGTCTTGGAAAAATTAGGATTCATTCTATATGGTATTTTCTTTATGGGCTTAGCACTATCTACTAGCTCAATAGAATTTTCTACCCAGCTTACTTGATGGATTTCTTTGTAATCAAAAGTGAATAGGTGTATGTACCTTCGAAAGAGCTGGAGGTAGCATTCCTTCACACTCTCCATCAAAACATCACCAATCTTTATTTGTTGGAGATGATCATCAATTTCTTCTTCAGATAATTTTATGGGTTCATGATTCAAGTGTGACTGAAAGGATATCCATGACCGAAACATCAACCTCACTTTCTTCATCTTCTGTGTCCACTTCACGAGTACTAGAGTAATAAGAGGATGTCCAATCATTAGTTTCATCACTTGAATCCACAGGTTCTGCCTTATGATGCCGAGGGATCACATTTATCTTCACCCTCTCTCTACCACGTCCAAGTGTCATGAAGCCTTCATTCCAATAGTTTCTTGCATGAAATATCCTTAGCCATGGTCTTCCTAACAACATTGGGTACGAAACAGTACCATTTTTCATCACATGAAATTCTACCACACATACAACACCCATAACAGATATTGCCACATTTAAAACAACACCTTCTGGTTTAGTTTTTCCCTTATTTAATGACCTTAACATAAGTGTTGAGAGGTGATCAATTTTTAAACCCAACATATTCGTTACAGACTCGGTCATTACATTAACTACAACACCTCCATCAACTAAGACATCATGAATTGAAATACCATTACATAATACCTCAGCTTGTGGAGTGTAGGGATCTGCCTCTGCCTCCAAATAGTGACCTCAACCTCCTTCCTTCATCGAGCATTGAGTCCACTTTTGCAGCCCCCACCTCTTCTCAGAAGACATAGCCAAGAGTAGACCATATGTAATATTTGCAGGCATTTTGGACAGATCTTCCAAGATGGAGTATGGTCCTTGCCCCTGTGAAATCAGAAAATCCTACACACCCAAATTTCTTCTCCTATGTTTCTTACTAGTTTCTCTCTTTCATCTTCTTAGGATCATTTCCATCTTGATTATCTTTTTTTTTCTTTCTTTTTGTTACAAACACATCTACTTCATTATTTCTGCTCTTATCTACTACATCAAAAGAATTCACAAGTGCTTTTTCCTTTATCATTATCTCCTTGTACCAGATGTAGAAGCTCTATCTGGACAATTATACTTATAATGACCCTTTTTATAACGACCATAACATACAACTTCAGAAATATTTCTTTTTGGACCTCTATCTGCTCCCTGAGAACTAAATTCTTTTCCTTGAAGAAGATTAATAGTTAACTCGGCCCATCTTTTTGAGTAGATCTTCATACTCAGTAGATGTACTAGGAGAAATATTTGTGCTCACCAAGAGTGGTTGTGGATTCTGGACCAAAGGTGCTGGTGTAAGGCTCTACTTTAGCAAAAATTTCTTTGGGCTCCTCTTCCATGCTTTCTTCATGCCTTCTTGCAATCTCTTTTGCTTGTTCAATGGTAGCTGGGTGGTCATACTTCACTCGTTGTCTACTCTCTAGCTTCATCCCAAGAATGAAGTGCTTATAGAAGAGATTATTCACAGCCATTCATCAACCCATCCGCTAATCCTTCCTTCTAGATCTAGGCATCGAGCTTCCTCCTTAGCTCTAGAACAAGAGCATGATAATCCCTTATCTTCTCCTTCTCTACTTGGGATAGCTTTGTGATATCGATCATGAGATCTGCATATTTCTGTTGTTCACCAAATTATTCAAGAAAACTTTCAATTAATAAATCCCATGAGTTTTTCACATTATCACCTAGTATTTCAAACCACATAAGGGCTGAACCATCCAAAAAGGTAGGAAAAAATTCAGTTCATTGTTCCCTTCTTATAAGGCCATTACAAATACAAGATCGTTTAAACTCTTAAATGAAAGATGAAGCATCTTCATTAGATTGGGCTAAAAAAACAAGATTCTTCCCCATTTTAAAAAGTAACCACAGTGATAAACCAACTCACAAGTACAATCAGTAAGACTTATGTGCACAAATAATTGGACTCACTACAATAGAAAGTGACTTTATACCTTTCTACAGTAAAATAGGAATGACCGCGGTAAAAGTTGACTTACTGTGGTAAAAACTGACTTTACTGTAGTAAACACTATTTACGGTAAAAAGTAAAGTTACTGTGGTAAATAATATTCATGGTAACAAGTGACTTTACCATGGTAACTACTACTATGCATAGTAAAAACAAGGTTACCCTCCAAATGATTTCTGACTAAGTGAGAATATTTCTCCAGAAAAATCCACCAACGAGGAATGGTCCCAGTAACATAACCAAAATGTCAACACCAATCCGGCACTATGATAATTCTTCACCCGGAACTTCCTCATGCTATGATTATTTAATAATGCACAACTTTTTAGTTTGGTGGATGGAATCTGGAAACACAAACAACAAACACAACAACAAATATAACACAAAAATACCATAGACTATGATAAGAAGGAATGATGATAAATATGAAATATAAATGTAAATTATAATATCAACATGAAATTGTTACAATCTCACCCATGAGGTACTTCAAGTGTTACTTACTTCACTTGCCTTCCAACAATAACTATGGGAGAAACTTCACAATTACACCTCTTAATGGACTTCTTTAACAACACCTTCAAAATGATGGCTTCCTTTACACACTTACTCATACAATATTTCTCACTACTTCTACCTTATATGCTAAATGAGGGGGGGGGGTGACCTCTCTATTTATATAACTTCCAGGCTTATCCATCTTATCTCTAAGATAGGATAAGAAATCTACTCTGATGAATCATATCCCATACCTTAACTCTTATCTGTACATGTAAGCTTATCTTTTAAGATAAGATAAACCTTATCATTTCACATGGGTTCCACATTTTTAGACTTTTTACAAATAAAATACACAAAATATTTATGACCTCACTCCTTGTCCTTATTACCAATATAATATTTCTAATTCCTAATCATGTAGACCCTACTTCTCTACTTACCCTAACTTTGACATTTTAACATTACCGGACCACTTACGAAAAATATTTACTTTTTACACACAACATTCCTATTATACTTTTGACTATTACCATACTATACATTATTGGCGGCGTCGTAACCGGCAGTGCCATTATCTTTTATCAGACGCTACTACTAATTATATTTAACAACATCCTATTACTAATACATACATTAATGAAATAGAAATTATGGAGGAAAATTTTAGTGTCGACAGATCTAGACATAGCTATAAATTATGGAGTCAAAGAAGATAGGGAAACCTTGGATTCATTGGAAATAGTTGGTAAATAGAAAAGGGTGTTATTTTTTTTTCCATTCCTTTTGGATTGTGGGTATTGTAATCCAACCCAGATTCTTTATCAATGGTCTCATAAATCCACAGTCTTATATGATGCTATGGTTTAATAATTTGTTATGATTTTTGATATATTTGAATTAGAATAATAAATCTAGGTTATTGGTAAAGTATTTACAATTTTTTAATTTGATAAAAAAATAATTTATGATTGTTTGGCATAGAACAAATGTGGGATTTAAACTGGGATGAATTGACTCAATTTTTACTAAAATATGAAATTAATTACAGGGCCATTTTGGGCAGTGTAAGTAACCATGTATTAAACCATCCATCCTAACATGTGATAGTGGTCAAGATCTTTGGGACTTGAATCACAAGGCTCCAATAAAAATTTCCATGTTTAGTTGAATTTAATCATCCATGTTTAGTAATATATAAATTGATGCAAACATATTGTTTTACAACAAAATAGAGTTAAGATTTGAAACCTCTTGAGCATATATTTGTAAGGTTAAGTTTGACATTAAGGTATAGTTGGAGGTTTGGGAAGAAATGTTCCATAATAGTGCTTGTGTACTGATTGTAAATATTTTACTAATGTTTTGGTTGCTAAAATGTAGTATTTTTTGACATATTAACCTCATTTAAGACTTATTCAAAGGAAGTGATTTAGTCTATGATCTTAACCCTTTTCTTATATTGAGTTCCATGGAGTGAGTTACAATTCCTATTTATTATATGTAGGTGATTTCATAATAAATGTTAAAATTTATTATGTGGAGATGGTTTTATAATAGGTTTTTAAATTTATGTGGAAGTGATTTCATGCTAGGTTTTGAAATTTATGTGGAGGTGGTTTTATGATAGGTTTTTAATTTTTTTAGAGGAGTATAAAGGATATTCACCATAAAAGTGGAGTGAGTCCATTTTTTGGAGGAAAGTTTGTGCAAGGACAACACCTTTGCAATATAAGTACAAAATTTTTAAATACCTTTTCTTAGAGGAGTGATTTATAAAATCAAGTGTTCATATTTGATAGGGAGTAACAAAGCATGTATTTAGAATATCCAATTAACTATTATGTTAGTAGGAGGGCCACTTATAGTATGGTGTGACCCATATTAACATAAAGATCACATTATATACTAAGGTTTATATATTTCCACACTTAATTAATTTTTTGAGTAAATGAATTTTGTGACATTTTGTGATATTTTGAGTAAATGCATTTCACATATATAAACAATTATATTTCTTTCTTTATACTGAGGTGAATAACGATATTTTTAGTATCTACTACACCACGTTGAGAGATTAAATTTTATAATTAGGGATTTTGAAATTAATTAATCAATATTTTCCTTGAAATTTAACCCATGATTTAACAACTTATATTTAATATATGAAAATATATGACAAACAAGATTTAATAATGGAAAGTTAGATATGATGGGTCATAAAAAAAAATTGTAATTATTTTTTGATAAAGGATCTTAAATAATTTTAAAAGACCATAAAATTTAAACCCTTGACAAAACAACTTCAAATAGTGTATGTTATTTTGGATTGAAAAGAACACTTATATTAATAATACATAAAAATATAATATTAATCATACAAAAAATGGGTGGAATGGAATCACACCCCATAATACAAGTCAAATTGAGATATAAAAACCTCAAGAAATTTACACCACTAAAATGACTATTAATTACATATAATTAATAAATATTAAATTAAGTACACATAACCATAATTTCAACTAGGCACATGACACTAAGTAAATACACTGAATGTGGCCACCTATTCAGGTTAAGGAGGATTATTAGGCTTTCCATCCCAACTATTGGCACTGTGAGGGTCCACATTGTCAGAGATGGGGTCCCAACCATTGTTCATTTTCTTTTATTTTACTTATTTCCCTTGTCATGTTGGAGATATGGAAAGAGTTAAGAAAAAATTTTACCTGAGGAGAATACCCTAACAAGTCACATGTGCAATCATCACCACCATCGCCACTAAGTCTATATGAAATACACCACCACTACCTTTTTTAAGAAAAGGCCAACAATAATGGTGAGAATTTTTTTGTTTTTTTCCCAAAGTAGTGGTGCCAAAAACCCTATCCGCAGCCTTGAGATGGAGAGTGATAGTGGAGAGAATATGGGGGAACTCAAATAATAGAAAAAGGGGCATTTCCCCAATGGTCCAACCAAAATTGGAGGTGTTCAACTTTTAAGTGGACCTTTTCTTCCTAGACCTAGATTTAAAGTAAAGCATCATAAATGACATCAACTTTGTTGGTTACATAAAAATATTTTTCCATAGTTAATTTATTAGAATTAGCTTGATTTATGTATTTTCAAATGTGAAAAAGAATATCAAGATGGTTTTTTTTTTTTCAAAATTGGTTTTATTTTGTAGGTATTATAGTTAAGTCATCTAATGAGTCCACTTCTAGGAAAATTGAGCAATAAGACAAAAACAAAAAAGGTGTTTGATAGTATTAACTTGATGGAAAAGAAAGTGGGATTTTATAACTCTATATGATGTAGTCTATCTCCAATTCATGATCCTTGGTAAAAAAATACATTAAAGAAAATAAGAATTTTTGGGCTTAATGTGGGCTTTCCAAGATTGGAAAACCACCTTGCCTAAGAAGAATACACATATCCTAATTAATAATGGTAACTAAGGGTATATAATTAGATATGTTGAGTGGTGAGAAGATGATAACCAATATAGGGTTTATACTAGAAACATGGAGTAACAATATGAAACTTCTAATCTCTCCACTAAGGAGCTTGAGAAAGATTTCCAATTTTGTGGAGATACTCATAAAGTATGTGTAGACACACTAATTTGGTCAATTGACATTTGGAAATGTTAATTTTTGTATCCCTTATATATGATAAAGAATTATGGAATAGTTCCAAAATCATTTTACTAAACTTAAGACAAACATCCACATGCATGCATATTCCTGTGAAACAATAAAGCAACATAGACACATTTAATAAAGGTAAACTTACTAAAAATATATTAAACTCATATATGAGGGAGGTCCAATGGTCCTCCCCATAAGAGTTTTACATTCATTCTCTCTTCCATAGTGAATTACCTCTAACACAAGCTCTTTGTCTTTTATTAAATCAAGTAGAGACTGATATTAAGGTTGGAGAGTAGTTAGAATGAAAAGCATGTTTGCTTTAATCTATTAAGAGTTATTTAAATTAGTAATAGAATAATTCAATCAAATATAATAGCTTGAATGCTAATCTTATCTATAAATAGAATAAACATAATACTACAATTAAATATTACAAGTGCATCTCAATCACATGCAATAGAGTATGGTTAATTAGATACACTAGCGTCCCCTAAAGATGTACTCAATAAAATTTGTAAAACTCAAAAACCATATGAGTTAAACTCTTGGATCCACTTCTTGATTACTAAAAATTTCATATGATGGGGATAATAATAAGTTACATTGTCTCATGTAAAAAAATAGAAAAGAATTCATAAAACGATTGTTTGCAATAGATGTATGGAAAAATTAACACCCACCAAATCAAAATTAGATACACTAGCACCCCTAAATATGTACTCTATAAAAGGTGTAAAACTCAAAACCATATGAGTAAAACTCTTGGATCCACTTCTTGATTACTAAAAATATCATATGATGGGGATACTAGTCAGTTACACTGTCTCATGTAAAAAAATAGAAAAGAATTCACAAAATAATTATTTGCAATAGATGTGAGGAACAATCAACACCCACCATATGAAAGAAACGTCAGACAAAATACCCCCTATATTTATTAATAGGTGGGGAGATAATATATCTATGTGACTTGAGCTTATATATACACTTTTTGATCAATAGATAATGGCATATGTTGGGGCTACCAGTTGGCTAGACTATCTCATGTCAAAAGTATAGAAAATTTCTTATAATAAATGTGCTGAAAAATACATGTCCAAAAAACTTGGAATATCTTGATAACTGTAGAGAGTCCAATATCCTAGTAGAAGATAAAAATGCTAAAAAACTCATACTTTTATTTCTTGTAAAAAACCTAGAATGACTTGAAATTATTTTATTTTTTACACACATTTTGAGATTGTACAAAATTTCATACAATGGATAATTAAGACAATGAAATAGAAGAAATTTTTGAAATTTTCTATATACCGATCAATATGTTCCTCATGGAATTTTTTTAGGTCAAATAGAGCTCTTTGGCATTTTAATGAATCCTAAGGTGGCCCAAAACTATTGGTTAGAAGATGATTTAGCATCATATGCAGAAGGATAGTTTGTTGTATAGGATGAAATCTACCTTCTAGTAAAATTTATCTTGATCTAAGAACTTTAATTTTTTATGATTCTTAAAGTGACCCAACACTTACTATATTGCATGATATATGAGGTGAATCTCTTATTTCTATGCTACCAAGTAAATTTGTTAATAGGTTCCATGATAAAATTTCTATTCATATTTATAAATGAAATAAATAGTATATTACAATTACATAATACAAGTGCATCTTAATCACATACAATATTGTATGGTTAATTAAATACACTAACATGTGACTCGTGTGTATAAACCAAGCTCAAACTCACTATATTATCATGTCTTATGGATTTAAATCCTTCATTATGCTTCTTAGTCACCTACATGAACACTCTTATCATTCAAAAGAACCTTATACTACATGTATAGATATCTCTATATCATCAATTTATTTCTTACCCCTACATACAAAAATCATCTAGTAGAGACATGATCGAATGTCAATCTTATCCCTTGTTCGGTGCTTATTTCCTTATCCCTCTAAAAAATAAATTTGTAAATGAATATATTTACATGAGTCAAAATTTACCTATTATTTTGGACTTTGTGCAGATAATTACCCTTGAATATGTATAGATACAAGTTAAGCTCACTCATTTACTCACTCAGAACTTATCAAGAGCTCATATAGAAAATATCTATAAAACATCAAGAAATTTTCCTGATATTTTTCTCTTACAAGAGAAGACACTAGGATTATCCTCTATATAAATTACAATCACTCTAAAACAATTTAAGAGTAAGCATCACCAATCCTAAAGCAAGTAAAGAAAGCATTATCAAGTGTCAAAGATCCAAATTCTAGTTTCATACATATATTCAAAAGGATCAAAATTTCACTCATGATAGGTGGGAAAAATACATGTGGTTTGAATCCATTTTTAAGGTATTGCAATGTATTTAGCAAAAAGGTTCCTCAACCTAAACCATTGGTGCCATTTTCTAGGACTAAGGAGCTAAGGTTTCAATGAAAAATGACTGATTTCAGAAACTTTCAATCATATTTCAAATCCCACATCACACATAGAACTATGTACTCAATAGTCACAAAGGTTCATACAATCAAAATTTTATTTTACATGGAAAGATAAGTTTGTGGAATAGAGTATGACATATATCGACGTTTATATCCTTACTAGCCAATTTTTTTCCCAAGGCAAACAAAGATTTAGTTTTAGAGACAAATAATATATACTAGTATTCTTGCCCATTTATTCTAATTTCAAGTCCATATCATTCATTGAAGTATAGAAAAAATATAAGTGCATTGTATTCTAGTGGAATATATTTAACATGTTCTCTACGTGATCAAATTTATTAATTATTTATAGTATATCTATAAGTGTTTATGAATGTTTGATTATATAATATGAATATACATCCTTTCTAAATTCCAATCCTAATCAGGGTTTATCATCACATAAAATTAAATCATGGTTTAATCATTTGGAAAACCCATATTTTGATTCAATAAAACATTAAACACTCTTCTTACCTAGGGTTTTTATTTTCCAAGAATTTCCTTTCTACATATTTCTATTATATGCCCTTTCGGTGTAGTGTTATGATTAGTTACTATCTAATCGAACACATTAATCTCCCATGAACCCCTAAAAATTAAATATATCCAATGGATAAAACTTTTTTATCCTACCCTCGATGATCCAATAATAAGTCACAATGTGAAAAATGATGATGTCCACATGCCCTTTAATGATTTAAATACTCCTAAAAATCAAACTGAACTCAATTAATCTAAGGTTTGGGTAGAATTCATGATGATGATCTTGATTATGTTGACCATGAATATATACATAATTTATCCAATTGTCACAAAGGCCTTCATACACACCATAATTATATATATATGGTTATTCAATTACTCATCACCTCTAAGGTCACACATTAGGCCCATCTAGTTCAATCCAAAACCTAAGCTACATTTTGAGTTCCCAATCCCACATCTACGTTTTGTATGGGGAAAATTAATGGCCCATCACAAGTTTAAATTCCCATCCCAACTCATAATACAAATCCACCACATCTTGTGCAAACATATGGGACATTCCCTACATTATCTTCTGCAAGTTCACTCGGGCATTTAATTTTTCATTTGCAAGATAGGGTGTTGCAATTAGAGAAACATGTCTCTAAAGATTCTCATGCCATGGATTCACATATCTTAATTTATAATGTATTGGAACCCGAGGTGGAATATTTTCTTGTAACCATACACTTTGTCACTCCTAACATTTCAATGTACAAAGGTAAAAGGGATCCCAAACAACATATTTGATCTCTCCATATAGTTTTCCTAGATTATGCTTATAACGAAAAGCTTGTCACTGATATATTTCCAAGAAGTCTCAAATTTTATGAATTACAATGGTTCTATGATCTTCCTCTTCAATCAAAAGACATTAAATTCTTTGGCCAATCAATTCCTAGCTCATTTTTCAATCAACATCAGTGAAAAGGTATCATATAAAAAATTGGTAAAGCTCCCTCAAGGATTGAGTGATCCAATTAGTGACTATGTATTGAGGTACAAAAATATGCTTACTAAGATGAAAAAATCACTTATGGATAATGATCTTCAAGAATTATTTCCATAGACTTTACTAGCACTTTTACAAGAATTTATCGTGTTCAATAAATTTTGATTTTTTGATACGTCATGTCACACCCTTAAATAAGGATAACTCAAGCCCTTGACATTGAATAAGCTCATGTATGTGCTTGATGCACAAAATACATATAATTTTAAGTTTTAAGGAAAAACAAACTACAAATGAAAATATAATGAAGGGAAGCATCGAACAAAAGTAACAATAAATGTTATATCTTAACTAACTGTTAAGCTTTAATTACAATCTCCTTCTAAATGGAAATGCACGTGATTTATATCACCAATGCATGTTATACTTCAAAAGTTTCTTGTTTGTAACCTTTGTACATCTCCCTCTGCTTATGGAGTTTAATATGGGCATGTCTCAGCCTAAATCATTTAATTTAAATTTTCTCCGTCAAGAAGAATTTAGTCCTCAAGTAAATGAGAATGCAAAGCTAAATATATTAAATTATCCACTACCAAACAAAGTTACAAAGTAGCCTCAAATATAAATCATGAATACAAATTACAACCTCCTCTATTTATAATCACCCCTTTGATGCTCTCATTAGAATAATTACCATCACTCTACCTCCATATCCCATGATTACATTTGATGAAAATGAAATAGTGGGTGATGACTTGGATATACATACACTCTTCATTCAATCTCAAATAAATCAACAATGAATATAAAATGTTAAGGTTGATAAATTTTCAAGGGAAAATGTGTGCACAATATCATTACTTCTTTTGGATATATTGAGCAAAATATATAATAGGCTTTACAAGTTGTTAAAGGGTTTAAAAGACATACCCATAATGTAATGAGACACGTCGTGTAACATCTTCAAGTGAGATCAAAAACTTTGGTGAAACCATTTTTGGTATTTAGAGTTCAGATATATTTGACATGTTATTGGGACACCCTTGTCTTAAAAATATCTTTTTTGTACCATCTACTATACATCAATGCCTCAAGAATATATATTGCAATAAATTTACTAAGGTTTTGGGAAATACTTACAAATACCCTTTGTGACATGTGGCATGTACTACTCAATTAAAAAACAATCCTTGCATAGAAAATGGTCATAATACCTATGAAAAATCTATCTCTTCAAGAAGTACATATTCTAATGGTAGACACTCCCACCATACTACCTATGCAGTAATAAGTATGAAAAATTTCACAAAAATAATAATGACTTATACAGTAACATCTCAAGAAATTCATTGTGTTCTATATAGCGTAAGATTTAAGTGATAGAATATCCACAAAAGGCATAAGCCTCCTATAGTTCTACATTCTTCAAATCCTCCTATACATAAGAATCCTTACAATATAACACCTAATTCCTCTTCCAATTCCGACACATATAAATCTAACACTCTTAATATAAGAGGAGTTCTCCTTAGGTGTTCTAATATAGTCACGCCTTATTTCTCTCTGCATCTTCTTGATATGATCATCAGTTAATAACTATACAAGAATAATAATAAAAAACAAAAAATGTAAAAAATATAAAATATTAAAAAAAATTCGACAACTATGACTTTTGCATGGATTGAGTTACTAGTTTTCTACTTTATTTATCATATTATTTAGTATATAACATACTCTATTTTTCTATACACATATGTTTCACATTAAATTTGAGCATTTTAAGATATGGAAGATCATATATGGATTTCACATGCTAATTAAATTCCCCTTTTCCTAGTGGCCTTTCCTTATTGGGGACATATTTCTATACAAATAATATTATACAAGGTTATATATTTATATATTATTTAAAAACTCTTTCTATTTATAACACATTTCTTGCTCATGTTCACGGATTATATTGGGACACACTTATATCAAGATTTTATACTAACACATATAGATTATATAGACTAATTCATCTTTTTTTGTGGACCTCTTGTTGATTTTTACTTTCTTACACAATGGATCCATTATTCCTTGTATCTTCTATATGGCCCTTGGCCTTTGCATTTCTGTGTGACACACTAGTGTCCCTTATCTTCATCATTAATAGAATTTATTGCATGGACCTTGGCCCTTTTTTTGTTAAAAACTCTCGTGTCCCTTATATGAAACATCTTGTCATTTTATGTGGCATCGTGTGAATTTGTGTGTTGAGCTTACGTTCTTGTTGTGATTATTACACTTGGTGCCATTATCCACATTATGGAACCCCATATTTTGGTGTCATGATTCATATCATGTACTACTTCTATGAAATGGGTTATATACTAAATTGGAAATGTATGAATACTCTCCACATGTGCATATAATATTACATGTTGTTATCTTCCTCTATATGACATGACATAGTTCATATTTCTTGTAAGATGAGTGATCTACATTATATATCCTTTGACTCAAAAGGGGAATTGATTGGGATTGTGATCAAAAAATAAGATAGAAAGATAAAATACAATGAACATAGGTAAATGATTTTGAGTTACAAACGATTTCAGTATAGAAACTAATGATGGATAAAACCATCAAACTTGGAAAATATTGACTGCAGATGTTTTCTCTACTTTCCGATTTTTTCCAGTACAGTTTATCCAGTCAATCTCAAAAAACTACTGAATATGCAATAGGTTATAACTTGAATCTATAATAGTTATACATAAATCAATACATTTACACTACATTTTGTTACAAATGCATAGAACATGTGATGATTGGTTCAATTCTAACAACAATGTTTTTGTCAAACATTATATTAGAATATGCCATTTTTATTTCAAAATAAAATATTGCAAGAAGGCATTAATAATCCATCTTCCCTTTCAATTATTAAATATTATTAATTACTATGAGTATTTTGGGAGCCATGAGTATAATTCATTCCATTTTGATCACACAAAATTGTAATATAGATCTATTTGTAATAATGTGGTTCATTTAGAACTGATGATGTACATCAAGGTTTAAGTGAAACCCATTGTCCTTGACATCATTCCTAGTGAGACTATGGTGGTTCCCCCTTTTGAAGTGCTACATTATGTATTACTCCTCAAATCACAAGTATTGAGTCTATTCCACCCCAACCTCATTGCATAGTTTTGGTTTTACAAATTAGGGATTGATCACCCAAATTCTTCATTTGGTTCGATAATAGTCTCCTTCTCCACTTTCCGTAGATATGTGACACATTATACTCCAAGTACTTCACCATGAAGCCTCAATATTTACAAGGTAAACATTTGTTTCTACACATACATGTGTACTCCTTCCTTTCTTTTTTTTAATTTCAATTTGATTTCAAAGTTCAATTTTATTTTTTTTTGTAATATGGACGTAGTATACACTCTTGTGTTGCAAGTTTTTCTTTGGACATCTCTTAAACACTCAAACATTCAAGAATTTGAGAAAAGGTGAATTTTTTACACATAAGTATGTATTTCCTTCAACTAGAAAAATTCACTTATCGTAATAAAGGGGAGAAAAATGTAAACACCAAATGTTGGTCTTTTCATATTTGGTAATGTTGGTTTTGGCTCATATCCCAAATTTATATGACTGGTTTCATAAAATAAGCTCAAAATCACTATCCTAAGGCTTATAATTCCTTGTTATATTGATCAATCAACTATAGGAGCACTTCTATAAGTCAACATTGACTTATATATCTTATATAGACCTCTCAATATTATCAATTTAATTCTTATCCCCAAAACATAAAACTATATAGAGTAGGGACAACGATCAAATTCCTATCACGCCCCCTACTATTTTTTTAATCCTTTTATTTATAACAAGTAAATTTTTAAATAAATAGATTTACATGATTCAAAATTTCCCTTTTAGAAAAACCTTAGTGTGAAACACTACCCTTGGAATGGTACAAATAAAATTTAATCTAGTTCATTTACTCACTTAGAACATATCAATAAATCATATAGAAAATGCCTATCAAACATAAAGAAATATGCCATAGTTTCATGAATTCTAAGAGAAAAAATTAGGATAAGCCCGTATGAAAATATGAATCACCCTACACCAAGTTAAGAATAATCATCACTAATCCCAAAACATTCAAATCCAAGTCAAACCAAACATTATCAAGTGTCAAATATCCACATTTTAGTTGCATACATATAGTCAAAATAATCACAATTATAATTTCAATAGGTGGGATAATTATATGGGGTTAGAAACACTTTCAAGTTATTGCTATGTAGGTGGAGTACTTGTGCCTCAACCTAAATCACTGACCCAATTTTATAAGAATTTCATAGAGCTAGGGTTTCAAGGAGAAACAATTGATTTCGTTAACTTGTGTATATACTTCATATCCCATATCACACACAAAGATATATATTTAGTAGTAATAAGTGGTTATATAAACATAGGTTTATTTTATATTTTATAAACATTATGTTAGAAGAAGATAGGATGAAGTGGTGGTTCTATCCTTACTATCCGATTTTTTCCCAAAGTAGACACAAATGTGGATTTCAGGGACGAACCATCTATATTAGTGTTATTGCCAGTTTATCCCAGATTTAAGTCTATATTAGTCATTGAAGTAAAAATATATATATAATTACTATATCTTCTTTTTATTTTACTATATTTATCATGTTACCTAATTGATCAAATATCTTAATCATTTACTCTATGTTCATAGCTATTTATGAATGTTTAATTTAAGAATTTTAATGTACATTTTTTTTCTAGATTTCAATCCTAATTAGGGTTTTATTATTACATAATATTAAATTAGTGTTTAATTAATATTTCATTTTTAATAGGTGAAATACGCTCAACATCCTTATTCTTAAGATGAAAGTTGTCCCTAATAATATCCCAAGGAAACAAATAGCGAGAAATATTACAGAAAATGATAAAATATCTTCGATTCCATTTTTGAAAAGCTTAAGGATCTGATTCCATGAAACCATGGAAAAAATGAAACTATGGAAAGTAATAATGGGATTACCATCAACTATAATGGATTCTAAGTGATAGACCATTCCTAAAACCATTTCCAATCCATATGAGTTTGGATGTGAGTGTTTCCAAATCCTTCCATATGTTTTGACAAAAACAATATACTACCAATTTTAACTAGCACGAGTGTGATGAGGATATATTGTAACACAAGACTACCCCAAGCCTTGAGGTATACCAATAACCTTAAGTTAGGGAAAGACCATGCAATTTTTCTTAAGAAAGGAATAACCTCACAAAATCTCCCAATATGGAAATTCCACTTCAAGGGAAATATCTTTAGTATCCTTCTACTAGGTACAAGACACAACAACATGACATACACCATAATGATACTCATCTCCTTTATATATAAATACATTACTCTTATTGGGTGGGTAATACCTAATACCAATGTAGGTCGACTCATTACCCAATATAACTAATACCACAAGTTACCTATTTGACCTAATATATTACAACTATATAACTAAATAAGGGGGATGTGTGCCACATGTCAACATATGCATCAACCCATATACATTGTAATATCATATCCATAGGTAAATGAAATACCATCCCTCCTTCAAATTTTTCATCCCAAAAATATGGGAAGAAAATAAGAAATGAGTGCATTTCAAATATTTTCACACTTATCGAAATGTTCAATCATCTAACCACCCACATGTGATCTTGTTGGGTGATATCACTTTGAACTTGGTTCCTTAATATATATTTTTAAATATGATTCCCTATATGACCATAGTTATTCCTCTTCAACTTACATGCATGGCCATATTGATTACTCCTATCATGTCATGTTCTAAAATTGTGGATCCTTTGATTCCATGTATATCCATAATGATTATCCTCTAATTTTGTGTATAGCCATAGTTTTTTATTATCTATCATCCCCTAGAATCCATCCATGATTTTTCTTGTTATCATGGAGTGGGTGTCCATATTTTGTAACCTTATTTTTTTGGAATATATTGGGTAAAGAGAGGGTTTTAGAAGGTCCCACAACCTTGATACAATAAGCCCATCAGGCCAGATCTAACATTAGTATTATCAAAACAAAAATACCCACGAGGATTCCAAAAGGAGAAACGAAAAAGAGACAAGCCAAGAAGAGGAGCAACTAAATAAGCTTCTTCAGCTCAGAGACAACATCTTTAGCTCTAGGGGAGCCCGATTCATTTGCAAGGAGATCCGCCAACTTGAGAAGCTCCGAACAGTCGTTTGCTAAGGCCATTCTGGTAGAATTCGTGAAGTCCTCCCAATCTTTGAGAGCTTTGAAAGCACGCTGAAGCTTACTCAGAATGGAGGAGATGATATCAGCTCTGTTCTGGTCCTTTTTTTCATCAGCATCAATATCAGCAGTGCTAAAGTCCATAGCAGGAGTGGAGAGAGGAGTGTCAGCAGTGGAAAATTTAACATTCGAGGGATCCTTAGAGCCAGCAGAGGGGGGATCCGCAACAAATTGATTGATATCACCCTGCTCCTCTTCCGAGGAGTCAGGGTACAGTTGAGCAAGCCCCAACAGATCCAACCGCACCAGAGAGACCCCGGGCTAGAAACAGGAGAATGAGCGCGTCCAAATGGCATTGGAGTCTTCCAGGAAGAGGCACGAGATGGGCGGTGGGAAAAGGGGGGAACAGCATCGGAGATGGGGGCTTCGCTAGGGGGGGCTCACGATGGCCACGTCGGAGTCTGAGCCAGAGGAAAGGAGCAGGCGGCTGGCGGCGCCGAGAGGAGCGGTGGGAAGAGGAAGAGGGGCGAGAAGGAGGGGAGGGGGAGCGGCGGCGGCGACCCAATTTGGGAGGAAAGCGGAGCAGGTCAGTGTGGGAAGTGGCGATGGAGAAAAGAAGGTAGAGAAGACCCTGGTGGAGGATGACTCCCTCGCCCCTCCCGAGCCAGCATAACAGAGTGCTCCCAGCGATTGGAAAAAAGAAATGCAGCTAAATTAATCTTTCTCCCCCAACGGAGGTGGGAGAGAATAAACAGATGGGGGCCAAAAACCAGACGGTACCTACCGTCTATGGTGAAGTACCTCATAATGGCTTCCGCCACTCTGTCCCAGGGCTGAGGGCAGAGAGTCGCGGGTATATCCTGACATATATTTCCCTTGGTCTGTCCCCCGGGGCATTGAATTCTTGTATCTCGGCGTGAAGGGAACGCCTGTAGTAAATATCACCCGCAGCAGGGAGCTCCCGGTGGCATCAGCGATGGCGTTCGTTGAGATGGTAAACTTAGTGCTGCCAATTTGAACACGCCCTCTCGACCACGAAGCCGTAACAGCATAAGACACTAAGGCCGAGTAACCAGACATTCTTTCCAGAAAAGTAGAGATCCCATTTTCCACTAAGATATTCCAGACCCTCGCCATCATTCCTAAGCGGTCTCGCAACTATCGGGCTCAAGGCGCTTCAATTTGCCCCCCCATGAGAAGAATATTAGAGCAATTACAGAGTCAGAGATAGGAACGGACGAGAGCCAGTCTGAACAAGATACCGGCAAATATATTAAAGCCCTGACGCCACCACCTCGGATGATTAATGTGTGCATAGAGCTCGTTCGTGCGGGGATTCGCTGCATCATAACTAGGCACCTTGATCAGGAACCTCGTGTCAAGAGTCATGTCAAATAAATTTTCCGTATTCATCGCCGCCATTTGAATGGACCAAAGCGCCCGGGCCGAAACCCCAGTCAGCTTCAGAGACCACCCGTCAGCATTGGAGTGCGTCAATTTGGGAAATCTGACAGAGTTCATTCGGGAAGTTCTCAGTCCAAATTTGGCTGATTTTCGATGAGGACACCCATGTTAGCTAGAAGAATCCGCCGCTCTATTACCTTCCTAGGAGGACGTGCTGGAATTGGACTTGAAGAAAGGATCTTTGAATGCTTCTAATATCAGCAATGATGTTTTTAATCGACCAGTGTCCAGGGTCATTGGAACAAGAGGAGGTTTATGATGTTGAGGGAGTCACTTTCCACTTGGAGGGGATCATTGCCCACCTTGATAGCCATCTCAAGACCCTTGAGGATGGCTAAGGCCCTCCGCACGATGGTTGGAACCAGAGTTGAAATTATGGGCAGAGGCAGCAACAATTAAACCCGAATAACAACGAAGAATGGCCCCTCCTCCGGACATACCTGGGTTCCCTTTCGAAGCGCCATCCGTGTTGAGTTTTCTCCATCCCCTAGGAGGGGGAAGCCAGCAAATCGAATTCCTGTCAGAATGGGTTTTTTTGCACGGAATGGATAAATACT
This sequence comes from Taxus chinensis, assembly GCA_019776745.2. Classification (NCBI taxonomy): domain Eukaryota; kingdom Viridiplantae; phylum Streptophyta; class Pinopsida; order Cupressales; family Taxaceae; genus Taxus; species Taxus chinensis. Next base: position 659,101,967 of record CM034155.1, on the reverse strand, counting down.
GCTGCCCACTCCAGGGTGTGACAGAACTGCAGTTTTTGTTGATATTTAGACCAAGTGGTCAGGTTGATATTTTCTTGGAGAGCCAGGCCAATCCGAGTAGCCACCCTGATCAGGATTGAGACTCTTGTCTTTGAAGATTCTTCTGTTTCTTTCTTTCCATATGCCCCATAAACCATGCGGGAGGAGGAGTTTCCAAGCCAACTTTAGAATCGGATGAGTGAAGGGGGGAGTACCATTGAGAAAGAGTATCCTGAATGGAATCCGGAAAGATCCAAAAAACTCCTAATCTCGATAGGAGCCACTGCCAAATATCATGCGAGAAAGAGCAATGGACCAGGAGGTGAGATGAGGATTCCTCTTCATTTGCACATAGGACACATTTGGTAGGAAGGGAAAACCCCCTTCTCTTCAGGTTCTCCCCAGAAAGGAAGGCATTTTTAGAGGAGAGCCAAGAGAAAAAACCTATTTTTGGAGTGATCTCCTTAGGCCAGGATTTTATAAGAGGGGGGCCCACATCAGCACAATGCATCGAGAGATAAGCAGCCCTAACTGAAAAGGAGCCCGAAGTGGATAGAGTCCAGATAATCTCATCTTCATTATGGGAATACGGGATGTAAATGGTGGAGAGCTGCACTCTAAGGGAGGACAGCAGGTCTCTTTGAAGGTCGCTGATATCCTCCCAATCCTTGATATCCCAAGAGGGGATGGAATTTATCCTCTGCCAATAACCAGAAGCTAATCTACCATGAATATTGATGATACTTCTCTTGATAGGGTCCCAAGAGGGGTTGAGATCAAGGGGATCAACACCAATCCAAGTATCCCTCCAGAAATCAATGAGACGCCCATTCTCGAACCTCCATTTAGTGCCAGCACGAATGATGGGGAGCGAACTACAAATGGAGTTCCATATGGAAGAGCCTCTAGTGGGGATGGAAGTGAGAAAGTCTTCATTGTTTGTTAAATACTTAGCACGGAGCAAGCGGGCCCAACAAGAATTGCCTTTAGCCACCTCCCAAGCGAGTTTTGCCAGGAGGGCCCCGTTCATCTCCTTTATTTTCCGAAGACCAAGACCACCGTGAGCAGTAGGTTTACAAACCTCTTTCCAGGCCACAAGGTGGATCCTTTTCTTTTCTTCAGTTCCAGACCACAGAAAGTTCCTTTGAATTTTTTCCACAGCCTCACTAACAGAGCTGGGAATTTTGAGCATGGACAGAAAGTAAGAAGGAAGATTCTGAAGAGTGGCTTTCACCAGCTGGAGCTTGCCAGCCTGGCTGAGGAGAGAACCTTTCCAAGCAGCAAGTTTTTTTTGATATCTTTCAATAATCGGATTCCACATAATTTTTGATTGCCTGCCATGGAAGAGGGGGATGCCCAGATAAGAGGTTGGGAGATCCACAATCGAGCAACCAAAAATATCAGCAATCTTCCTCTGAACTCTGGGGGGCGTGTTGAAAAAGGAGATGCTTCTCTTGATGAAGTTAACCGTTTGCTGCGAGGCTGATTGATATAAAGAAAGGATATCCATAATAGCCCTAGCTTCGATAACAGAAGCCAGACTCAGCAATAAGGTGTCATCAGCGAACTGGCTATGGGTGGCCGAGGGACAGTTAGAGGTGATTTTCAAACCAGAGATGATGGATTGATTTTTTGCCGCATCCAGCGCTCTGCTGAGGGAATCCGCCATAAGAACAAAGAGAAAAGGTGACAGAGGGTCACCTTGCCTGATACCTCTGCTACTTTTGAAGAAACCCGCAGGAATGCCATTGATCAGAATAGAGAAACAAGGGGTCGAAACACATGAGTAAATCCAGCTACACCAATTTTTGTCGAACCCAAATTTTTCCAGGGTCTTGATTAGGAAAGGCCAGCTGACTCTGTCAAAGGCTTTTTGCATATCCAATTTTAAGATCATACCAGGAGACTTCGCAAGGAGGGCCGAGTGAATGGCCTCATGGACAGTAATTATACCACCTTGAATAATCCTACCTTTTATGAATCCATTCTGATTGATGGAGATGAGGTTCGGCATAAGAGGTTTTAGCCTGGAAGCCAGCATCTTAGTGATAATCTTGTAAGACGTGTTGCATAAACTTATGGGCCGAAAATTGGAGATGTCCTTGGAGTTATGCACTTTTGGAGCCAAGGCCACAAAAGTGGTGTTCCATTCCTTTAGCAGATTATCATTCATCTGAAATTCATTGACTGCGAGGAAAAGGTCCTGCTTGATGATTTCCCAAAAAACTTGGAAGAAAGCAGCCGGAAAGCCATCCGGACCCGGGGCTTTATCACGCTTCATAGCAAAGACAGCTTTATGAATTTCCTCCATAGCAAAAGGCTTGGTAAGATTGTTGTTCATCTCAGGAGAGACCAGATGAGGAATGTGCTGAAGCATTTCATTCATAGATTGTTCCGAAGGAGCCAGATCAGCATGGAGAAGATTTGAGTAGAAGGATATAAGCTCATTGGATATATCAGAGTCAGCAGTAAGAAGAGTACCTGAAGACGACACCAACTCACGAATCTTGTCCCTAGCTTTATGTTTACAAGCAGTAATATGAAAGAATTTGGTATTACGATCACCTTGATCAAGCCAGAGGGCCCGAGAACGCTGCCTCCAGTAGGTTTCTTCTTCTTTAAGAGTGCTGTGATAATCACTGAGGAGGGAGATTTCCTGTTGGTGAAGATGGTCCAACCTTCCCACATTCTCAATTTGCTCAGAAATTTTGATCAAGCTCTGAGAAAGCTCCTTCTTGCGAACCTTGATGTTACCGAAGACCTTAGACTTCCATATTTTGAGCTGTTTTTTGACTTCTTTGAGTTTGCTGGAAAATCTGAACATATTGGTTCCTTCAATCTCAATATTCCACCAGCTTGCAACCAGGGGGGTCAGATGATTATTCTCAAGCCAAGCCAGCTCGAATCTGAAGGGAGGATTCTTGACATTCACCATATGGTTGGCGCTCAACAGGAGGGGGCTGTGATCAGAGCCAACCCTTGGGAGGGAGCTGAGATAAAAGTCCGGAAAGAGAGAAATCCAATCCATCGATCCAAGAGCTCTATCTAATCTGCATTGAATGTGATTCCTGCCCAATCTATGATTTGACCATGTGTAAGAAGAACCGTGTAGATCCATATCCAGAAGTGAATTTTCTCTAATGAAGTCAGCCAAAGCTTCCATGCTAGCCGGCATAGCAGGCATGCCCCCCTGTTTATCTGAGGGATAAAGAGGACAATTTAGATCACCCATTATGATAATTGGGATTTTACCACAAGAAACGATGAAGTTGGTGATATCCTTCCAAAGTTTTCCATGATGATTCTCCAAGTTTGGGGCATAAACATTGATAGCAATCCAGGAGGTGTCAGTACCAATTTCTTGAAAGAGGATACATAGAAAATTGGGGTGTTTGAACAGGCAATCCCCTTTAAGAATTCTGGGATTCCACAAGGTGCAAAGCCCCCCGGAGTTCCCAGTTGAAGGTTGAGATTCAAATGCAGCCGCAGGCCAGATTTTATGAAGCCGAACCTCAGTTTTTAGCTTAGTTTCCTGTAACATGATGATATCAGGTGAGTTCTGGAATTTGATGTCTTTGATGATTCTTTGCTTTTGCAGAGAGTTGAGCCCTCTTATATTCCAAGAAATGATCTTCATTTCTTTTGTTTGGATTTACTCCCCACCACCATGGGGATAGTACTTTGGGTTCCTTGCGCCACATTTGTAGCTGCTTCAAGCTGAAGTTTAACACTGCTTGGAGTTCTACCTCTAACTTTTTCCAAGCCTATATCTGGTTTCTTGTTGCTGCTTCTAGTGGAACGGTGATTAAAACAATCATCTGTGGATAGCTCCGAGGGAGAGGGGGCAGATTCAAAAACAGGCGGGCCAAGGGGAGGAAGGGAGGGAGGATCGAGGGAGGAGGGGATCGAGGGAAGGGGGGGGATGGAAAAGGGAGCAGGAAGCGGCGAAGGGGGGGGGGAAGAGGCAGCCAAAAAGCCTGGAATCGAAGGAGCCAGGGGTGGGGAGAGAGGAAGGAGGACAGAGGAGGGGGGAATGGTCTCAGCAGCAGGATCAGAGGGCTGGTCGAATTCTCCATCCTCCAGGAGAGCAAAGGAATTAGAAGTGGGGATGATCGGGGTCTCAATGGAGGACGATTTAGGTACAAATTTTTTCTTGAATTTTGGGATAGGGTTTGGGACAATGGTTTCGGTTGGGTTTAGAGGGGCAGCTGGAGGCCCTATGGCCAAGTTTTTTGCAGAAAGAACAAGCTTGAGGAATGTATTCATAGTCAATAGGCTGTCTCCAGTTCCCTAAGTCCGAGATAAGCTCAATGTCTTTTGGCAAGGGGCAACTAAGATCAGCATTAACACAGAAACGAGCATGAATAAATCTAGTTTTTGCTTTTGTGGCTTGATCTATAGCAATCAAAGAGCCTATAGAAAGTGCAATACCTTCAATGACCGCCGGATGCCAGAACTCCAAAGGAAGCCCCGGAAGGCGGACCCAGATTGGGGCTTGAGTCATGGATTCCGTGTGTGGGTTGAAACCAGGAGACCATTTCCTGAGATAAAAGCCCCGCCTGCCAAAGAACCACGGACCTCCCAGCAGCGCTCTAGCGAAATCTTCTTTCAAGCTGAAAGAGAATAAGATGAATCCATTAGGCATAGCCACTATTTCAAGTGCTCCACATGGTTGCCATTTTAAACGAGCCCATTTTTTTATATCCTCCAGTGGGGGCCTAGGGCCCATCAGCGTACCCACCAAGGACAGGTCACGAGAAGCAGCAGCAGCCTCCGTGATATGAGTGGGGATGCGCAGGGAAAAGGACCCTTCTGACAGTGAAGGGGAAAGCTTATCCGCGCCGTGTGCTGATGTGGAAGCGTCCACGACTCTTGACCAAGCTAGAGGCTGTGAGGGAGAGGGCCCTGACAGGGGGGCCCCCCGAACCGGACCAGGAGGGTCCGGCATTAGAAAGGGGACCAGAGATCGCAGACAGAAGCAGCAGGCAGAAGCGGCAGTTTTTTTTTTGGTGGAGGTGAAGTATATATTTTGTAACCTTATTATTTGTAATATTTGCTTCTAATTTCTTTACCCATTCCACCTTCTTTATTGCTAGTTCTTTTTTCTCTTGAGTGGATGAATAATTATTTTATTTTTCTTCATATTCTTCCTGTTCTTCTCCCAAGTATTCATTATTATCTTGTTTTACAATAATGAGAATCATGAAAATACTCTATCATAACCTATATTTGTTTCATACTAAGTGTGATATCCTATAAGACGACCTTCTTTCTCTTTTACCAAATATTCATGAACTTATACTCGGAATTAGGTTTGATTCTTCCCAACATTTTATGTACTTTTTATTCATTGATATTATTTTCTTGAACATGCATATGTTTAGCCACATCCATGTCGAGGTTAGAATTGTTTCTAGGGTTTATGGATAAAATTACCTTATTCCTTTGATTACATCCATAAAACTAAAGTAATGAAGCTTTATTACATGGAGCTATACTATCTAAACCTTTATTCTCCATCTCTATATTTCTTATTACATCATCGGTAGCCTCATAATGATTAACATTATGTTCCTCTTTTCTTCTTCTTCTTCTTCATCTACATCCTCCTCCTCAACATCATCATTATTTTCCTCTTCTTCTTCTTCTTTATCCTATCTACAAAAAAATATGTTCTAATTACTCTTAATATGACTAACCATACCTATCCTTTTTCAACCAAGAGATCCACTTTGTGCTATACCACTAAGCCAAAGTAATAATATTCACATCATTTCTATAAAAAAAAAAAATTCTCCTTAAATTTGAGCCATAAATGTTTATAATCAATCCCACCATTTTCATAAAAATATTTCATCCCTATGATAAAAAACAACTAAGGTTTCAAGAACACTAGTATAAAATATATCTCCTTCAACCAAACTTTGACATGAAAATTTTGAGTTAAATTTGGCCTCAAATCTAAAAATACAAATTAAAAAACCCCAGTATATGTTTGTGAGCTTTACAAAAATATAAATAAATAAGAAAAATTACAAATTACAATGTATGGAGTGAATTCATGAAAAACCCTAAAATAAAATAACTCCTTCAAACTAGCTTAGAGAAGGCTAAAATTTGGATTGTATATTCCTCAAATAATTCTCATAATTTAGTCAAATAAATTAAAAAATATTCACAATAGTTTGTGAGATATACATGAATCTTGAAAATTAGGGGTTTTACCCATATTGTTTCCTAAATAGAGGCTATACTTAAGGTAAGGCAACAACATACAATACTACTTAAGGAAGATATAAATCCACAATATCTCCCAAATAGGAATACTAATTTTAGGAGGAAACCTCTAAATATTTATAACTAATAGAAGACTCTTCACACACTTCACTCCCATCATAATGATATTTATCTCCTTTATACAGAAATACATTATTATTATTCACTAGAAGATAATTAATCATAATGTAGGAAGATTCACTACCCAATATAATCATTCCATAGTTTACTCATTTGATCCAATATATTATAATCATATAACGTACTAGGATGGATGTGCACCATATGTCACATCTCCATCAACGCATATACATTATTATGTCATATAACTAGGTACATAATTTTTTTAAAATCAATATTAACAAACATAGGGATTTTTCGTTAGAGACTGATCCATTCCATACCTACCCAATAAACAACTACATTTTCCAAAACACCTACATTGAAATAAAAATGTATGCTTGGTTCTAACAATGAAAGGGAGAGGATGTATACATCTAAGAGTTATATATTTTGCAATGATTTAATAAGAAAAATAATGAGTTTTATGAGTCTCCAATTAGGTATGAGATTAGGATCTGTGACAGTGGGAATGAATTTCATATTACCCTGATTGATCAAGGCTCCCAAAGAGTTAGTGTGTGTAGAGAAACCTCCACGGGGTAACTATAAAAAAACACTAGATTTTTTTATTTTTTGTTTTGCAACCGGAATTTCTAAACTACCCAAACACAACCAATTATGGAAGTTGATTCCTCTTAATTTCCTATTCATACTCCTAATCATCCAAGCACATGAAAACATTATTATACAATAAATACTAATAATCAAAGTTATCTAACGTCTTAAGTTAAGATGTGTCATACATTTCAATTTGTATAATTTGTTTCAGTAAATAACATAACAGAATTAACTGTACAAAAACCAATAAGTACAAATAATTATATAATTTCACATATTAATTGGTCATCCAATTAATTTAAGAATTTCACTTAAATTCATTAAGCATTTACAATCATTCCATTCTCATAAGTGCATCAAAAATCATAAGTACTATTCCAAGGATTAGATCACTTATTCATTTATTCATAATGTAATATAATGTTTAAAACCTTGCCATAGATTAAGTATACATGATCCATTTATTCCATTTAAGCATGATCAATATAATTCATGGTATTTCTCATTCCTTTCATATTAAACAATCCATCTAATGAATTATGTTTTCCATCATGCTCAGTAATTAGTACATTGATCATTTTGTAAGTATCAATCATAATGTATTTCATATAAATAATGTTTCCAACATACATGATTTCTAATACTCAATTTGATTATGAGAAGTCAATAATCCATGCTTAAATTTCCTTTGTCACATGTACATAAGCCTTCATCACTTATAGTCAAATGCAATAGTTACATCATGATTAATAGTCAACTTTCAAAAAGTTACAAATATAAAATGTTTACATTCATTTATCTTAAGTAAAAGAATACATATCATGCATAGAATACATCAAAACTATGATCATGACTTCACGTTGACTTTCTCCATAGATCCATCCAATACTAAATCTATACAAATAAGATAAAGAGTATAATAGAATCAATTTGTAACCAATATCCTTACGAATCACCACACACCTCTCACAACCGAGAGTGGCCCTACCATTCATGAGAAGGAAGATGCGAGTAATTAATAAGGTAAGAGATAATTTCATGTGTAATAAATTCACCCAAAATCGATAGACTTATGAATAGGGTAGGATTAAAAATACATCCTAGAAATAATATTAAGCAATGAATATGCTCTTGTTCAAGAGTCTCAAGATAATAGAAGGTAACCCCCTTACTGAAATTTGACAATAAACTAAGGAACAATGAGTCTTACATTGACTATATGTGAGGGAAGACTCTGAATCTATCTACAATAAACATTTAATACATAACAATTGTCACATGTGAACCAATCTATTTAGTTACATAACCATATCATACATGTCACTACCTAATCCATCCAATGTACTATGGCATGAAATAATCTCACTAAATAATCATGAGGAAAAATTTTAATTATATCCACAGTATCCCCTGTACCCCTTAAAACATGTAATGTTTAAACTTTTCATTAGGAAAACCTACCCAAATTTATAGATAACATCCTATCTCAATAAACATATCTAAGTACTTCCTTTCATAGTTTTATCAATAGGCCTCTAATTCATACTCAAGTAACTAGCAACCCTTTAGAGTGTCTCGTAAAACCTAAAAGCATTGTCATTACAATGATCATAACCGTAGTTCGAAAAAACATCACAAGAGAATTATATTGTCCCATAAATAGTATTATAGCATATGTTGTAGTTTTATGTGTTTCAATTTCTATTAAGGAATGATATTTATCTTGACATAGTTTTAAAATGGTCTATTTCATTTTTAGTGTACCATTTCGAGTATCTAACTCATACTCAATTTTACCCTTAAATAAGGGTTCCATGTTTAACAAGTAGTGTCCTAGCTATATGGCTTCTTAGTTTAAAGAAACAATACAAGATGAAATTTTACCAAAATAATAATAGTATCCAACAAATAATACCATTCATAAACATCCCATATAATTTACGAGTGTCATGATTACAAAAAATATGAATGGGGTTTGTTCACTTAGTTATATTCATAACTAGGAGTATCACTCTAGTAATAATATGCAACTGTCCCATACTACTTACAAGAATCATGATTAATAGAATCTTAAACCAAGGTTGGTGAGGTCATCATCACATAATTTATGTAGTGTTCGCTCCCTTTACACATTTTTACAGCTCGGATGATAGCCCTTCATATTTGTTTCATTGTATATGTATATGATTTTGACGTTTAGTACACTAGATGAATTGGATGATAGGCATTATGAGTTATATGAACTGAGGCATAGAGTGCTATAAACATTTTTATACCAGTATGACATACTTTTTTTATTTCACTAACCATGTAGAGATAATTTTGTCACATTTATATGTTATTTGATTTCTTGAACTAACCTTGGAGGGATTAAATGGTGTGTATGACCGAATTTATGTTTATGTGTATGTTATATGTTTGATCATGGATAGACTTATCATGATATCTATAGATGTATGGGTTTACTTTGTTTATGAGACACAATGAAAAGTTTGAAATGCGTTAATTGAATCATATATGTAGATGCTCATAATGAAATTGAAATGTCATTTTAATTGTTGATTTTGATTGTGAATAGTATGATGAGTTGTTTGGGTGTCCATGTTGGGATTTAGTTCATTTTCACATGGTTATATATGGATGTATATTTTGTTGTGCAATATTACTCTTGTTTGAAGTGTGTAAGTGATGAACGGGTAAATTTAGAAAAAATAATATAAAATACCAAATTGAGGAAGGGAGAAGGCCTAACTACCCAACAATGCCACGTTTTAGCCAAGGGTCACCCAATGAGCACTTGTGTGTGTGTAAAATTATGTCAAGTGACGTAAATTGTGATTTATTTTGTTTTATTTTTGAATAAATATTGTCACGTTTTCTTTATTTGTGACTTTTGAAAAGTGAAATTTTGTGTTTTTGGTTAAGTGTGTTTAATTTGGGTTAGTTAATTGTGTGTGAGACAAATTAATTATGTTGTCTTTTGCTCTGAGCTGAGTAAGTTGGACTTAAAGTACAAACTCGAATTTGGCCTTTAGGCCCATTTTTGGAAGAGTGCAGAGAAGGGTTACCTCTTCCACTCAAAGGACCCCCAAATACCCATGGGAAGGTGGGACTTTTCACAAAGTCACTTTTCCTCAAGATGAGATTTTTCTTCTCTTTTACACTCTTTGATTGATTGATTTGATTTGATTTTTACTTATTTTGATTTTGGAGATTGCGTTGGGATGAACATTTTGGAGTGTGGAAGGAAACTTGTTATACCTATATGTCTTTTGAGTTTATCACCCTCATACCTCTCTTACACATTTTTAACACCTTTTTAATTGATTGTTTGATTTGTGTACTCCATTTTGAGAGCACATGGACTTGTCTAATTGGCAATCCCATGTGGATGTCACATCACCCTTCTCTCTTAAATTTTTATAAATATATTCAAGTTTGGAGAAAAGATGTTTCATGCCCATTTGTTTTGAAAAATTGTTTGTTGGATTGGATAGCTTTTTGAAGAAAAACTTGTGAAAGTTTGCTTGGATTTTGGATTGCTCAAGTAGACAAGATGCTCCCAAGGTAGGCCTATTTTACCGTAGTTATTTCTTTAACCTGATTTTTGCTTGCATGTATTTATTTTTGTTTCATGAAAGTTGGAGTTTGAGTAATGAATGACCATAGAAATGGCGTGGGAGGAAAGTAGTCAAACTTAGTAAAAATTATGCCTTTTGGTAGAGTGGAGAGTTAAGGGGTTTATTTGTAATCAAAGTAATAATCAAAACTTATTGGTAGAGTGGAGAGAATAAGCTTTTTTATTATGTGTATATTATACCAATCTTATGTTTTTGTGTGAGATTTATGGAGGGATGAATTTTATATTTTCTTTGGCAATAATCAATGCCTTTTGGTGGAGTGGAAGGGAAAAGAGTTGGAGTGAATTTGTTTTATTGAAGGGAGTGTGAGATGGATTCTTACCATCTCACTTGGGAGGGAAAACGAGAGCATGGCTACTCCTTTCTCTTTTGGGATTCTAGTGAAAATCCTCTGTGTTGTTTGCTCCCTTGAAATTTTGTTGTTAATTTGATTGTTTGCTTGTTGTGTTCATATGGGATAACATGTGGATATTCCTACTTTGTTGGGGCTAGGGGGTCAATGTGAGAGTTTCTCTCTTCCATTAAAAAGGGTGGGAGGAGAGCGTTGCTCCCTCAACTTTTTGGTTGTTCCATGTTGACTTTGGTAGAGATTAAGTGAAGAAGACTATGGGTTCTACCCTCATTGTTGAAGATAGTTATTATTGCTTTGAGAGCCTTTTGTATTGTTTAAATGAATTGTAAAGTTGAATCAAGCTTTAAGAGCTTTATCCTCATATGTATCGTAGTTGAAATTTGTTTGAAAACATTCATGTTGTAATTGGAAAGTGATTGAAGTTTTTGTACATGTTATTGAAAAGTTAGTCTTAGGTTTAGATCAATTTGTTTGAAATATGGAAAAATAATTTTTGCAATTCTCATGTATGAAATTTCTTGAAATAATGAAATGCACGCACGCACGCACGCACGCACGCACGCACGCACGCACGCACGCACGCACGCACACACGCACGCACGCATGCACGCACGCACGCGTCCGCGCACGCACACGCACATGCACACACACACACACGCACATGCACATGCACACGCACATGCACACACACACGCACACGCGCGCACACACACACACACACATGCACACGCACAAACACACTAGTATAGATATCTTAAATACATCTATCTAAAATATGTCGAGAGATATCATTCATGAGGAATCTATTTAATTATGCAAGTGCAATATATAAGTGTACCAAAAAAATATCATTTAAGTACATGATTGTGTCAGTCTCAAAAATATCCATTAAAAAAATACCCAAACATTACTACATGACTAAGATATTAATTTTTTTTGATTGAATTATCCAAAAACAAAAGAAAAAAACATTTAAGTGATAGTCCAATAGAATCCAAATTTATGAATGAACTGTCACATGATAGTCAAATGAATTTCAAATTTAATGTTGAGAATAAAAGTGAACAATACACTCCATTACAACCTTTCCTGCCACTGTAGAACACCTCTTGGTGTAATACACACACACACAAAAGAATTTGTTGATAAATTGTTATAAGAAAAATATATATTATATCTCTATGTAATAAAATGTATTAATGTATGTTTATAAATAGATAAATATACATTAAATGTAACCATAATAATATTTACAAAAAATATATATTTACATTTTACTATTGGAACTGCACATTATATTAATAAAAATATAATAGAATTACAAGAGTAAGGGAAACCAAACAACTCATAGTCCCATAAAAAATTCATGAAGATACAACAAAATGCGTAAAGGGGAAACAAAAACAAGTGCCAAGAGGACAGAGATCAGAACCACATTAAAACATCAAACCAAACATCCTTAAGCAAAAATTACCATTCTGGGAGGAGGATGATCATCCCAAGGAGGGATGTAAACTCCACTAGAAGGGTCAGCCAACAGAGGATCAACCTACTATCCATCCTGATAGGGTAATTGGATTTACAGAGGAACCATAATTCCCCAACAAGGGGTCAAAGAGCCAAAAAATGATTGAGCTCCATGAGGAGGAGATGTCCATCATGGAGAAGTAATCACTTCTTTCCAATGTGGAGGAGGACTCCAACCCATCCTCAAAGAGGATGGAGCTGAAGGGTGACCCTGGGGAGAGGAGGAGTTGGCATGGCAGTGATGGAGGACGTGGCACAGTAAAGGTTCAGGAGGGACATGACTCATCGTGCATGGAACACTCCCCCATTGAGCAAGTAGTTCCTACAGGTAGGAAAACTCCAAAGTAAATTTTTCAACTTGAGCTTGAATATGTATGCGTACAACAGAGAAAATAACCACTTTATCATTAGTGGAAAAAAATAAACAGAATGATCATTTTGGAAGATAATAACATTACGAGATTTCCAAATTTTAAAGAGACTACTGGCTCCAAAAAAATGCCATAAAGAGTCTGTAGAAACCTAAAATTGGTTATCCAATTTAGTGTCCCTCGTGCGCGTTTGCTCTCTCACGTAACCTGGGGCACGTTTATATCACCACTATCCCCTTGGGGTATTATTCAATTTGTGATTTAAACACCTATCCTAAGTTTAATTCACCCCATTATGTTTTACCCGTGAGTAATTAAATATTAACTATTTAATTACACCTTTTTACATGTATCATAACCACTTATCTACCCCATATCTATTCTATCCATATATCCCCCCCTATTTCTTCTCCTCCAAACCAAGCAGTGGGATATTTCCTGTATTTGAGGTGGAGGGATCACTCTTATCTTTCCAGAAATCGCTCCTTTTGGCCATTTCGGGAGTCTGTTCCATGATCGGCGCCGACCGGTACTCGGTCGACGCCGTTTTTTCGGAACGGCGCCGATTACAAATAGAGGTCCAGAACTCAGTTCTGGAGGGACACAGATTGGGAAAGAGATAGATTGTAAGAGACACAGATTGTAAGAGAGAGAACGAGAGAGTTTTGAGCATCAAGTGTGAACATTATCTATCGAATGAGAGCGAATCTTGTCCAAATCAATCCCTGAGAGGAGCACCGTTACTCTACTCTTATCACATCAACATCGCACGTCTCCATTGATTTTCTGGTGACTCTGTTCCTGCATCCAGCACAGGTGGAGCCTTGCCAGTATCTCTCCGGCTTCTGCAGATCCAACAGACGTTGACGATCTTGCCTTCGTTTTTTGATTCCCAAATCTTCTCGCACTTTGTCTCGGATCGACGCCGATCTATATCAGTCGACACCGATCTGGAACCAGTCGACGCCGATCTATATCAGTCGACGCCGATCTGAACCAGTCGACGCCGATTCTACATAATCGATGTCGATCATCCTGCAGACAAGTAAAAGGACATAGGTAACACAAATCCAGCTTTGTTTTCACAGTTCCGTGTTTTCTGTTGCTTTCTGTCTGTTGTTTAGATTCTGTTTAGATCTTGCAATTTCGAGATCTGTTCCATGATCGGCGCCGACCGGTACTCAGTCGACGCCATTTTTTGGAACGGCGCCGATGTACAAATAGAGGCCCAGAACTCAGTTCTGGGAGACGCAGATTGTAAGAGAGAGAACGAGAGAGTTTTGAGCATCAAGTGTGAACATTATCTATCAAATGAGAGCGAATCTTGTCGCAAATCAATCCCTGAGAGGAGCACCGCTTACTCGGGTACTCTTATCACATCAACATCGCACGTCTCCATTGATTTTCTGGTGACTCTGTTCCTGCATCCAGCACAGGTGGAGCCTTTCCAGTATCTCTCCGGCTTCTGCAGATCCAGCAGACGTTGACGATCTTGCCTTCGTTTTCCGATTCCCAGAATCTTCTCGCACTTTGTCTCGGATCGACGCCGATCTATATCAGTCGACACCGATCTGAACCAGTCGACGCCGATCTATATCAGTCGACGCCGATCTGAACCAGTCGACGCCGATTCTACATAATCGATGTCGATCATCCTGCAGACAAGTAAAAGGACATAGGTAACACAAATCCAGCTTTGATTTTCACAGTTCAAGTGTTTTCTGTTGCTTTCTGTCTGTTGTTTAGATTCTGTTTAGATCTTGCAATTTCGAGAGTCTGTTCCATGATCGGCGCCGACCGGTACTCCGGTCGACGCCGATTTTTCGGAATGGCGGCACTGATTACAAATAGAGGCCCAGAACTCAGTTCTAGAGGGACACAGATTGGGGGAGAGACAAATTGTAAGAGAAACAGATGGTAAGAGAGAGAACGAGAGAGTTTTGAGAATCAAGTGTGAACATTATCTATCGAATGAGAGCGAATCTTGTCCAAATCAATCCCTGAGAGGAGCACCGTTACTCTGCTCTTATCACATCAACATCGCACGTCTCCATTGATTTTCTGGTGACTCTGTTTCTGCATCCAGCACAGGTGGAGCCTTGTTAGTATCTCTCCGGCTTTTGCAGATCCAGCAGACGTTGACGATCTTGCCTTTGTTTTCCGATTCCCAAATCTTGTCGCACTTTGTCTCGGATCGACGCCGATCTATATCAGTCGACACCGATCTGGACCCAGTCGACGCCGATCTACATCAGTCGACGCCGATCTGAACCAGTCGACGCCGATTCTACATAATCGACGTCGATCATCCTGCAGACAAGTAAAAGGACACAGGTAACACAAATCCAGCTTTGTTTTCACAGTTCCCTGTTTTCTGTTGCTTTCTGTCTGCTGTTTAGATTCTGTTTATTACTTTGATTAGAAAATCTAGTCCTGTACGTACATCTTTTATCATGTATGCTTCTTTACTTAATTGAAAACGTGGACTGACATCTGCCGAGGGAGCTTATCGCTTCCCGGACCCGCTTCTCGGGCAGTCCACCTAAATATCTTTTAACGTGGTTTTTTTCTGTCAAGCATCGGTGTCTCGCAGGTTACTTGGATCTACTGTGCTAGAATTGCTCATGTGCGCCCGTCTTATCTACATCGGCTTCCTTATCCGTCTACATCTTCGGATCTTGTCCATCAGGTATCAATTTCATTTGAGTTTTTCAAGGTTTTTGTGTTTAGTTTGGTACATTGACTTGGACAGGTAACAAGCGCGAAATTCTTGATCAATATTCTGGCACACCCGGTGGGACCCAACCAAAGTCCCTTATTGGTAAGTTCATCTCTTTTTTTTAGTTTTGAGCTTTGTTCTTTTTTCTTCACTGATTTTTATCAGTTCTGCTTGAGCATTTCCTTTCATCGTTTCAATCTTGCTCTTTATGCGAAATTGTTATTTTCTTGAAATTTTTTCTAGTTCCTTAAAATAGAAATTTTCGTTTCACCATTATCTAGATATATCTTTTTGGATTTTGTTTGGTGTTTGCTTAACCTTTTCTTGTGGAGCACTTTGCTTGTTCGTGGGATTGTTCAAGGGGAAGAGCTCAAAAACATGCTTTTTGAAGTCCACACTCCTTGGAGAGCTAAATTTACAGGTATTTCTCTTTTACAGTGTTTTCTCCTTTTTAGGAACGAAAAAACAAAACAAAAAACAAAACAAAAAAAACTTTCTTTGTTTGTGGTCTATCACATTTAAACATTTCAATTTTTGGTGCTTAAAAAAGAATTTAATCGCATTTGGGAAAGAATCTGTTTTGATTTGTCTTCATCAAAATCAAACACTTTGTTTTTAAGTGCTTTAAAAAAAGAACTCTTTCTTTGTCATTTCTGCTGTATGTTTTTCATCTAGTTCTAATTAGGTTGGAAAATTGATCAAAATCGGTAGTGACACTATTTGATTTTTTATTTTTCACCCTTGCACACAAAGCCAAAAACACTAGGTACAAAGCATTTAAACAAAAATTCTTTCCCTGGCCTCACCTACTTGGAAGTGACATCCAAGAGGAAGAGCCTACGCGGTACTCGGGTTGCGCTATAAATTCACAGAAGTTCTGGTATATATTGGCAAAGCACCTGACTCCCTTATCGCAGCGGTGTGTGAAGTGCGGGGGTAGGCCCCTATATCAAGCCACGTACCGGTATTTTACTGAAGTGCCTTCGAGACTCCTCACCAAAACATCCTCCAAACCATCCTTAGTTTGGCTATCTGAGTAGTTCCTGTTCTAAAAAGCCTTCCCTAATATTTTCTTTCTTAAAAGCATAAAAACTTAAAAGAGATAATCACCTACGCTGCTTGAATTATTTGTGCATTAGTTAGGTCAATCTTCTTTTCTTCTTGTTTATGACGGTCATCACTCAGTTACAATCTAGAAGAATGGCTCAACTAGCCCCTTCTTCCTCCGAGATCACCGCTAGTGTGGATGTTTCGGCACCCCCCAGGTCTTCCTCGGGACCGCTGTTAGTTGGTTCCCCATCCTGGTCATATAATCCTTTCTATCAGGCCAAAGCAACCCCATCACGTCCAGCTTCCCCTAGTCCTTCAGAAATATCATCTGCTTCTGACTTAGAGTATGTTCCTCATGGGGATCCTGAATTTCAGGCACTCCTTGATCACAATCCGGTAGCCCTCATGGACTACCTAGTACACAAGTCTATTCAAATATCTGATCAGGGACCACCAATCCAGCAAGTGTACGATTATTCTCGTGAACCATCCCAGGCTTTTGTAGAACAGTTAGCATCATTTTTCTCGCCTCGAGCCACGGAAGAGGGTGGCGCACCTGTGCCTCCTTTATTCTCTTCCACTGACCATATCGACTAGTTCTCAAATAGTCTTACCTATTCCTAACGCCGCAGTTACCTCAATTATTTCACAACCTACTTCTGAGAGGTCCTCTTCTCTGGCTATAATGAGTGCATCTACGCACCCGCATATTGCTGTTAAATTCATCTATGCCGTCCATTGTGTCCCAGGGTCAGTACCCCTTTATGAGTCAACCCCCTTCGACTAGTCAGTTGGTTCCTGCTTCTCGTCCTCCAGTGGGTTTTTCTTCCAATGCTTCCAGCAACAGTTACCTTCACCCATCCTCTAGCATCGGCGCCCTTAATAACTAATCCGGCAGTAAAAAGCCTCTTTCAGGTCTTGTTCCCCACCATGTCCAATCAAATCGGCACCCATGTTCCTCAATATGTTCCGATTCAGTCAACAAGCATAGGAGTCCACCAATCACAGGCTCCGTCCGTCATCCAACCTTCATTTTCTCAACCACTTAATATCTCATAGCCTGCCTATACACAGGCTCCTTCACAACAAATACCCCACCAGGCGTCACCCAGAACACCTGGTTACTCCTCTTATCATCCTATCAATCAACAAATGAATCCCCCATTGACACCTCAACAACATCCACCATTTTCTTCTTATGTAGGACATGCTAGTGTGCCTCCTCCTCAATCTGACGTGGTTCAAATTATTTTCAAGAAAATCATAGACTTGGAAGCCTCCACCAAAGGGGCTCGTCCTTCATACTCTTTTGAAGAAGTGTGTAATGAACCCATTCACCCCTCTGTGGCTTTTAAGCCTTATCCTCCCCAATGGGAACTTCCTAAATTTTCAAAATTTCATAGTCAGGAGGACCCTCAACAACATTTGTGAGCATTCAAACATGCTTGCTACCTCATAGTCCAGGATCAGGAGCTTATGCTTCCATACTTTTCCTATGTCTCTAGCAGGTCCTGCTTTAGACTGGTACAATAACATTCCTCAACATTCCTTATTTTCTTTCTCTCAATTGGCCCAAATGTTTGTTGAAAACTTTTCAATAAATATCACGCATAAGATCTCGATTACAGATCTTTATAACATTTGTCAATTCGATGATGAGTCTATTGCAGACTTTGTCACTCGTTGGAGAGGGATAATAAACCAATTGTCTTTCTCCCTTCCTCAATCCCAACAGATCGAGTTGTTTACTCGATCTTGTGCTAATCATATTTCTTCCACTTTAAGGATCCAGACCTTTCATACATTTGAAGAAGCCTTTACGATGGCACGCAAACTTGAGTCTCGCGCCATTGAATAAGGGAAGTTAAAACTTCGCTCTAAATCTAAACCAAATTTTTCTCGGTGTACCAAATCAAATCCTTCCACTTCTAAAGACAAGAATCAGGGATCCACCAACGCTATCATATTAAAAACATCACAAGCCGATAACACTTCTAATCAAACACCACGAAGAGACTCCTCATCTTCTCGAAAAGGGTCCTCGTCATCTCGATCTTTCACTTCGTTGGGGGAATCATATGCTTCTATCCTGGAAAAAATGTTGGAAGTCCACATGATCGAACTTCCCCCCATTAGGAATATTGATGAAAGCCAAGAACGTCCATTTTGGTATAGGGAAAATGACTTATGTCATTAACATAGAACCAAAGGTCATGACATTGAACGATGTCAGACCTTCAAAAATCTTGTCCAGAAATTCATTGATAAAGGCGAGCTCATTCTGGATAACCCAAATGCTCCCCCAAATCAAGCACTAGATGTCTTTAAACAACCTTTTCCCAATCATTCCCCAAACCATGATTCTTCAGAGTCTCAAAAACCAAACACTCATACTATCAGCTTCATCTCTACTAAAGAATCTTCTTCTAAAACTAAGCCATTTGCGAACACATCGACCAAATCAGAACCTCCTTTCACTTCGTTAATCGTTGGGATTCCACCATCTTCAGATAAGCCTGTCTTTGAATATTCCAACATTGTTAGATACGGATTCACCTCTCTCTGCTTCTTTGTCTGATCTTCCATCCATACCCGAGACAGTATCATCCTCATCTGTCTCATCATCAGACATTCTTTCAATGCTCGAGGCAATTACATCCCTTCGAGTTTCCACCGCGGATACATATACTTCTGTTTCTCCCATTTTTGCTGCGATTATGCCATTGGTGAACGTTACCTATAATTGTGCCGACTTCGACAGAAGCGTCTTCGATTTTGACTCTTCACGTTTCCTTTCCTACAGTAGTTTCACCCACAATTACTGTACCAGAAGTAGTTCCCTCGCAAGGAACTGTTTCTTCATCACTCACTTCTTCCATCACCAATGCTACTTTTCCTATTAAGGGGAAATCTAAAGAAGTAGCACCAACACCTATACGCTCGGTTCCTGAACTTAGACCGAGACAACCGAAATCTAACGTTGCATCATAAGTACCTCCCCATTTGCTTCCCCCGAAAAGGTTACAATCACCTTATGCGGTTTGAAATTGTCACCATCCCTGAAAAGGAAAGCCCATATTTCGAACCATCAAGACTCTTGGTGCTTTCCCTCAAAAATCTCTCTTTGCGCCTCATAAAAGATTTGGATTTGTCCGCTGAGAAGGCGTCTTCTTCTAAAAACTTATCAAAAACATCATCTTCTTCTACAACACATTCTTCACCAGCACCTCAAAAAGTGGACTTACCTACTAAAAAGACGTCACCTCTTTTATCAGAATCATCATCTTCGGCACCCTCTGTTCCTCCGATTATACCTACTTTAGGAGCTTCTCCCTCATCTAAATCAACATTATCTAAATCATCATTAGTTTCGACCAAGCATCCTCCCTTATCTCTGAAGACCAAAACACTTGTCACATCTCCATCATCTTCAAAATCTGTTTTAGGGGCTCCTCCTCCACCGAAATCAATCATGTCTCACTTACTTCCATCTCAAGTGCCCAAGGCTGCTCCTCCAGATGTCCAAAAAAACAAGATGATCCCTAAAAAGACTGTCAAACCTAACATGCAGGTTCTTTTACCTCGGCAGTCTGTTAAAGTAAAAGAGGCACCTTCACCATCTCTGTCCTCATCTTTTTCTACCGGGTTCTATACTGAAATCCTTCACCAACTTATCCAATCTTCATCCATATCTCTTCCTCCGATTAAACCCTATAACCCTAAAGGAGTTAAACCTACCTGGTTTAACTCTGATTTGATTTGTGCTTACCACCGTACCCAGGGTCATGATACTGAGGGATGTAAAGCTCTTCAATATGTCGTCAACAACATTTTGGAAGAAAGTGATCTTTTGCTGGAGGAGGAGGAACAAGTATCTCCTGTCATCTTAGCTCCATCTGAGCCCAAACGATCTACTCAAACCTATACTTCTATTGATTCCACTCCAAATGATCTTCCACCTTCTCAAATCGACACAATTCATATCGCCACTAGAACCCAAAAGTATGATAACCCATCCTCATCTACAGCATCTCGACCACGGGTTGTCATTTCTGCAGCCCCCGAAGGAGTTCCTCCTTCCTCATTAGCCCCGAGACCTCGAGTCTCTATTCGTGCTGCACCTCGGGCTCAAATTCCTGTGTCAGTTGAGGAGAGTGTTATGAAACAACTCACCCAGGCTCTGGTCAAAATGTCTCTTTTTGACCTCATTCAATCCTCTCCACAACATCGCCAGGCTCTGATTAATAATCTGCGTCGCATCGTAGTGAATTCAAATGAGTCCCATCCCTTCAAGATGGTTGTTGGATTGAATAGACCATCAACCACCATTTCTTTTGAAGATTCAAAAATTCCTTCTCTTTCTTCCGAGGATTTGGAGGCTCCCCTCTTTATCACAGTCCAAATTGACAACACTACATTAAAACGCATTATGATCGACAGTGGTCCTGCACTCAATGTCATCTCCTCGCACACATTCGAGCAACTTAAGTTACCAAAGAACGTAGTGTCACCCCCACCTTTTGCTCTTCAATCATTTAACGATCAGCTAGCAGTTACTTTAGGAACTGTGGTCCTACCCATTCGAGTAGGTAAGAAGCTTCTTCACGAACTCTTTTACATTGTTGAAGGGAAATTCCACTATAATATGATCCTCAGACGCTCCTGGATTCGTGCAATGCATTGTGTCCCATCCACCCTCCATCGATGCTTAAAATATCAATATGAGGGCAAAATCTATACTCATCCAGGAGATCCTTTTCCTTCCGCACAATGCGAAATGACCATAGGGTCTGCCCCTCTAAAGGAAAACGCTTGTTCTCCTGACGGGGCCTCATCTTCTTCCATACCTGCAACCAAATTACCAGATTTACAAAATTTAGAAGAGACATTACAGCGTTTCTCACTGGGAGAGCTTCCTCTCCTTTCTTTTGACGCCCATCTCAAACCTAGTGAGTATGGTAGACTAGACAAACAACCTGAATATCAGCCAGGTCTTGGTCGCATCGTCACCATTGGTCTACCCAATCAACAGACTAATTTCATTTACGGTGGTCTTGATATGCCTCACTATCACCTGGATTCTCCTCCTAGGACCAAACCTTATTTAACAGGGTTCGATTGTCTACCGAATCCCATATTTGCAAAAACTTATTTATATCGATGCGTGTGGAAGGGCTTTGGCTTGGGTAAATATGAACAAGGTGTACATGACCTCGCATCCATTCCAACTCTCAAGCCACATCAAAAATTTGGTTTAGGATTTAAACCTCTTTCAAAAGCCACCATCACTGTTCTCAATGAGCCTCTTCCTATTGAGGAACCATCTTCTCTCGCTAAGTCAGAAGCATCACTCGATGTGGACGATGCCATTTCCATCCCGTCTAAATTTTATTTTTAGTCAATACCATTTCCTTAGGGCCACTAGCCTATAAGACTAATGACAGGTCCACTTCCATACTGTTAATTTTCCCTGAAATAGTTGGAGACGACTCTCCTACTATCAACACTATCCACTGTGCGGATGATGATTCTGTCCTCACCTATCTGGGGGTAGAGGATTCCTATCTTCCTAAAATCATTCCTTCTGACACGTCTACGCTTC
The DNA here is from genome assembly GCA_019776745.2 of Taxus chinensis. NCBI lineage: Eukaryota > Viridiplantae > Streptophyta > Pinopsida > Cupressales > Taxaceae > Taxus > Taxus chinensis. The sequence continues at coordinate 659,079,730 of CM034155.1, read as the reverse complement.
TCAACGAAGCCATTGTCGACCTTAATATAGGGACTTCTAAAGACCCTCGCATCATTAAGGTCGGCCAATCCCTTAATCCACAGGAGTTAGGAGACTTTACCACTTTTATTTCCAACCATCGTCAAGTCTTTGCTTGGGCATATGAGGATATGCCAGGACTCGATCCCGATATCGTGGTCCACAATATCGTTACTCTTCCCGACATCAAACCGGTTAAACAAAAATTGCGTAAAATGCACCCTAGAGAAGCTCTTCTTGTTACAGAAGAATTGCACTGCTTGCTCTCGGCTAACTTCATCCAACCCATTGATTATCCACAATGGGTTTCCAATGTAGTACCAGTAACTAAAGCTACTGGGAAAATTTGAATTTGTACCGACTTCCGGGATCTTAATCTTGCTTGTCCAAAAGATGATTTTCCTCTACCTAATATCGACCAACTCGTGGATTTAACTGCGGGTCATGAGATGCTTTCTCTTATGGATGGTTTTTCTGGGTATAATCAAATACTCATTACACCAGAAGACCAACATAAGACTTCTTTCATAACTCCTTGGGGGACCTTTTGGTATCGTGTCATGCCTTTCGGTCTTAAGAACGTAGGAGCAACCTAACAGCGAGCAATGACCTACATCTTCCATGATCTCTTACACAAAACTGTGGAAGATTATGTCGATGATCTCCTCGGTAAATCCAAACGTCATCAGGATCATCTTTTCATTCTTGCACCTCTCTTTGAGAGGCTTATTCACTTTTGTCTTCGTCTAAATCCGTCTAAGTGCGTGTTTGGCATTCTCACTGGTAAAATTTTAGGTTTTATCATTTCCATTAGGGGTATTGAAGTAGACCCCGCAAAAATAAAAGCTATCCTTGAGATGCATCCTCCTTCTAACTTAAAGTAACTCCGCAGTCTCCAAGGACGTCTTCAATCAGTGCGTCGTTTTATCTCACAATTGTCGGACCGTTGTCAACCTTTTCATCATCTCCTCCGTAAGAATGTTCATTTTGAATGGGATGAGCATTGCCAAAAGGCCTTTGATGATCTCAAAGCTTATCTTATTTCTCCACCTATGCTTACACCTCCACGCGAGGGGGAGCCTTTCTATCTTTATATCTCTGTGACTGACCATGCTCTGGGAGCCATGATCTCACATCGGGACGCTTGCGGTAAAGAACATGCTATCTATTACATCAGTCGTACCCTCCATGAGTATGAAACACGTTATTCCGAAGCTGAAAAGTTGTGTTGTGCTCTCTTCTTCGCAACTTCTAAGATTCGTCATTACCTCCTTAATCACAAAACTTACATCATCACAATAATTCATGCGAAGCCTTATCACAATGATTGTATCACTCATTGGCTCATGCTTATGACCGAATTTGATCTCAATTTTATCCCGCAAAATTCTATCAAGGGTTAGGTCATTGCAGATCAATTAGCTGATGCTCCTCTTCCAGACACTCAAGTCCCCCTTGCTCAATTCCCCGATGAATATATCCAACAAATTGATTTTGGTCTGTCTCCATTTAAAGTAAAGCTCTTCTTTGATGGATCCAAATGCCAACAAGGGGGAGGTGCAGGTTTCGTGATGATTCCTCCTTGGGGTACGCCTATTCCATTCGCACACAAATTGAACTTTGAGTGCACCAAAAATATGGCTGAATATGAAGCTCTTGTCTTGGGTCTTCAAAATGCCATTAATCTCGGCACTCATCATATTGACATCTTTGGTGATTCTGAACTCATCGTTAATTAAGTCACGGGTGTCTATCAATGCAGGAATGATATCCTTCAAAAATATTGTGATATCATTCTCGTTCAACTCTAATATTTCGATAAATTCACTATCCAAGCTATTCCTCACACTGTGAATCGATTTGCAGATACAATGGCTTCGTTAGACTCACTTATCCCACCTTTTACTGAGGACTCGCTACTTTATGTGGCTGTGCAACGATTAGATCAACCATCTCATCTTAGGTAACTAACTTCAATCCATGCTATCACAACCCATACTTAGGATGAGTGGTATCAACAGATCGTTGATTATCTATCTCATTCAGTGCTTCCTCCAGATCTGACTTCCAATGGTAGAAGATATTTTATCCTACACACTAATCACTATACTATTCTAGGCGGGATCCTCTACAAACGTGAGCTTTGATGGTATTTTGCTTCGGTGCCTCAAAACCCTTGAATCATCTAAAGCTATCCAAGAGGTCCATGACGGTATCTGTGGTGGAAATTTTAGTGGCTTGGCCGTAGCTAAACGCATCTTACGTTTGGGATATTATTGGCCTTCTCTTAATCGAGATTGTTGTGAATACACTAAGAAATGTGTCAAGTGTTAACAACATTCCAATCTCACACATATCCCTAGTCAAGCTTTACAACCTACAACGGATTTGTGGCCTTTTTCGCAATGGGGTCTTGATCTCATTGGTCTCATCAATCCCCGTTCTTCACAGTGTCATCATTCTATCATTACTGCCATTGAATACTTTACTAAGTGGGTGGAAGCTATCCCTCTTTCTTCAACAAAAGCTAAACCCATAGTTGATTTTGTCTATCAACACATCATTTGTCGCTTTGGTGTTCCACACAAACTCATCACAGATAACAGTAAGTTCTTTCAAGAACGTTGATTTGTAGAACCTCTGCGACACTTTCAATATCAAACTCAGCTTTTCTTCTCCATACTATCCTCAAGCTAATGGCCAGGCCGAAGCTTCCAATAAAACTTTGCGTAATATCCTCGCAAAGGTAACTAGTCGAGCTGGTAGGGATTGGCATTTACATATCCCTTTTTCTCTCTGGGCTTATCGGACTAGCATTCGTACTCCTACTGGTGCTACTCCATTCTCTCTTGTCTATGGGTCTGAGGCTGTTCTTCCTTTGGAAGTCCAAATCCCATCTCTCCGTGTTTCTCTTACAGAATTTGTCTCTGATGAGGGCTATCGTCAAAATCATCTAGCACAACTTGAATTATTAGATGACTGGCGTCTTAACGCTCTTGAACATCATCAAGTCTATCTTGAGCATGTCAAACGTGCTTATAACAAGCACTTGCAGCACCGTGACTTCAAAATTGGTGATCTTGTTCTCAAAGAAAACCAAAATGTCACTACACTTGAAAGGAGTCAGCGTGGTAAGTTTTCTCCCAACTGGATGGGTTCGTACGTTATCACTCATAAATATGGGTCGGGGGCTTATCGTCTATCTTCCATGGATGGTATACCTGAAGTGGAACCTCTTAATGCCTTGCATCTATGGCCCTTCTACTGTTAAAATCTATCTTACACAAATCTAGTCGCAAGATAGATCTTTCATCCATCTAACAACCAATCATATACTTTCATGGTGATTCGAAACTATGTGATTCTCCGCCTATTGTCTTTTTTACCTTAAATATGAGTATCGCGGCTCTACTCATAGCATTTTTATTCTGGATATGTTTCTCCTCATGGTAGGAATACCTTAATCACCGCTTCATTTGTCCCAAGTGCTTATCTTAATCGGATCTACTCAGGGCATGAGTGCGTGCTCTTTATACGTTTTCTTCCCCTCTATCTGATCTATCTAGGTCTAAACTCAGATTCTTCCAAAAAAAATTTCAAAAAAAAAGAAAAAAAGGATGCTATCCAAAAAGAAAAAACAAGATAGACTTATCCCTTGAAGGATAGCTATCCATACAATCAAATGAATCAAAAGATATAGACCATGCCCTCGAAGGATGGCTATCATTAAAATTCAAAATACAGACCGCTCCCTTGAAGGACGGCTGTTTCTCAAAGGAATACTCAAGGCTTCTTGCATTGATCAGCCTTTCAGTCAATTTATACACTTTTTAGCATCACTGAAAGACTTCCCGTATTGATCAGTCTTTCCATATCTAGCAAACTTCCCGCACTGATCAGTTTGATTTTCTGCCAGAAATCATGAAGCTAAGACATAAGACCTTTTGTCGATCATATGGAGAATCCTATTTTCCCAGTATGAACATGTATTCTGTCCCTTGTAAATTTTGACAAGATACCTAATTACTGCTCCTTCCGTTTCCCTCCTAAATCTGGTTTGCGGCTAGTTAGTGTCAGGTTTATTTTAACCTCATATAGGGCCTTGTATGCATGATCTTTTGGTTTCCTATCCAGATTCTATTTATGGTCGGTTGGGAGTCCAGCTTATCATTTTTTCTTCTTATCTGGGTGTATTTCCTTTATTTCTAGTCAAGGTTGTTTTCATTATGTCCTTGACTCTCACAAAAAATATTTCCAATTATTTCATCCAATTAAATTAACATTTAACATGTTAATTTAATCAAGCTCTATCATTTGTCTAATTTCACCTGATCTACTTTGACCAAAACACATCTCATTACCTCTATTATAAACACATGTGGGTCTATCTATCTATCTATTTTCATCAAAATTTAATTAAAAATCTCAAAAATATCAAATCCATTCCAACTATTAACTCCTACCTATCTATCACATCATCTAATCACTTGTCTATCCAAGTAACATTACATCTATCTTTATCTATTTTCTCAATCAAGTTAAATCCACATATCAATCACATCAAATCACATCTATTTATGTCCTCTACATCTATGTCTATCCAATCATCTATCGGTCTATGTCTATATCCATCATAATTACGCTACATCTATCCATGTATATCAAAATTAAAAATAGGAGAACAATCATATGACAAAGGGAATGATGAATCTATATATATACATGTGTGTCTGTACAACCAAAAATGGGTGGCTCTCAATCAAGCCATCTATAAAATGCCTTCCAATCGAGGCTACATCACTACATTGATACAAAATACATCAATCTCTATATCGTAAAATCTGATGCGTGGAAGAGACTATCTCCTCCACCCTCCTCTGGACCAGGCTGTCTCTCCTGACCGCCGCCTATCGAGCTAGACGCACCTATTGCTGGAGGCCTCTGCCCACCTCGGTCTCTCCCGGTGCTCCCTCCCTCTGATGCCCTGCTCACTGTAGCTGTCGCTGATCTCATCCTCACCTTGTACAGAGGCACATCTGGGGCATGCTGCGCTAGGGCATCCTCGTAGTATCTCACCTCAGCGAGGAGAGACTGATATGTACTCAGGCTCACGGTACCAGGTTCTCGTAGTGGTGCTGCTGGTGCTGCTAGTGTTGCCCCTCCTATGGTCGTGCCCTGTGTCCTAGACTCTGACATGGTACCTGTCTCACCATATTTGGCCCTGAGGGCCTCCCTATGTCGATGGTAGCGATCCCTCTGCTGGATCACTGTATCTCGCTCCTAGCCAGCGGTGTCTCTCTCCAAAATCAGGGCATCCCTCTCTGCTATCAGAGCTGTGATCTCCTTGAGAGCTGCCTGGTGTGTATGTGTCAGGGTGGCGTGCTCTCCCTCCAGTATCTCCAGCACTGTAGCCATATCCTCCTCATCGGCATCTATAGATTCCGGAAGGTGTTGTGGTAGCTCTGTCGCATACCATGCCGCATAACCATCATCCACTCCGGCGTCATCATCACTGTCTATGGAGGGTGGGGCCTCTCTCAATGGATCTACCAGGATCAAAATCGGTAGATCAGTCTCTCTGCTCTCTCACCTGTAAGGCTTGTAAGTAGTCGGCACTGTCTGTACTAGGCCGAACTGTCTCAATACCCGTATAAACGGGACGCGCTCCCACATATCAGGCCTGCGGACCCTAACCACCCTACTCCGTCTCAATCCCACCAGGTGAGCATCTTGACCGGCCCATGTCGGAAATACCCGATATGGTCTCCAGATGACCTACTCTGGTGTCAGTGTCCTGAAGCACTCAGCATACCAATCTGCGGATCTCCCTGTATCTCCCGAGGCCATATCGGCCCGCCATCGCCAGAATTCATAATCAATAGCTCCCACTGCTGCTGGCATCCAAGGAAGCCCGGATGGCCTGATCACTGCTATGTGCTCATATGCCCAGCAATGGAGCATAAAACTGACATCAATACCTATCCTTCGGCTAGTGGTATACATCCATAACTCATAATATATCTGAGCTATCAAGGCATCAACAAAGGTGAACACCTGTCTGAACTACAGGATGTCACAAACGCAATCTAGTAATAACAGTGGGAATCTCCCACCTCCTGAATCTGGTAGAGAAAAATAGGAGATCGCCATCTAAATCAACACTATCCTTCTGCTCCTGGGAACATCCTGTCTATACTGCGAGGCTATCCTCACTACCCCAGACACTATCTCTGAATCATCTGCCCTGTCTCCATACAATCGAACTAGGGCCCTCTGCTGCTGCTCTCATGGTGTAATCTCTATCGGGTCCCCAGTGATCGGCAGCCTCAAAATCCTGTATATGTCCTCGTGGGTGATGGTCCATCTCACCCGTCTTGAACCAAAAAGTGCAAGTCTGGCTATCCCATCGTCGCACTAGTGCTCGCATCAACTCTACATCTCGCGGGCACTCGTCTGTAGTACTGAAATCCCCCGAGCCCGGCTAACTATAAGTGGCGCCAATCTACATCAGTGACATTAGGGAGAATAGTCTCCAGTAACTCGGGAATTGCATCCCTCATGTGTAGTACCTCTCGTGCCTGCATCCATGACATCAAGAGCAATATTAGCTTCATATTTACCCAAATCCGAACATCCAAAACAAATTTTATCATTCTCATCCACATGCTCTATCAAATCGGCGTCGATTAAATACAATCGGCGTCGTTAATTCATGGTCGACGCCGATTAAATATTAATCGGCGCTGCTTACATTACATCGGCGTCGATTCTACCAATCGACACCGATTTTCAGGCCGGATGTAAAACACACTCTGGCCTACCACCAAAACTTAAAATAATAATAATAATAAAAAAATAGAGAATACATAAGATAATGATGAGTCAGGAGGAACCACTTACCCCAGGTCGTGTCCTTCTCCACTTCTGACCGCTTCTAGAGGCTTCCATGGTGCTCAAATCCAATTTTTGACTCTCTCTGAATCAATCGTCACGGTGTAAATAAATCGTTCACGTTTTCCGTTCACATATTTATATGTGCTGTGAACGGTCGGCGCCGATTTTCCATATCTCTTTGCCTTAGTGTTGATTCTTGGCTTATTTATCTGGTCATTATTGTGCGTTGAATGTTTCCTTTTGGCACATATTTTTGATATCATCGTCCATTTCAAGTTTGTTCCCTTTGCGTGGGGCACTCGTACTTTTTGGCATCTTAGAGTTAACGGGTCTGTAGGCACTAACGTCGTCTGCTTCACAGACCGTCTAGTTGTCCCTACCAATGTGTCTCTCTTTAGAGGCTGACTATTTTGCAGCCCTCCTTACACTTATGGGTCTGTAGGTACTAACATCATCTCATCAGGAGACTGTCTAGTCTACCCTACCAATGTGAGTTCCTTAGGTTACTGCCTCTCTTTTTATTTTTGTGCGTCATTAATGATCCGTTCTACTCCAGACATCTAGCTGGGGCTTCTTGCGTTTTCATCTACCTTTTTCAAACTTAGGATCATTTGTTCTATCACACATCCCATCCCTAGTTTGAGGGGGATCACATCATCACTTTTTCTTCATTTCTTCCACCTCCTTGTTTTTGTCTCATAACCTTGCTTATCGCAAGTTACTTGACAAAAAGGGGCAAAATGTAGACACCTAAAATTGGTTATCCAATTTAGTGTCCCTCATGCGCGTTTGCTCTCTCAGGTAACCTGGGGCACGTTTATATCACCACTATCCCCTTGGGGTATTATTCAATTTGTGATTTAAACACCCATCCTAAGTTTAATTCACCCCATTATGTTTTTACCCGTGAGTAATTAAATATTAACTATTTAATTACACCTTTTTGCATGTATCCTAACCACTTATCTACCCCATATCTATTCTATCCATATATTCCCCCCTATTTCTCCTCCTCCCAAAGTGGTATATTTCCCGTATTTGAGGTGGAGGGATCACTCTTATCTTTCAGGAAATCGCTCCTTTTGGCCATCTTGGGAGTTTGTTCTGTGATCGGCGCCGACCGGTACTCGGTCGAGGCCAATTTTTTCGGGGGCGGCGCCGATTACAAATAGAGGCCCAGAACTCAGTTCTGGAGGGACACAGATTGGGGGAGAGACAGATTGTAAGAGACACAGATGGTAAGAGAGAGAACGAGAGAGTTTTGAGCATCAAGTGTGAACATTATCTATCGAATGAGAGTGAATCTTGTCCAAATCAATCCTTGAGAGGAGCACCGTTACTCTGCTCTTATCACATCAACATCGCATGTCTCCATTGATTTTCTGGTGACTCTGTTCCTGCACCCAGCACAGGTGCAGTCTTGCCAGTATCTCTCTAGCTTCTGTGGATCCAGCAGACGTTGACGATCTTGCCTTCATTTACTGATTCCCAAATCTTCTCACATTTTGTCTCGGATCTACGTCGATCTATATCAGTCGACACACCGATCTGGACCAGTCGAGACTGATCTACATCAGTCGACGCCGATCTAAACCAGTCGATGCCAATTCTACATAATCGACGCCGATCATCCTGCAGATAGGTAAAAAGACACAGGTAACACAAATCCAGCTTTGTTTTCACAGTTCCCTATTTTCTGTTGCTTTCTGTCTACTGTTTAGATTCTGTTTATTACTTTGATCAGAAAATTGAGTCCTGTACGTACATCTTTTATCATGTATGCTTCTTTACTTAATTGAAAACGTGGACTGACATCCGCCGAGGGAGCTTATCACTTCCCGGATCCGCTTCTCGGGCAGTCCACCTAAATATCTTTTAACGTGGTCTTTTTCTGTCAAGTATCGGTGTTTCGCAGGTTACTTGGATCTACTGTGCAGAATTGCTCGTGTGCGCCCATCTTATCTACATCAGCTTCCTTATCCATCTACATCTTCAGATCTTTTCCATCAGGTATCAATTTCATTTGAGTTTTTCAAGGTTTTTGTGTTTAGTTTGGTACATTAACTTGGACAGGTAACAAGCACAAAATTCTTGATCAACAAAGTCAATATAGGACTGCCAAGATCTCAAATATCTAAATAATTCCACCCACTAATGAAAGAAATCAAGGTGGAAGTGCTGAAAAAAAAAGTATGAATCCAAGACCAAGCAGCTTGAGCAAGGGCACAAGACAATTTGTTTTTTAAAAATATTCATGCTGAGAACACAAAGGGGTTTTATGATTAGGAATGCTAATGTGGTTAATACATTCACTTTATGGAAGACCTTATAAATTAGACACCACAAAAAATGATTGAATTTAGGTTCCAATAGAGGGTTCCAAGCATGGGAAAGATGTCGAAGTCAAGTATTTAGGGAAGATTGAAGCCCCCAATAATTATTGAGCTTGGAAATTGAAGGAAAAATAGGACTTCAAAATTGGTAAATAACTCCTGCATTATAGTGAAAAAAACAATATTATGATTCCATCGCCAATCCTGCCACTAAGCATCTATAGGTTTAAGACCCAACTTGTGAAGCATGATATCCGACATCAAATATAGAATTCTATGGATAGATGGAAGGTCTGAATATGTAAAATTGAATTTCATCTTAATATCATGTCAGGGAATCTTGATCCAGAGGATTTTTAGGGTGCTAGAAGTTTCCCAAACCTCCCTAAACTACAACCATGTTGTAGATCGTTTTGAGACTTTTTGATGGTATGCATGACTCCAGGAATGGAGTCCAGATGAAAAATTTATCACGAGTTAAAGATGTGGTTTGAAAATAGTCAAAATTGGTCAACTAGTAAATCATGCATTGACACGTGGCATTTCGGCAAAAGGTGAAAAAGGTTAAATTTTATGTTTTCGAGCCTCTGGTCTTCGACACATGAAAAATTTGGTGGGTGCCACTTATTTTTGGTCGAGGACCCTCAACCAAGTTTGACACACTCTTTTGTAGGAGGGGAGTCTTTTTCATGTTTAATTCATATTGTTGTTATCATATTTTTGATATTATATGCCACATATTTTTTCTAACTCCTCTAATGTGGGAATATTTGTATTAGAGAGTTTATTTGTGCATTGCAGGGTTAAATATGAGCTCTCATCCCTGAAGGGTGATATAATTTACAACGACCCACATTTTGGGTGGATAAACCAACAAAGCCACCATTTGTATATGGATCGACGAGATAGCAACTACGTGGTAGATCAATGCCACATGCCACATTGATGTGGCAAGAAAACAAACCCAATGGCCATTGGACATGGGTGAAAAACATAGCTTATGTGGCCATAACTACATGCAACTAAAACGGGTCGCTCCATATTTGAAATCCAACTTTGGCTTTATCCCGGTGAATGTGGGATATTCCCCCACTTAAGGAAAAAATGTCAGGGACTAAAAGGAGGCTGGGTGATTCAAACCTTGGACCTCGTGGGTCTAAACACATCTTCCCAACCGACTATCCCAAGCAGCTCAATGAACTATATAATGATCTCGCTGGGTTTTTTAAAGAGCAGTGCAAAGATTGTGTAGCAGGATAAGATGGTAGTTATAGAAGTCCTCATTTTAGAGGCATCTAGAGACATTTTCAAAGCTCGGAGTAAAAATAAAATTTCTCGAAATTTTGATACGAAGACATTTGTGGAATTGTTTTCCCACAAAGTGTTGTATGTTTTCTTGTGTGAGAATGTTTTGGGCACATTTGCACAGGAAAAAGACTATGGAGAGCATGTGAAGTCACGGGTAAACATGTGGACAATTTTTGACAGGAAATCAAAGTCTGCGAACCTATTTTTTAAGCTTCACTACAAGTATAAAGATCTATTTTCATTTTTGAAAGATAATTTTACTTCTTAGGACTATTAATAGATCAATTCAATTTATGTGAATCCAAAGACATAGCCTATGGGTGAAATCCATTATCAATTTCTTATTGTGGATTTATTTTTTCAGTTTGTGAAGATTTTAATTAGATAAAAAACATTAATTGGATTAATTAATTAATTTGGTGAAGCAAACAATTGAATTTTAAAATGATTAATTGATCGTCAAAAAGTGTTTTGAAAATTGGGGTTTCAAACACCCAAATTAGTTCAATTTAGCACTCTTGATCAATTTTTAAATGCAAATTTAAGAATTTTAAAAGTACAGAAAAATAACAGTACCATTTTTAGATCAAATCCAGTCTCTGTGAGAAACCAAATATTGAATGGTGTGAATTTATTTTCGAGATAAAAAAATAGCTTTGATGCTCATAGTTTTAGAAAGTGGGGTACTATCCTCCTTTATAATGGGGGTACCACCAGATATTCTGGGAGTTGAAAGAAATCCCGATGCAAAATCCATATTTAATCCATCGCAACAAAGGCTTCACAACTTCAAAATACTATCATATACTCTTGGCAAAAAATGTGTTACCAATATTAAAAAGTGTCTTGGTGAGGCGTAAGGTATGTAACCTACATTATTCCAAAAAAATTTACCATAAGGAGAACCTGAGGCAATGCAATGTCGAAGCAAAATTTTCTAAGCTTGATTACATGAAAGGCAATGCACTACCCATTTAGAACATACAACAATCCTTTTCCAGTAAACTTCAATAATTCCTATACCACCTTGATCACATGGAAGACACAAAAACATCCCAAGCAACCCGATGAAATCCCCTAGAACTAGATCTTTTATACCATAGGTAATATGGTGCACCCTAACCACAATCTCTGTTCATAGCAAAAGTTTAGAAGTTCTTAAGTTTATCCTTCAACAATAAAGCTTTCTTAGCAATCCTAGAAAGGTGTAAAAACTAGAAAAAGCATCAAACAATGTCACTAGGTTCCTCCAAGAACCTTTATATCACTCTTCACCTTGCATTTAATGTTTTTCAACTCTCAACTATGATTCAATACACAAGAAATAAGTCACTTCTCAGTTTTCCCCAATCTACCTTTAAGTCCTCTTGACTAACTACTAGTTCAAGGCATCCATTTCTTTTACCTTCAAGCTGTATAGCAGCTACTCCCCTTCTACACTCTACTAACACTCAAACCATGCTCAATTCACCCATACAATCCACTTAAATAAGTTCAAACAGCAAATTCCAACTACAAGACCAAATTGTCTTCTAGCCCCCCTTAAGACCAAGTTCTTGTTCCAACAGTGCATCTACATTTCCATGATTACCCAAAGGAATTATAATTCTTCAATAGTTCAATTTCATCTATCATCATATGCTCTCAAAATATCTATCTCCAGATTTACATACATTTCTTGCAAACTCACTTTTTTGTGATTTGACTATCAAGCCCTTGCTAGGTCTTCTAAAATACTCTCTGTCTTGCATAATTTTCTTTGTCTGAGGTTTTAAGGAAAAATGAACATATTTTTAACCATTATTTATTACAATTTACCTTCACCTAATTTTTCTCCGCTTAAGTCTAAGAATGTCATATAATTCCTTTGCAAAATGGACTCCTAATTAGCCTCTTAACTGTGTTTATTCACCTCTTGATAGAATGTCAAGAAAATAGAGATTTTTAACCCTAGGTCTTTCAAAAATCCTTTGAAATATATTCCTAGGAGTCACGAAAATGATTTCTTGAGAATCTTGAAGTTAAATATGGTGAATAAATGTCTCAAACCGTAAGCCCTAGCTATGTTACAATGAAACCCTCTTGAAAACCCAGGAGAACAAAATTTCCTATACTTTTCTTTATACATGGTTTCAATGCACAAAATTAGTTCTATGGAATCTTCATGAATAATCCTTTAAGGTAATCTTAAAATTATATATTGAATTGCATGAGGATCTTCCTTTTACATGCTTCTTTCATACATTGTCTTGTAGGTCACAATACCACCCGAGAACCATTTTTGTATTGTAAATTTCTTTAAGAATGGATCCAAGACTCCAAATTGGCTAGGAAGGACTGTTATGAATAAAATTCTAGGTTATTTCTAACAGTGAATTGTTATAAGGCCTTGATCCACAACTTTGATGTAAGGTTGGGTGTTCACAGTCTTAGAGAATCAGAGTTTATGATACAAGGTAGAGTACTTGAAATTGGATGAAGTTTTTCCTTAATTTCAAATTTTAATCACTTGATTGTTGGCCATCCTCAGAATTATAACTAAACTCAGATCCCATACTCTTAGAAAAGGAATATATAGTCTCTTCAATCAAATTATATCTCCCTATTTTGGCTTGCTTTACCCATCAAAGGTTTCTTGCATATAAAAGAGTTAACAAGTCCTTACCTTATGAACCATGCCATAAAATACCATTAATCCACTTCATGTGCTCAACCATAGGTCACATAAAAATTAGTCCCAAATCAATATATCATGTGCATATTCAAAAGATATATTGTCACAACCTCTTGATCTTGATTTCAAATAATATGCAAGCTTCTACACATAGTATAAGACCTCCAACTCTTATTCTTTGATTCTTTAGTGACTAAGAAAGAGTATCACACCTATTCTACACATCATCACAGCCCCAACTCAGAGTTATATTTCAAGAAGCAAGATTAACACATACTAATACTGAAACTCGTATTCAAAAATCATTATATTATTCTATTATAGTACTTCATACAAAAATGTCTTATCTTTCTTCCTTCACAGTTTTTCTTTCAGCTTCTTCATGAGGAAAATACCTCCACTTTCTTTCTTCCTTACACCCCTGGAGGATAATTGAAATTACACTGGAATTATCTTCTCTAATCTCTTTTCCTTCTTATAATCTTCTTTTAAACTTACCCTAACTAACTTAACTCATGACCCTCACATATGGCCATCATAGGAATATCATAACATTCTAGTCCTTTTTAACTCTTACCTTCTCTTAAGACAAATGATACATTTGTAACCATAAAAATATTCTTCCACTCACCTTGAGACTCATATCCTAAACCCTTACTCACCCTTGACAAGTCCATTGGAACAATTACATGTCATATAATTTTGAATTACATTTGGAGGGAATTATTATTTTTGGGCCAGATTCAAATGTAGAAACAATAAAATATAATACACTAATAAAACACCGAATATAAAAATATGGCAATTTAATTCATTCGGGATGTCAATTACAATGATAGAGGTTACATTTTATAATGTTTTATCTCCTACAAAGGTGGAGTCAAACTTCATCTTCAATCCCTCATATCACTCTCCATGAATCTCTCAAACCTATCTCCTAATATCTCTCAAACAAAAATAGCTACGTGAGTTGTTTATTCAACAACTTCACATTCACTCACACTATATTATTATTAAATGAGTTTTACATCTCATTTAAATAATAATATTAAATACTCACACACAATACAATATTAATAATGTTACAAACAAAATATTCGTAACATTCACTCCCCTATTGTTAACATTATTAATTCCTAATATACACTCCCCTAATGTGAACAAGGTAGAAAAATGTTTACACATATCAGTAGAATGCCAACCCCTGTGGCACGCATGTAGCTCATGACCTTGATATAAATGAAGGAAGAAATGCTCAACATTCTATGGTTTTACAATAGGTTTTACCACCAACCTGGACATGAACAATTCTCCACTCTATTGTTCACCTCATGTGGTTTTTTGGATCTCCACAAATTGTTTCAAGATCCATGTCTGCATGTGTTTTTATTACTTCCCCACTATATTTTTCATCAGAAGGTTACATACAGGAATTTTTCACACATTACAATAACATGAATGTATCATCTATTTTTATTATCTACCACACAGCTGAAAATACTTGGCCACCAAATCAGTACTGCGGCCTCGTCGATGGTGCCTGACGAGAGGTCGTTGATTAACCTCCTTCCTCCGTTGCCTCCAGCCTCCATCTGAAACTGCTTAGTTACTAAAAAATTTTAAAATGAAGCTCAATATGAAATTCCCCCCTCAGTTTGAACTTGGTCATCACGTACAAGCAAAAATGCGACCAGGAGAAATATGAGCAACATTTTTTTTTTACAATTTTCCTAATAATCACCTAAATGACACAAAAATGATTTTTAAAAATTATGACTCAACTTTATGATGTTTGTAATGATACAAAGAAAATTAAAAACAACTTTTAAAAAATAAATTACAACTTAGACTTACGTAACTAAACAATAAATAAGACTTGTTCCCTAATGAATTAACCGAGAGAGAAGAAATACCACATTTATTTTTCTTCTTAAAAATAAACAAAAACCAAAACAACATGTGGATGGTAAAATAAATTAGAGACTAAAAAAATAATGACCAAATGACTTGAAGGAAGGTACATGTGATCGATGTGGCATGGCAGGTCTGCAATCTCCCATGAACTGACCACGAACTGCATACCATGTGGCAAAAGAAACATTTACAGAAACTCCTAACTTGTATAATGCAGGCTCGGTAAAATAAATTTTTCTCCAAAAATATTATATGGGTTTGGCTGAATTTTTTTTGGTAGTTGTACCACCCATATTTTGTGAAACCCAATAAGTTTCAGCAAAACCCAGATCCTAGAAAGAAAAATACAATCTATTCTTTAGACGGATTTTCTTAAAAAATGCTCTTGCTCAATCACAGAAAATCCGTTGTCAAGTTTGCATACCTGCTCTGATACCAAATATTATTTTTGGGCCAGATTCAAATGTAGAAACAGTAAAATATAATATACTAATAAAACACGAAATATAAAAATATTTCAATTTAATTCATTCGGGATGTCAATTACAATGATAGAGGTTACATTTTATAATGTTTTATCTCCTACAAAGGTGGAGTCAAACTTCATCTTCAATCCCTCATATCACTCTCCATGAATCTCTCAAACCTATCTCCTAATATCTCTCAAACCAAAATAGCTATGTGAGTTGTTTATTCAACAACTTCACATTCACTCACACTATATTATTATTAAATGAGTTTGACATCTCATTTAAATAATAATATTAAATACTCACACACAATACAATATTAATAATGTTACAAACAATATATTCGTAATAGGAATAATCAAATTTGAAATTCATTACACTTGACCCCCAGTTCTCTCTCTCTCTCTCTCTCTCTCTCTCTCTCTCTCTCTCTCTCAAGCTCCCATCATGCTCTTATATGAACTTTCCATCATGAATAAGGAGGAAATGAACTAAGTTTTAGTGTGCTTAAAGATGATCCTGCATCATACACCCAAGGTGCTGAAAAGAAGCCTTCATAAAATTTGTTTGGATATTATGATTTTCAGCCGAGTCTTTACCTTTTGTCTTTTCTCTTCCCATCTTCATTGTTATTTAATGTTTCATAGCCTCTTGGGTCCCATAGCTTGTTTTGTAGCCTTGCATTTTTTTCGACATTGCTCCTTGTCTTTTTTGATTTCATCTTTATCTCCTTTTTCCTTCATACTTCCATCTCTCATACCTATGTATACAAACATATCAAATACAAATATAGATAGTTCTTCACATTCTATAACTTCTTTCCTCCATTTGTAGTACATTTACTTCTTGTGATCATCTTGCTCTTTTAGAAATCTGCATTTTATTGCCTTTCTTCTTGCTTTCTACCATTCTTCATCTCCTCAAGATACTTCAAACCTGCATCTTCTTGTTATTTTTTCTTCGTTTCCTGAGAAATTTGTTCTTTCTCAGCTATAACTTTATTTTCCCCTTCTTTTTCCTATACACTAGGAAAATTTAAAGATAAGTCTTCTATCTTACTCATGCAAAACTGATCTTCATATTTCTCAAACTCATTTTTTCCAGTTATCCACTCTTTCTTGTTTATATTATGCTTCTCAAATGTATTAGAAGGTTATTTTGGTACAAATTTAAGGAATTCACCCACAAAATGAACATTACTATGCACATTATCACCAAAATTACTCACCTTGTTTACACTTTTTTCTTGCAAAATCTTTGAAAAGCTAAAAATTTCCTCAATCATGCTCATTTTTTCTCTCAACATGAAAATATCTTCTTCACTCATAGCTTCATCAAACTTAGGAGTGTCATTTTTATCTTCTTTGACACAATCTTCACCTTCTTTCCATGTTTTTTCTTCATTCCTGTAAGAGTATTCATCAAATTTCCATGTATATTCTTTGTTCACTTCTTTAAAGGCTATGCATTCTTCTTTCCTTGCTTCATTCATTGATTTCAAGTTACCATAATTAAGTATATCATCATAACTTTCACAATCTACTTTCATACCTTGAAGTTTGTCTTGATTTCCTTGATGATTTTGTTCACATTCTTGCAAAATTCGTGGCTACCATGCTTGAACTGGTTTTTCCATGCCATTTTGTTCTCTTGAACTAGTGTTCTCTTCATTTTTCATGCTTTCTTGTAGTGCATTCACTTTATTCTTGTTTTTTACTATCCACTTCTTGATTGCCATGTGTTTAGGTTGGTCCTTTGTCTTTATATCAGTTACATTCTTGCTCTCGTAGATTGAAATTTGTACTATATCAAATTTCTATTCTTCTTTAGCTTGTGTACCTAATTCAAAACCTTTGCAAACATGTCTTTCATTTGCATTCCTTGTCTTTATATTGTTCTTAAACCATGTAGGCTCAATGTAACCATGATTAATGACTTATTTTGAATGATGAATCTGACATTTTCTCTTAGTGAATTCTCGTTTCTTCTTGGCTTTACTAGAATTTTCTTCCATACCTTTTTCATTTAATTTCTTATCCTGTAAAATCTGATATGTCCTCCATATTTCATCTTTAACATCCATTTCTTGCCTTTTGATTCTTTCCTCTTCTTCCGAATAGTTTTCCCATGCTTCATGAAATTGTAATTGGTCTTCATATTCTTCATATTCATATTTAACATCTTCCATTTTGTCCTCTTTTTCTTGTACCATATGTAGTTGCATTATCTCAGCTTCATCTTCTTCTAAATATGCTTCATTTGGCCTTGTTCTCATCCATTTTGAAGTCTTCATACCTGAAAATACCCATTCAAATACATAGTTAGATAATAAAAATAGAGCCCATAAGGCCCACATGAATCTCTCCTTCATTTTCATTCCTTTTCTTTCTCTTCTCACATTCTTCTCTTCACATATTTTCATATCTTCCTCCACTATTCCTCTCTCTAGAGTATTCATATTTTGTCTTGAATCTTCTTCATGAGTATCCTAATAGGCCACTTTACCTTCTTCTTTTGTCTCCAATCTAACCTCTAATCTTCCATTCCCATCACGGCTTTTATCATTTCTTCAAGCCTCTTAAATCTTTCATTTGTCTCTTTTTTCTCTTTCTCTAAAAACAACTCTCTTTCATTTTTGCTTCTTTTCTCTTTGTCATAAATTCTTCCTTCTTTCAACACCTTGGAATTGTTTCCCATATCTCTCTTTAATCTCTCCATATAGCCTTCTCTTTAATCTTGTTCACCTTTAACCATTTGTCTTCACCTAAGTCTCTTTCACCATAGTATTTTAGACAACTTTCTCCTTTAGCTTCTTATCATGTCAATCATTCACCACTTCAACACTTATTAGATACAAACATGCCTCAGAATTCCATGAAAAGTGTCTAATCAACAATGTTCTAAAAATGTTCAATCATCAAAGCACTTAAAATATCATGAAAGTTTCAATCTTCAAAGTCTAACCTTCTTAACTTAGCATGCTCAATGCAAGTTATATAAAAAATCATTTTTCAAGGATAAAAATAAAAAAAATTCTTCTTCAAAGCTCAATCACTATAAATACACACCTCTGAGACATTATATCAATATTCAAAAGTATGAAAATCACCTTCACTAACTTCCCTTTTCAACTTTTCTTTCACAATTTGTTTCCTTCACTCCTGTAATTTTACCATCACAATCATTCATACCAAATATGAATTTAATAGACTCTATTTCTCCTACTTTGATACCAAAAATGGTGCACCCTAACCACAATCTCAGTTCATAGCACAAGTTTAGAAGTTCTTAAGTTGATCCTTCAACAATAAAGCTTTCTTAGCAAGCCTAGAAAGGCCTAAAGCTAGAAAAACCATCAAACAATGTCACTAGGTTCCTCAAAGCACCTTTATATCACTCTTCAACTTGAATTAAATGTTTTACAACTCTCAACTATGATTCAATAGGAAATAAATAAGTCACTTATTAGTTTGCCCCAATCTATCTTTAAGTCCTCTTGACTAACTTCCTCTTGATTATATAATAGTTCAAGGCATACATTTATTTTAACTTCAAGATGTATAGTGGATACTCACCTTCTACACTCTAATAACACTCAAACCATGCTCAATTCACTCATACAATCCACTTAAAGAAGTTCAAACACAAAATTCCAACTACAAGACAAAATTGTCTTCTAGCTCCCCTTATGACCAAGTTCTTGTTCCAATAGTACATCTACATTTACATGGCTACCAAAAGGAATTCCAAAGATTCAATAGTTCACTTTCATCTGTCATCACATGATCTCAAAATCTCTAGCTCAAACTCAGTATACATTTCTTACAAACTCACTTTTTGTGATTTGAGTATTAAGCCCTTGTTAGGTCTTCTAAAAGACTCTATGTCTTGCATAATTCTATTTTTCGGAGGTTTTAGGGAAAAATTAACATATTTTTTACTATTCTTTATTGCAATTGACCTCCACCTAAAGTTTCACCACTTAACTCTAATAATTTCATATACTTCTTTTGCAAAATGGACTCCCAATTAGCCTATTGACTATGTTTGTTCACCTCTTTTTAGAATGTTAAGAAAATAGAGATTTTTAACCCTAGGCATTTCAAAAATCCTTTAAAATATCTTCCTAGGAGTCATGACCATGATAGTTTGAGAATATTGAAGTTAAATATGGTGCATAAAGGTCTCAAACCTAAAAGGAATGATAACTAGATTGTACCAAGCTAGGAACACATATGTTAATCAAACACCATGAACAATAAGATGAAAATAATTTTCCAGAATAAATTTACATACGAATTTGAAAAAAAATGATCAGAAATATCATATATTATTATGGAACTCAATGAAACATAATGAGAATGGGCCTTGCTTATATAGGCAAGGAATAACAATATAAGAACCAGTCAAGGTCGTAGATCAAGCCATAAATCAAGGAGATAACTAGTCATCAAAGAAATAGTCAAGTCCATAGATTTAGGAGATAACTAGACATCAATGATCTAGTTGATACCATAGATCAAGGAAAAAACTATACCTAACAACTAGATAATATCCCCCTAATATCTAAATAAATAAAAAGAAATATCCACACACATAAGTGGGTGAGGATAAATATAATAAAGGTAAATAATGTACCTAGGTGAACATGAGCTAAGGTAAATACCTACTCTAACACCCCCCCCTCAAGTGAGGCTAAGGGCCAAAATAGAAGTGACATCTCCACAGTATGAGTCTCGACAACTAGGCCTGGTGAGGTACTCATGTACAATATATCCATGAAAAAATCTCAAACCAAAAGAAGGAAAAAATCCTACTATAAGGAAAGAGAAAGAAGAAGAAGAAGGAATACGTTCTCATGAACACCCTCCAAGAACAACTTACGAAACCCCAAGCATTCCACACAACTCAAGGTATTGAGGTGATGCAAAAGGATTCGTAAAGATGTCTGCAACCTACTGCTGAGTCAGAATGTACTCCAAGAGAAGAACTCCATCATGAATGTGCTGAAGAATGAAGTAGATGTGTATCTCAATATGCTTGGTCCACTGGTGCTCAACTGGGTTGTGAGAAATGTGAATTACACTTTGGTTGTCACACCAAAGTACAGTTGGTGAATCCTGTGGGAATCCAAACTCTTTCAATAACTATCAAAGCCAAAGAATCTACTGACTCACTATAACTGCTGCCCTATACTCTGCCTCTGAAGATGAAAGTGCAATAGCCTGTTACTTTTTTCACACCCAAAAAACTAGAGAAGAATCAAGACAAAAAATATAGCCAAAAGTGGAACATCTGTCATCAATAGAATCTACCCAATCTGAATCTGTATACCCAACCAACTGAGTAGAACCCCTAGTGTAGTGTAGGTAAAAGTGGGAAGTGATGTGCAAATAGCGTAAAATCCTTTTAGCAGTCTGTCAGTAACTACTATGAGGAGAATGTGCAAACTGAGATACAATCCCTACTGCAAATGAAATATCAGGGTGAGTATGGGTCAAGTACATGAGACTCCCAACCAAATTCCTATACAATTTAGGATCACAAAGTGGTGTGGTACATGTGGAAGAAAGAGTAACTCCAGACTGAAAAGGAGATGGACTTGGCTTGCAATCAGCCATATCAAAGTGCCTAAGAAGATCATGGGTGTAATTTTTTTAACTCAAATGAATCCCTTAAACTATCTGAGAAATCTGCAAACTAAGGAAATAATGCAATAGCCCAAGATCTTTCATGTCAAACTATGTAGAAAGATCCCTCTGAATACTATGAATGTGGGAAGAAGAGCTGCTAGTAAGTAATATATCATCAACATACAAGACAACTATCACAATATCCTCACCAACATGCTAGAGATACATTATATGATCGGAGTGGAAATGAACAAAACTAGTATATAGAAGAAAAGAATACATCTTTTCATACCAAGCCCGAGGGTCGTTTGAGACCGTAGAGAGACCTTTGAAGCCTACAAACAAGAGAAGAATCCTGAATAAATCCAGTTCGGCTGCTCCATGTATATTTCTTCTTGTAGATATCCATGTAAGAAGGCACTCTTCACATCCATCTGGTATACGGGCCACCCCTGTGATGTAGCAATAACAAGTACAAGGCATACATAATCCATCTTGGAAACGGGTGCAAAAGTCTCAGAGTAATCAATACCTTCAACTTGTGAAAAAACCTTTGCAACAAGATGAGCCTTATATTTGTCAATGGATCCATCATCTCCATATTTGGTTCGGTATACCCACTTACACCTAACCATATTTATTCCTTTAGGAAGAGATACCAAATCCCAAGTATGATTCTTCATCAAAGAAGAATACTCAACTTCCATCGCATCATCCCACTCCTGTATCCCATGAGCCTTTGAAAAATACTATCAGATCCTCATAAACTACTTGACACAAAAGTCCATAACCTGTAGAATGTGTGTGATGATGCCTAGTGGGTGGAAGATCCTGTATGAAAGGTGTTACCTCAGAAACTGTAGTACGAGCCCACTTAGGCATAATGAAAACATTAGTGGGAATAGGATCCTCAATGACATCTATAACCTCCTCATCAATCTCCTCACAAAAAGGATCCAGCAAGATGAGATGAAGAAGAATAAGGAGGCATGGAAGAAGATGAAGAATCATGAGGAGTGAAGTGCTCATCAAACTAAACATGTGTTCGAAAAAGAACATCATGTGTATCAGGATCTAAAAGATGATAAGCTCTCATGTCCTCACAATACCGTACAAAGATCAAGAGTTTACTCTTCTTATCCAAACCTTTCCTTTTTTTCTTTGCACAAAGGCCCAAGCATGGCTCCTAAAGACTCAAAAAAATGAGACATCTGGCTTAGTGTTGGACCAAGCTTCCTCTGGAGTCAAATGCTCAAGTTCTTTGTGTGGTGTGAAATTCTGAATGCAATTAACACAATTAACTGCTTCTACCCAATAGACAAGAGGTAAATCTCTAGAATGCATCATATAGTTAGCCATTTCCTTCAAAGTTCTATTCTTCTGTTCTTCTAATCCATTCTATTTTGGAGTATGAGGAACGAAATTTTGGTGAATAATGCCTTGAGTTACCAAAAATTTAGAAAAATCATTGCTGAAGTACTCCCCCCATTATCAGTATGAAGGTTCTTTATGCAACTAGAAGATTGTTTCTGGACCAAAGCCTTGAAGACTTTGAAGTGTGAAAAAACATCACTTTTATACTTGAGAAAATAAACCCAATGTATGCCTCAAGAAATTATCAATAAACGTAAGTGCATACTTATCTCCATTGAAAGAGGAGGTTAGAAAAACCATCAAGTCACTATGCACAAGCTCAAGTGGTGAAGAAGCTCTCTTAGAAAAATTCTTAGGAAATGGACCTTGGTGTTGTTTCCCTAATGCATAGCCAGAACAAACTACCTCAAGATAAGAAACTCTAGGAATATCATCTACCATACCATGAGTGCTCAACTCCTTCAAATATATGTAATTAAGATGTCCAAATATTTCATGCCAAAGCTTACTCTCTGAATTTGCATGAGAAACCAATCATGTCCCTATAGAAGAAGTGTCATAAAAACCCTCAAAGTGATATAGTCTAAAACTATGATCAACAATACCTTGAGTAACAAGTGAATAAGGCTCCAACAAAGTTCTTACTTCTACCCCATGTGGTGTAAAAGTCAATGTTTTCCCTTGACCAGAATGACAAATTTGATATACAAAAAGACAAATTTGTAGCTGATGTTAGGAACCTATAGTGCATCTTGGATACAACCACCATCAAGTTGTATATCACCTTTTCCCTTAACAGAAAGAAAGGAAGAATATCCAACCTCAATTTTGGAAGTAGAACTCAAACCTAGAGAAACAAAAGACTCCTTGGAAGAAGTCATGTGATGAGAAGCACCAGAATATATAACCCAACTACCTGCAAGTAGTGACTGAGATCTCCCAACAACATTAAGTGCTTTTCCATGCTGATTAGAAGGAGGTGGAGTGGAGATAGAATTTTTTTGTTTCTTGACTGCATCCTCTAAGGCTTGCATTCACTTATAAATCCTATGTTCTTCATGACCAATACCCGCACAAAAAGAGCATGAAAGGCTAGACTTATTCTTAGATTTAGAAGACTCATTGGGTTTAGATTTGTTTTCTTTAGGTTTAGGAGCACTTTGAGATGGAGAAGGGGTGGATTTGGTTTTTTACTTTTTGGTTTTCCCTTTCCCTTAGGATTAGATGCAACTAATGCCTTTTGAGAGGTGGAAGACTCAAGGTGAGACAATTTGGATTCTTCCCTAGTAAGTATTTGACAAACTTTTTTTAATTTAGGAATTTTGATGTGTCACCTAAGGCATCCATGCTAGAGAAAAAGGTAGAATAAAATATTTGAAATGGTCCTCTTAACTTGGATAGAATCAAGTAAACACACTCTTCATCTTTTTTATCTCTTCCACCCCCCTTCAACATGTCAAAAAATGCTTGAACTTGGTAAGATAGTCTATAATTTTTGGAAAATCTTTAGGATTAAGAGAGATGATCTCAATTTCAAGTTGCATGGCTCTCATATGATCCACCTTACTAAATAAATCCTCCAATTTCTACCATATTTTGATAGGAGAGTCACACTTTTACAAATGAAACAAAATACTGTCACTTACATAAGTTCCTATAGAACCCATACACTCATCAAATTTACACTGGTACTGAAATTTCTCATATTCTCTAGTGAACACTAGTTTTTCTAAAGAAGTTAAAGCCCATAATCCTTTCTGCTTAATTATTGTTTCCATTCTTGGTTTCCATGTGTGGTAATTATGTGTTGTTAATGGCTCAACATGATCTAACAAAAGTAGATAATTATGTCATGTCTCAAAAAAATCACGCAAAAGAAATGAAATTAACCAAGCAATGCAACAAGACCCCGTGCAAGGACAATTTTGGTTCACTTTATAATGAGTGTGTCTTACCCCCCATATTTTGACACTTTATAATTATAGTTCTATTCTCAAAATAAATATTTCCAATGGAAAGAGCATTCAAAAACAAGCATTTTTGTAAAAAACGATACTCAAAACCGAGTTACCGATCAAAAGATACAAGCTTTTCAATATTATGCTCTACTATTTATTTTAGTTTCCACTAAAATAGAATAAAATGCTCTTGCCTTCACCACACAAATAAAATGAAAGGGGGCTGAAGTTAAGCACCTACTAGGGAATCACAAGATTTAAGCCCTCATATGACCCTACCATATGACCAAGGGCTGATCTGATACCATAAAAGGAACAATAACAAGATCATACCAAGCTAAGAACACATGTTAATCAAACACCATGATCAATAAGATGAAAGTAATTTTCCAGAATAACTATACATAAAATTTTGTACAGACAAATGAGCAGCAATATCATGGGATTATTATGGAACTCAATGAAATGCAATGAGAATGAGCCTTGCTTATATAGGAAATAAATAACAATCTAAGAACCAGTCAAGGTCATAGATCAAGCCATAAATCAAGAAAAGAACTAGCCATCAAAGAACTAGTCAAGTCCATAGATTTAGGAGAGAGCTAGACATCAAGGATCTAGTCAATACCATATATCAAGGAAATAACTAGTCAATACCATAGATCAAGGAAAGAATTATACCTTACAACTAGATAATATCCCCCTAATTTCTAAATAAATAAAAATAAATATCCACACACATAAATGGGTGAGTATAAATACAATAAAGGTAAATAAAGTACCTAGGTGAACATGAGCTACACTAAATACCTACTCTAACAAAACCGTAAGCCCTAGCTCTGCTACAATGAAACCCTCTTGAAAACCTGGGAGATCAAAATTTCCTATAATTTTCCCTTTATAATTGGTTTCAATGCACAAAATTAGTTCTTTAGACTCTTCATGAATCATAATTTAATTTATTCTTACCAGTATAGATTGAAGTACATGAGGATCTTCCTTTTACCTTGTTCTTTCATACACAATCCTGTCGGTCACAATACCACCCGAGAACCATTTTTGTGTTGTAAATTTTTGTAAGAATGGATTCAAGACACCAAATTGGCTAGGAATGACTATTATGAATCACTTTCCAAGTTAGTTCTAATAGTGAAGTGTTATAAGGCCTTGATCCACAACTTTGATGTAAGGTTGGTGTTCACAGTCTTAAAGAATCAGAGTTTATGATACAAGGTAAAGTACTTGAACTTGGATGAAATTTTCCTTCATTTCAAAGTTTAATCACTTGACGATTTCCCATCCTCAGAATTCTAACTAAACTCACATCCCATAATCTTAGAAAATTAATATATAGTCTCTTCAATCAAACTGTGTCTCCCTATTTTGGCTTCCTTTACCCATCAAGGTTTTCTTTCATATAAAGGAGTTAACAAGTCCTTACCTTATGAACCATGTCATAAAATACCATTAATCTACTTCATGTGCTTGACCCTAGGTCACTTAAAAGTTATTCCCAAATCAATATATTCTATACATATTCAAAAGATAGATTGTCACAGCCTCTTGATCTATATCTCAAATAAAATGTAAGATTCTACGTAGAGTATAGGACCTCCAACTTTGATTCTTTGATTCTTCAGTGACTAAGAAAGAGTATCACACCTCTTCTCCACATCATCACAACCCCAACCTGTCTATATCATTCAATGAGACTAAAATTTACAAAACAGAGAATCAATACATTACACCAACCTGAAATAATACAAGTAAAAGCTTCTTAATAGTTAACTAATGGAATTGTGTGAATATTTTGGATAGGTTATTATTTATCAGTGCAAACTAAGAGACATATTTCAAGAAGAAAAATTAACACATACCAATACTGAAACTTATTTTCAAAAATCATTGTATTCTTCTATTATAGTCCTTCATAGAAAAATTTCTTATCCTTCTTCCTTTACAATTTTCCTTTCATCTTCTTCACAAGGAAAATACCTCCACTTTGTTTCTTCTTTACACCCCTAGAGGATAAATGACCTTACAATCGAATTATCTTCTCTAATATATTTTCCTTATTACAATATTATTTTAAAATTACCCTAACTAACTTGAATCATGACCCTCAGAAATGGCCATCATAAGAATATCATAACATTCTAGTCCTTTTTAACTCTTACCTTCCCTTAAGACTAATGATACATACTTAACCATAAAAAAAAAATTCCACTCACCTTAAGACTCATATCCTAAACCCTTACTCACCCTTGAAAATTCCATTGGACTAAGTACATGTCATATAACTTTGAATTACATTCCGAGGGAATAATCAAATTTAAAACTCATTACACTTGACCCCCTAGTTCTCTCTCTCTCTCTTAGCCCCCCATCATGCTCTTATATTCCCTTTCCATCATGAATAAGGAGGAAAAGAAGTAAGTTTTAGAATGCTTAAATATTCCCTTACATCATAATCCCATAACAGTTTAGAAGGTTTGGCAAAGGAAGCCGAAGAGGGACACCAACAAGCTGAATAATAAACATGAGTGGCTACAATAATCTTATTGCATACTCGAAAATTTTCAGCTAAAGAGAGAGATTTTTATGCCCACCAAGAGACTTTATGCTCAACTCTTTAAATCACATATTTCCATAGGGTAGAAAAATCACTATCAAAGTAAAAGGGAATGCCCAAAAATTTAAATTTTTCTCCATGACCAATCCTCTTCTTAGGGTAAGCTATTAACTAGTCAGGCATAGGCCAACTAATTTTTTGATAGCCCAAGATTTTATCCATCTGAATGCTAGATCCTAAAGAAAGAAAAAATATGTTAGGACATTGAAAAAATTCATCAAATTTTTGCTCATTTTACGCAAGGGAGAGAAAAGAATCATCAACAAAGTGACTATTAATGAGATGAGTAGATTGATCTGACAAAAATATGCTTAAATGCAACCCTGATCAACACACTTAACAATAATATACCGGAGATCATTGATTGCTAAGACAAACCAAGAAGGCACAAGAGGGTACCCCTATCTGATAGAGAGAAAGAGGCCAATTACAAAGGACTATTGGCCATTGATGTGAGACAAGAAGACATATTGGACAATAGTGTTTAGACAACTGAAGTAAAAAATCACCAAATCCTAACTCCTTGAGCATGGCCAGAATAAAATGTCACTCGATATGATTATACGCCTTCTCAAAGTCATTTTTAAGAAATAAGAGCCTTTAAAGAGACATCTGAGTCCATTCCATTCCTTCCCATACTACTAAAGTTTATCCATAATGTAGTCCCCTTTGAAAAATCCCATCTTCTCTAGTTGAACAATCTTAGATAAAATATCAGCAATGCGAAGAGAAAGGACCATGGAAATAATTTTATAGGAAACATTTAGAATCATGATGGGCCACCAACTAGTAATCTGTTTAGGATTTCCATCTTCAGGGTTGAAATTGATGTTACCTTGATTACTGAAGCTCCCTAATAAATTAGATTAGAGGGCTTCATTGTAGACATGAAGTAGATCTGAGAAACAACAGACCAAGTTGATTTATAAAATTCACAAGGAAACCCATCCAATTCAAGAGATTTATCATTGACTAAGCACAAAAGAGAGGCATGTAGCTCGTCAAAAGTAAGAGGGGAATTGTATCAAGAACGATCATAAGGGGAAAGTTTTACAGGAACCACATTAACACATTGTTGCATGATATTTGCTCACTCAATGGTAAAATCTTACGCTTGGAAAAATAAATGATAGTGTTCCATAATGTGTTAGTGATCTTTGGCATTTCTGTGAGCCGAATCTAAGCAACTTGAATAGCTTTAATATGATCATGAGCATGCTTGGTATGGAGGGATTTAAAAAAATGTTTGGACACTTTGTCTCCCACCTTGAGCCAATGCATCCTTGACTAGATCTGGGATCCATGGGCTGAGTGATATTCCATGAGCTTGAGAATATGCCGAATGTTGACATCCTACAACTAAAGAGGGGTGTCAAAAGGATTGGATTTAAGGATAATATAAACCCGTTGGAATTCTTTGTGAAGAGCTGAGTCCACATGCTTACGAACCCAAACAGCTTTTTTTCCAAATTGGCAGAGGAATCATGTGGTGCATTTAATTTCTACCTCCCATAACTCTATACAGCTAGTAACAAAAGGCAACCGTGGCACCATATTTGAAACTTTAGCAATAAGAGGGACCACCTCTGAGTGACTGAACAAGGAGACATTAAAAAATAATTGATTAGAAGTGACTTTGAAAGGGGCCCCACACTAGATAATCTTAAAAGAGATTGAATGGTGATCTGACCGAAGAACATCGAACCACACCGTGATAGGGAGAGGCCTTGCATGTCAAAATCAAAGATATCATGTTGAGAGAGAAGTACATGATATCTCCTTTTAAAAACTCAATCATATCCTTATAGAAGATTTGTCCAAGTATACCAAGCTTGATACTTAAGTTCCTACTACCACTGGAGAAGAGGATTGAAGAGCCCGTAGCATATTTTAAAGTAATTCCAAGCGAAACACTCTCCGAAACACCAACGCATAATGAGGGCGCAAATTTTTTTTTCAGGGTGTTCAATCATATTAAAGTCACCACAAACCAACCAATATGAAAGAGGCAAGTTATCATCTA
This sequence comes from Taxus chinensis, assembly GCA_019776745.2. Taxonomy (NCBI): domain Eukaryota; kingdom Viridiplantae; phylum Streptophyta; class Pinopsida; order Cupressales; family Taxaceae; genus Taxus; species Taxus chinensis. The sequence continues at coordinate 659,050,499 of CM034155.1, read as the reverse complement.
ACCATTTCCATAACAACATTCTTTTCGTGCCATCATTAGAAGCATAAACATTAAGAATACCAAAATAAATATCATTAATTGCCATAATCACCCACATGGCCCAATTTGAAGGATTGTGGCCCGATGAGGTAATTAAGGTTGAAAATATCAGGGAAATGGAAATACTAGTAACACCTTTACCATCAATAGTATGAAGATGTGAAATATCAGGAGCAATACAAGTTAGCATAGTACGAAACAAAAAACCAATGATTTTAATTTCATGCAAGCAAATAATATCTAAGCTACTAAAATGCTGACATGATAACCACAAAAATTATTTACGAGAGGGCTCTATGAGACCCCAAACATTCAAAGAGATGAAATTCATGAAAAATCATACATGTCAAGCTCCCCCTAATCGTCTGGAACACCATACTTTGAGCAAAGAATTACAAAATTATTAACAAGTGGGATCTAGTTTGAATTAGAGAGATCAACATGGATGGAGCGATGTTTAGCCCCATTTTCTCCCTACAATCCATAGGACACCTCCCAGGGTGGACTGCGTGAATGATACAAAGGTTGAGATGTTGAAGCTAAATTCTCGAAATCCTCTATTTGCGAAGGTGAAACTTGGCTCTTTGAAGGTTGGGTAGGAATGGAAACTGACGAAGGGGAAGGACCTAGACCCAACTTATTATTAGATGGAAGAGGGGAAGGGGAAGTGGCAGGGGTCACTACAAAAGTGGATTTTGCACCTAGAACCTTCTTATTCCCGACGGCAGTCAAACCATCAGACGATAGACCCCCTTTCAGTTTTGACACAAAATCCTAAGAATCCACGAGCTTAGACCAAGCTAGAAGAGGATAGTTGCGAATGCGATGGTCTGGGGCTTGACAATGAAAGAATGTGTTGGGGAGGTTGAAATAAAAAACCTTATGAGAGAAATGCATGGACTCCACTTGAGTATCTAAATGGTCTAGAAAATATTTCGGAAGGTCAACCTTGACATAAACTCGTTTATATTTAAAAAAGTGTTTTTTATAAATATAAGCTTACAAAATTATATTTATAAATATATTTTAAAAAAAGAAATACTTCATATTTTTTGAAAATATTTATATATGTATGTATGTGGTATATATATATATATATATATAAGGTGCATTGTTTAATGTTTAAGATTAAATATTAAAAAAATATTATGGGGCTGAGGTCATGGATATAACAAGGCCCCCTCCCAAAGTTGTTGCCACACACTCACACATGTATGTGGTCATTTGGAATTTGGTTTTTTTATAAAAATATATTTTTATAATTAAATATATATGTATGCATAATTATATATACATGTATATATACACAACATCATATATATATATATATATATATCATATTTCTCAAATAAGAATAATATGTAAAACTGTCTAAATAAATAAAAATTTTAAAAATACATATAAAATGGGTTTTTGAATATATATTGAATATATATCTATTTTCTTCATCCTCCTCCTTATCCAAGTCTTTATGTTTCCTCCATAGATAAAATTAGGGAAAACTTGACAACCTTGATCCAAGGGTGGAGAGGGTCTGAATCCAATGGTGGAGGATTGATCCTACACCACCCACTTGGAGACGTGTTGACTTGGAGAGTTGTGACCTCCCTTAGTCAACAACTTTTCTCTTTCCACCTTTTTAAAAATTAAGATAACTTAGATTTATTTTACTATTGGAACTTCCCATTATATTACCAAAAATATAAGAGTGTTACATTACCAAGGGTGACCGGAATACTCACGGTCCCACAAAAATGCCACGAATGCATTAGAATCTGCCCAAAAAGAAAACAAAAAGGACGAGAATTACATAAGAAAATATAACACTAGGCATAAGCCACCACTTCAGGAAGAGGAGGAGGATAATCCCGGGGAGGGATGTACACTCCACTGGGTTGCTCAGTCGAAGGAGGGTTTTCCGAACAACCATCCTAGTTGGGCATATGCATCTTTAAAGGAACAATTATCCCCCACACAGGGGGCAAGGATCTAGCCAAAGTGTAAACGTCAAGTTGCGGAGAGGTCCACCATGGAGAGCCATCATCGTCCTTCCCCCCCAAATACAAGATCCATCCCACACCAGAAGAGGATGGAGCTAAAGGGCGACCCCTAGGAGAGGAAAAGAGGTGGTTGTGAGAGTGGCTCCTGCAATGTGGTCCTAATGGAGGTGGCTACTAAGGTGGATATGGCCGAGGTGGTGGAGGAAAAGGTTTCGGAGGAACCTGACTCATCATATATAACGTACTACCCCAGTATACAAGAAACTCCTACAAATGAGAAAACACCATGGTAACTTGCTCCGCTTGAGCTTGAATCTATATGCACATAGTAGACAAGATAACCACATTATCATTAGCGGAAAACAAGGAAATAAAATGATCATTCTAGAATAACATATAATTTCTCGCTTTCCAAATATGAAATAAAATGCAAGCTCTAAATATTTTCCACAAAGTATCGATATAATGAGGCCACGGGCTGAGATCCCAAAGAAAATCCAACAACTAATGAAATAATTCATGGTGGAAGGGTCAAAAAAGGGAATAAATCCAAGTCTAGATGGCCTTGGTATGGGGGCAAGACCAAAATAAATGCTTATAATATTTTGGTTTGGAATGGAAAGGACATTTAGGATTAGGGATGCCAATGTGACTTAATCATTCACCAACAAGAAGGCCCTGGTAAATAAGACACCACAAAAATGATTAACTTTGGGTTCCAAAAAAGAATTCCAAGCACGGGAAAGTCTGCGAAGCTAGGTGGAATGAGAAGAGTGCAGGCCCTGATGGGCATTAAGTTTGGTACTTATGAATGAGATAGGGCTCAGAAGATGGGATATGGTTTTGTTATTGTAGCGGAGGAAGGTAATTTCTTGATTCCATCTCCAATCCCGCCACCATTTATCTAGAGGTTTAAGCCCAAGCTTGTGGAGCATAATGTCTGACATCAACTGTTTAATTATGTAGATAGATATGAGGTCTAAATTAGAAAGATTAAATTTTTTCTTAAGCTCAGGCCTATGCACCCAGTCTCTACAGGAGACCAAATCCAAAATGGTGTGAATTCCTTTGTGAGAGATCCGAAGAGCTTTAATTCCTAGAGTTTTCACAAGCAGAAGACTATCATCCATTATGATTGGAGACCACTAAATATTCTGAGAATTGAACAAGAGAAGATTAGATTTATTTTAACAACTATGGTGTGATAATTAATTGAAGAGAATATTATGGAATATAATTTTATTAAAAAAAACACATTAAGCTAACCCTATATACATTAACTAAAAAAATGATTAAATTTCTCCTAGGGTAGAGAAAACTCACTAAGTGAAATATAATGTCAGTTTATAATGTATAATGACATTTAACATTGAATAACATTTAAAAAAAATGAATTTTCTAAATTAATAAAATTAATCAAATAAGTATCTAATGGAGTTATAATATTAAAATTGAGTTAGAAAATGGTATAATTGGGTAAATTTTTGCACGCTAAATATTAATAAATTCTTATCTAAAAAGTTATGATTGTTATAATCTTATAACAAAATGAAGATAATTAGTAAACACTAAAATTAATCAATTGGCCTAAGTTGTCATCTGCATTAGACAAATTGGTAAACAAAAAACTACTTGCACTATGAACTAAAATTAAAATTACCAAATTTTGTGAAATTACAAACAATGATCTTAAATTAATTATAAATGAACGCGTAAATTAAAAAAATTGACATGCATGTTTGGTTACATTAAGCCGTGTTAAAACTGGGTAAAAATTTATGGGTGTTACACTTAGTATCAGAGAGAGGTTAAAACACTTGGACTCTGGGTAACTATTAACTATAAACTAAAACTTGGAATTACTTTACATTACTAGAAAAAAAACATAATTTAAACTCATACCAAACATCTAAATCTTTCCCCAGTATATGAAGAGTGTGCAGACATAGTGGGTAGAGGGATGTCGATGCAAGATTTTTTACACCAGCCCCATCACTGTCAGCATATATGAAACAATCTCCACTACCATCACCGTCTTAATCTCCACCACTACCACCATCAGCTCAGAACCTCGACACCATTGGGATACATATAAAACATGCCCTACAAGAATTTACTTTGATATTCAGGGAGAGGATGGTAGAGTGTCTGGTTGGGAAAAGAGGAGAGGAGTGATAGGAGTAACAAGGGCCACCACTCAAAGAGGACATGGAGGTTGTTTCACGACCTAGATCAAGGAATAGGAGTCCTCCACGATAGAGAGAAATTTAAGAAGAGAGACCATGGGGCAGATACTCATAGCTATAAGAGAAGATTAGGGATATATTTAAACTCAAGCCACCTACATATTCAGGAGACACCACTGGATTTTAGTTTGAGGCTTAGCTATTGAGTTTTAAGGGATGCCTAACTCTTCCATTCTGTGAGTAACACCCAAGCTCACATTGTCATCCATTTACTTATATATGGAGTAGGGGTTTGATGGTGCACAAAGGAGAATAAGCTTCTTATAGATTCAGATACAATGAATTTAGATATATTTGAGGAGAGCTTCAGGATGTGATGTGTCTCCCAATGCTTCATCCACCAATGTATCAACGCATTCCATGACCTTAGAAATATGAGTATGATAATGGCTGAGTATGAGGGAAAATTTCTAGATCTATTACATATGTGGATTACATGCAGGAAAAATAAGTCTGTGTGCATAGATTTATACAAGGTCTAAACCTTGATTTAGGTGGTGTTGTTAGGATGCACTACCACTAGACACTTACAAAGGCCATGGAGAAGACCTACATTTCTAGGGAAAATAGGGAAAAGACATGGTAGGCACATGACAGAATCACGTTATGTATCAAATAGATCTAGGATAGAAATTCAAGAGGATATCTACCTCCTTCATGTGGTGGTTTTACATCTTCACGTTCCACCTCTCGACTACCAAAAGTAGTACCATCACAACAACATGCACCACAGAGGTTTCAACCCCAACATGATGACTAGAAAGGAAAGAGTATGGGGCCACCTTGTAAACCACTATAAAGATTTTAGGGGCCACCTAGGGCACATTTAGTGAGGTATTCCTACAAAAAACCTCTAAGTATGAGCTACTTCCTACTCGACACACAACACTAGAGGTCCAGGGGATATTTCATGTTTTTCCAGGCCACTATAGACACTAAAACACTAAATCATGCACTTGGGTACATTTCTAGGTCCTAATCATATGATTCCTAAGAGATAAAAGTACTAATTGATCATTCACTTAGCCTCTTAGGTTCTTTTCTGGTCTCCTTCTTGGCCTTACACACCCTAGTGCCTAATTTTATATTCAATACTTCACCTTTTTGGGATCTAGACATAAACACCCAGCCAGGACGTTAGTTCCTTGATATTCGTATACCCTCTAGGTGCCCTAGACCTCTTTGTAAATTAATCTCTTATTTTAGGTCCTTTCTAGTTGTTAAGAATCCTTATATCTTATGGGTTGGCCTTTTAGCTATCAATTATGAAATTAAAGCAAGGGAATCATATAAATACAATGTTATGGGATAAAATTAAGGGACCAAGCTCTAAGGATCTACTATCACCACCTAAGGTTGCATTTAAAGGAATCTAAAGAGCATCAAAGCATCCATCTATCTTCACTCGATGGACAAGGGACTGGTTATTCTACATACACACATAGGAAGGGAAGTTCATTTTTCCATGAACACATCTATTAACATCTTATAAATCTAACTATTTTCTTGTTAGACACACACAAGAGCCACCTAAGGTACAATTTCAACACACACACACACACACACACACACACACACACAGAGAACTACATTGGTTCTAAGATGTAGTGAAGTGCTCGGTCGTAAGTTCACCTTGTTTACAGCCAAGGAAAGTATGACCCCCGTTTTGCATTATTTTCTTTTTGGGATTTGATGTGTTTTGGGGTTTTTCGTAGGTCATATATTTATTGTAGGTTATCAGCGACATCATTAATCACTATATGAAATTATAGCGATAGAAAATGAAGGATTATAACAACTTAGCAACCCTGTAAATTTCACTTTGTAATCATTTGCGTAGACTCTGACACCCCGAAAGGGATCCTAGCGCCCAGGCACCCCAATACTTCCCTCGGCACCCTGGTCCATCCTTCCTCTACACTTCTTCATTTTTATAGGTTCAGTTACGACCTCATGTGTTCCAGTTTTATCAGTTCTCTACCTTCACACAGTCCATGATTAATTACAAAATCAACTAAGTATTCCAAATCTTCATTACACTTGGGGATTTATTCATTTTTCTTATTGCTTGTGTCACTTTATGTACGTCATTGATTTATTTATTAATGTGACTTTGGAATATCCTATCAAGGGTTTAACATATCTGTTATAATTTTGTTAAATCATTTAGTGAACCCTTCCTCTTTGAACACCTTTGGGGTATTTCTTTCATCGTTTATTAAATTTCTCTAAGGCCTTATCATCATGGATATTTTTATTCATGTTTTCTTTCTCATCAAACCTGAATTACAAGCTAATATCATTTCCCTTTTGGTTACTACTCGCGTTCCTTCTGATATTCATCCAGATATAGTTTATAACACATTTGTAGATGAATTTTCTCATCACATTTCTTTTCCATCTAAGCCTCCTACTGATCTTGTTGTTTTCGACAATGATCCACCTTTATACATCATGATTTGCATCAATAATGTGGGTGTCAAGAAAACAATATTCGATAATGGATATGAGATTAATATGTGTACTTTATCATTCATTGAAGCTATCAAAATTTATGTTGTCTATGTTAGTCCTTTGTCTATCTCTCTTCACACATAGGATGGTTCCATTCATCCATGCATAGGCCATATCACTTTACCTATCAATTTCAAGCCAAAAACCCTTCCTACGGTGTTCTTTTTCATTGATTTCTCAATTTAATACAATTTCTTACTTGGTAGGCCATGGATTCATGCCATGTAAGCAGTACCATCTATAATGCATTTTTGTGTTAAATTATCACATGAGGGTGTAGAATATACAGTCACCGATGATCATGAACCATTCAAACATTGCAACCATGATTCAACCACTACACTCCCTACTCCAACATCTATTACTACTAATGACCTACAACTCATGGATTCCCTGGATCACTTGCCACTTCTTGAAGGTGTTATTTGCATGTTAGAAACTATTCCATATGTTGAGTTGTGGATCTTAATTGCTGCACTGGCATGCTTTTACAAACTGGCTGGAATACATAGTAACTGGTGTTGGTTGATGAACTGGCGTCAGTCACCTAGGGACTGACATCAATTAGGCAAGGAGGAACCGGTATTGGTTAAGGTTAACTGACATTGGTTGCCTATGTATGACTACTATAATCAAGTTACGGGAATTAGATCTATCTTTATTTTTAAAGTGAATCTAATGGTTGTAATTGCGAAGCTAAAGTTCCCTAAGATTGTAAATGCATATATAAGCATAAAGCTAGGGTTTATAAAAAATAATTCATCAAGAATTAAGAGAAGTTTCCTTTAGAGATAAAAAGAGAAATTTGTAGCGAAGAAAGTACAGGACATCTAAGAAGGTGTGGAAGATTAAAAATCTTCATTGTATTTCCTCTGTGATGATAAATTAGTTGTTTCTTGGTGGACATATCCCACATTGGGTGAACCACATTAAATATTTTGTTTTGTTTCTTCTTGTTTATTTCCATATTGATTGCTTATATGCTTAATATATCTATACAACTGGTGTGCTAACCCCAAAACCATTCACATCATTACCCCCTCTTCCTTCTACAAATGCTATGATATTTTATTGGGGGCATGTCCAAACATCAGACGTCATTCCATCTACTTCACTTTTTTATGTGTAACTACCATTGGCACATTATCCTTTTGCATGTAAAATCTTCATGAATGATTCTTATTGGGAACATATTCCATTTGATCCTACTTACTCTGATACTATAGGTACATATGATGTCTTGTCTCGGATAGGCTTCCCATTTGATGACCTCCATCCTCCACCTTATGATAATCATCTTTATCATGGTTTTATCTGTATTTATGGTATTTGTGTCTTTCACCTCACAATATTTCTTGCACAATCTCCTCGCACTTCTCCATTTACATTTGGGAAATCTTGGCTTGACTACATCGGGTGCACTTTAAACCCTGATCATACAAATATTTCATTTCCTATGCCTTTTTGATGCCAGGCATAACCTCAAACTTTATTTTATTTAAAATAATGAAATCTTACCTTCTCTTTGCCATGTCCTTCCATCAAAACATTGGACAAATTACTTTGTATCATTCAAAACTCTTTCTCTATACATAATGAAATGCCTTATATGAAGCTCTCTTCATGCTCAAATTATGTTTAAGCTATATTACTATATCATTCCAAACTGAATTAATACTAGCTTACATGCAAAATAAAAACATACCAAAGGAATCTCTTGGCTATTGGTCATAGCTCCATGATTCATAAGCTCCCATCATCACTCTAGCACCTACTTTGCACTCTTAAGACCATTCCACACAACGAGTCCTTGATACAATCACAATACATACATTCTCATCTCAACACAAGATTAGTTCTAAGTACTCAAATTATTATGTATGGTTATGAAATCTCCCATCACACCTAGAGAACTTCACCTTTACCAACACAAGGTGTTTATACCATTAATTCAGTCAAATACTTGCATTCATACATGGTTCTCACTTTTAGGCCTCTTAGCCTTGTAGCCTCCTAGCCTACAAATCATGTTGTAGCTCAAAATTTCCTGAAATGATTATACCCTCAAATGAGTGTTTCAGAGGCCCATTATGAATTCCTTAAAAATTCCCAAAACTTACTGTATGTTCCCTTGTAAGAATTTGTACTTCCTTTGTATGTGTACTATGCAAATTAGGCCTATTTAAGGAACATCTCATAAAAAAATACATCTATATTTTTTCTTGACACTTGATATTGATGGATCCACCCCTAAAAGGATAGTGAGATGCTTCTTACTAAGTTTTTGAGTAAAATTTAAGATTTGACCTCCCATACAGCTCATGTTCTCTCTTTCATGTGCACTGTTACAGCCAGGACTACTAAATCTCCTCTAATTTTCTCACACGTGTGAGATAGGTCATAATATTTCAGAGTCCCCTAAACACCCTCAAAATAGAGATTCTCACCAAATTTTATAAAAATTGGACGATTAGAGTAAAAGTTATGCTATGCCATAGTTAGGGCCCGAGAGCTCAAATTTGGGTCTACAAGGCAAATTACTGATTTCCAAGAGCTATAAAAATTCTAGGGGCTTAATCATACCTCATTCCATCTTTTCATGTTTTCATAGTCCTCCTAAGGTATTTCCTTGATGACCCTCCTACTACCAATTCTTGGCCTGGGCAGAGTATACCATATACTGTCTATGTAAAACCATCATCAAAGCAAGTTTCATGAAAAATTCAACCTTACAAACTCTTCAACATATTTATTATGTATTATCTATCTTGGTTACATGTTTTTCAAGGTCTCTTCATAACCAATTATTCGAAGCAATCCCCTATTGCTTCATTATCCTTAACTAAAAATGGCTTATTCTATGCTCCTAGATAAGCTCAAGAACATAACTATACATAGAAAATAAGGAAACACATTCCTAAACCTCTTCCATTTGTTCAACCTCCTAGGACAAATCAATACTCATCATTATAAGCCTTAATTATGCATTAGAATAACTAATTTCACCTCCTTTTTCACTCTTTCCCTACTCTCAATTTCACTTTTCCTAATTTATTCAATTTGACATTTACTTTCTTAAGTAAAATTACTCACATACACCTAACCAATCATGCCTAGATGACCTTATAACACCTATCTCCTTGATGTTCCTACATCAGAGTGCCTTTGTGATAAAAATTTGAGCTCCTAATCAAATGCATTATAGATGCATGTTTCTTTCTTGTCTTCCAGTTTCTTGTTGTGCTCCTTGCTTGTTTTTATTGATTTGTTGATGTGTTATTCCTTTGAACCACCACTCTGATACTATTCTTACATGTCTTCTTCATAGGGTTTATCTTCATGCTTTATTTCTATACCTATTCTATATTCTCCATTGTGAGCCTTGTTAAAGACTGTATTTGGCTTCCTCCTTTCTTATCTGTAATCATAACTTCTATAGTAATGTGGGGTTAAAAAGTGTAAGACCTGATAACCCTCTAGATATGTTGTAGTATCTCTCTCTTTCAATCTTCACCTATTGCATACTCAAAATCTTGTATAGCTTTTTTCACGAAGTGGAAGTATACTATATGAAATTCTAACTCATTTTCATTCCTCAAGACTCCATATGACTTATCTCCTTATGAATGATGGTTTCTTTCTTCTTTGCTATGTGAAACATCTATATTGGTATTATCCCCTTGTGCTTTGATATTTATCTGTTCCTCTAACTTCTTAACATCTCTGCTTCCTCTTTACATTTTCCTACCTCTTTGTACCAGGCTTGTCATTATTTCTTGATCTTTTATTAAACTATGTTCCACTTGATATTTCCTTTGCACCAAGCTTTCTAACCCTCCTTGACTGTAGAAAAACATCATTTGAACGTTATGACTGCTTGAATGAGTTTGCAACACTAATTCTTATGTACTCATGATTATCACTAGTTAACCAAATTTCATAAAAACTTGAAGGTCTTTTCTATCCCATTCTTCTTCTAGTTTGGATTGGAGTCTTTTCCTTCTTATTTTCATCATATCATGATATTTTTGAATTCCAAACTCTGTACTTTAAGGGTGATAGATTAGGATAATAATTTGATCTTATGTATCCCCCTCTAGGTCTCTTTTTTATTATTCTAAATATTCCCCATCCTTTTAATACTATTCTTATTCTTCTTGTTATGTCACCAAGCCTTGTTCAAATGGATATATGACCATGGAAAGGGTCACTGCACCTCTAATTTGTTCTAAATTGTACATGTCTTGTTCTTTCTTGTCCTTGTGTCCTTTTTTTCTCCTTGCATGACTAGTATCTCAATGTTTCTCTTGTCTACCTCCTTCCCATGCATGATTAGACTGTGTGATTGCTTCTTAGGTTTCATTCTTGGTTATTTCACCTTGATTTCTTCTTGAAACTTGAAAATATGTTGATAAGAAACATCATATGTGCCTTTTTTTTGTAGTTGATACCTAATCTGGTTTTCCCTTGATTTTCTTGTTTGTACTAAGATCTTATTTTCATTCCATAACTCCATATGCAGATCCACTTTATTGAACAAATTTCTTTGACTTGTCATCCACCATATAAACTACAAAACCACCTTACTCAAGTATTATTTCTTAAATGCTATAGTTCTTGGACTGTTCTTGGTCTTCAACTTACATAGCTCAGCCCCTTGAGAAGAAATATTTGGACCTAGGATCATTTTATTCTTCCATCTTCCACTAAATTCACTTGGTATTTGATCATTCATGACTATTCTTGGAAAGTGATCTCTTTAACCTGCATTTACACATGCTACCATAAGGTTAGACTCACAAATAATAGTTTCTTTGTCTTTTTTAGATACTGCATGCATGCTTTCAACTTGCTTTCCAATTACAATCTTTTTCATGCTTGTTTGTAAGCCTCGTTCCTTCAATTTTCTCTTCTGCTCTTCATCACCTATGGTGTCTTCATCAAAACATTGTTGTTTTTATTGAATGTCATTCTTCTCTTCTCTGAATTCTCATTTATTTATTCTTGTTGACCTATTACCTTATTGTTCTTATTTCTTTACAAGGACTAGTTGTCGTTTACTTCCTCTATTTTGTTCTTTGATTGACCTGTTTGCTTCCATTCCTTTCATGACATCTTCTTGTGTCTTCTCATTCTCTTCTTCTCTTAGCTATTGCATAATATCCTCAAGGACTAATTTCCAACTCCTTTCTTCTTCTTTTCTTCTCTGAGTTAGTGACTAAACTGACCTTCTTGGTCCTCACTCTTCCATTCATGACCTTCATGGTCTCTCTAACCCTTTCTTAGGATTTTTCATTAACTTTCACTTGTATTTCCTGATACTATTGTATTCCATCATCAACTTTATCTCCATCATGTCCTTTTAAGGACACGCTTACCTTTTCTTCTTTCTTTAATGGTTCCCTCATGAACACCTACACCTGATTTTTAGCTTTCTCCAAATATTCCTTTATACCAAATACCATGCCCCTATTTTCATCACTTGCATGTTGATCCATCAAACATGCCAAAATATGCTCTTTTCCATCTTTCATTAGAAAATATTTGTTTATCCTACCATTATAAACTACCCTTCTATCACATTGTCATGGTCTACCTAAAAGTAGATTACACACATTCATAGGCATTACATCACATAAAAATTCATCATGCAAACTTCCAATCTTGAAAGGAACTCTACATTTCTCATTTACAAGAATTTGATGGTTCTTCCGAACCCATGCTACTTTATAGGGTATAGGATGAGGTATTATTCTCAAATTCAATGTTTACACCATTTCTTAAGACACAATATTATTAGTGCTTCCATTATCAATAATTACTTGAAATACCTTTCCTTTTGTTGTGCATCTTATTCTGAAAAGACTACTTCTTGCCATCAAACTTTCTTCCTACCTATTAGAGTTTAAAATCCTTCTAGTCAACAATATTTCATAAAGTTCTCCCTTACTTGGATGCCCTCTTTTCTCATGAAATAATACATTTTTCACATTTTTTTGTCCTTTATCACTTTCTTCTTGTTCCTCTTTCACCTTTACAAATCCATCATGTCTATCTTCTAACTTAGCTAGTCTTAAATTCATCACTTGCATTTGTAACACAAGATCCTTCTGAACCATAGTCAAGGATTTCATATCTGACATCATGCTTCTTTGTATTTCCTCAATACCTCTATGTAAACTCATCAAAATTTTGAATTCCATGCTACTGCTTACAATTTCCTTCTAAGTCTCTTTTTTTCATTTCTTGTATGCTTTGTTCCACCTTGTACAAAGTCTTATAATCTTGCCAATATATCAGTTAGTAAAATAAATTGAATTATTCTTGCAAATTTTATCCTCTTCAATATGCTAGACAAATAAGAGACCTTCTCTGATACCAAAAATGATGCCAGGAATAACCTCAAACTTCACTTTATTTGCAATAATGAAAGATTACCTTCTCTTTGCCATGTCCTTCCATCAAAAAATTGGATAGTTTACTTTGTATCATGCAAAAATATTTCTATATACATGATCAACTACCTTCTATGAATCTCTCTTCATGCTCAAATTATGTTCAAGATATATTACTCTATCATTCCAAATTGAATTAATACTATCTTACATGCAAAAGCAAAACTTACCAAAGGAATCTCTTGGATATTGTTCATAGCTCCATGATTCATAAGATCTCATCATCACTCTAGCACCTGATCTACACTCTTAAAACCATTCCACACAATGAGTCCTTGATACAATCACAATGCATGCATTCCCATCTCAACACAAGATTAGATCTAGGTTGTCCTCTAGACTCTAAGAGCTCAAATTGGTATGTAAGGTTATGAACTCTCCCATCACTCCTAGGACACTTTACCTTTACGAACACAAGGTGTTTAGACCATTAATTCAGTCAAATACTTGCATTCATACAGGGTTCTCACTTTTAGGCCTCTTGGCCTTGTATCCTCATAGCCTACAAATCATATTGTAGGTCAAAATTTCCTAAAATGATTATACCCTCAAATGAGTGTTTCAGATACCCATTATGGAGTCATTAAATATGCCCAAAACTTACTATATGTTCCCTTGTAAGAATGTGTACTTCCTTTGTATGTGTACTATGCAAATTAGGCCTATTTGAGGCACATCTCATAACAACAGACATTTTTTTTTCTTGAAACTTGATATTGATGGATCAACCCCTAAAAGGATACTAAGATGCCTCTTACTAAGTTTTGTGAATCAACTTTAAGATTTGGCCTCCCATGCAGCTCACGTTCTCTCTTTCCTATGAACTCTTACATCCAGGACTGCTAAACCTCCTCTAATTTTCTCACACATGTGAGCTAGGTCATGAGACTTCACAATCCCCTATGAACCCTTAGAATAGATATGCTCACCAAATTTTATCAAAATTAGATAGTTATAATAAAATTTATGTTATGCCCTAGTTAGGACCCGAGAGCTCAAATTTGGGCCTACAAGGAAAATTACTGATTTCCAAGAGCTGTAAAAATTTTAGGGGTTTAATCATACCTCATTCCATATTTTCATTCTTTCACAGTCCTTCTAAGGTCTTTCCTTGATGATTGACCTACTACCAACTCTCGGCCTGGGTAGAGTATATCATATACAGTCCATGTAAAACCATCATTAAAGCAAGTTTCATGCAAAATTCAACCTTCCAAACTCTTCAACATATTTATTATGTCTTATCTATCTTGGTTACATGTTTTTCAAGGTCTCTTCATAACCAATTACTCGAAGCAATCCCCTATTTCTTCATTATCCTTAACTAAAAATGGCTTATTCTATGCTCCTAGATAAGCTCAACAACATAGCTATACTTAGCAAACAAGGAGATACATTCCTAAACCTCTTCCATTTGTTCAACCTCCTAGATAAACTCAATACACATCATGATAAGCCTTAATTAGGAATTAGAAAAAACAATTGCACCTCATTTTTTACTCTTTCCCTACTCTCGATTTCACTTTTCCTAATACATTCAATTTGACATTTACTTTCTCAAGTAGAATTAATCACATACACCTAACCAATCATTCCTAGATGACCTTATAACACCTATATCCTTGATGTTCATGCATCACCTTTGGTCATGTTTTCATTTTTCATGATTCATTTATGGGATATTCAAAAAATATTTCTCAATGGTATGCAACTTTTTGTCCACTTCCCCCTTTCGTTGATGAATAATATGCTATAGCATGTACAGTTTATGCATTAATGTCTCTTTACTCAATCATCTTGATACTATTTCTTATTAAGTCTCTGACACTTCTCCATTTGGCTTTGACCATGATAATGACGATCTCCTAGATGATGTTACATGACATTACTCTTCATCATACAATTGGGGGGCATCATATTCCCCCCCACCCACCCTTATTATATCATTAGGTATCTATCAATTCTATTATCACATTCCATACCTCCTACTTCACATTCCTAGACATTCATCTTGCACAACTTGATACACTACTTGTATCATCATTACCCTATAATGCACTCTTGTGCTATGGTTCAAACTTGACTATTGAGGGAATACTACATACATGAACCTCACACACTACACATTTCACACTTCGTGCATTTAGGACATTTTCCTTTCACATCTACTATTGCGACTCATACACATTTTTCACTCTTTCTTACATATACTACTACATATTCTAAAATTTTGTGCTTTATTCTCTCATCTATTTCAATACCCACATCACATACTTACAATTGGCACATTAAATGTACATCCTTCTAACATCGAATTCTCAAACAAAACACTACACACTTTAATACTATTATATTCTACAATATGCACTTCATGATCGAATCTTTCTAGTGCATGCATCATTACTCGACGATGCACTTTAGTCTCATAGTTCAGACTCGAATGTTGAGGGTCTAAATCTGAATTGAACCTCACCACACTTGCATCATTATACATTCTACAAATTCACATCTTTCTACATGTTATGCTCTGTGTTTCAAAATCAATATCTTTAGCGTTTTATTCAATCTTTCTAATATCTTTCTACATTTCATGATCAATATTTTCTAGTGTACCATGCACATATTTATACATCTTATGCTCCACACTCCACATTCCATGATAGGTTTTAGCTATATCATTCAATATTTTTAATATTTTCTTCTTGCACATCACATAACACCATTCTAAAATATACGCTTTGTGCTCTATTGATTGAATCTTTCTAGCATACACATCGTTCGAACCATTTCTCACATGACACATTTTGGTTCTATTGTTCATTCTTGGCTACTGAGGGGGACCATTTATAAATGAACCTCATCTCATGCATACTAATTCACACTCACATTACATTCCATCCCATCTCACACATCCACAATGCCATACTACATATGTTGGTTGCACATTTTTCTTGCTTACTTATTCTCCACATATACACTTTTCTTAATATGTTAGCTAGATACATGGTATGTCATTATCTTTATCATAAACACACATGATTTAAATTTCCTTCTAGTGGTGATCAAAAACTCTACATAGATATTTACATGCAACATGGATGCTTTGTGCAGTACCTCTTACCAGTCCCACATCAGGCTCTAGGGGCATCCACTTTTGTATACATTATATGTGTTATTGTTTCATTTTTTCGTAGCACATTACTATATCGTATTATACACACTTTGAAATATTTTCTATATTTATAACATGATAACGAGTGCTTCATGTGTAACATTTCTTTTACATGAACTATTTTCTACCATGGTTGTATGTTATCTTGCTTGACATTGTTTGTCCATTTTGTCATTGTTTGTGGGCTTTTCCCTATGTCTTGTTTGATCACTACTTGTATGTTTTTTCCGGTTCGGACCTGACTCTCTTGCGACATTATGAGTGATGTACCATGTTTGTAACCCATTTTTACGTGGTTTACATTGTGTTATTTTTTGCTAGATTACACATTGTTTTCTATATACATTCTTGTTTGCACTAACAATTTTTTCCAAGCCATTGTTTGCATGTGCCTTGGTTTCTACCAAGCACATTACCTTCTATATACCGGTATCAGTTCAACATGGGGTCTTCTTTTGGTCTGCATACTCCTAGCAACATTGCATGCACCCTGAATGAGGTGGGGAACCTATTGAGTGAATCAATCACCCCATTCAGTAGTCTAAAGTCACAGTTCAACACAATTCAACACAAAGTTAGTACAATCTACAGTCTCATACAAGGCTTAGAATGAAACTTGGGTCCTTATTCTAGCACATACACTTACGCCCAGATACAAAATTGGGTTCCTAGGAACTTCTTTCCCTTCCTGGGCACCTATGACTAGGGGGCATATACATAATTTTTCTCAGATCAACATGATTGTCAGTAGTTTACAAAGTAATTGGCATAGTCCTACAGGCACTTCCTCCAACAGTCAGTGCATTTCAACCTTCCTTTTCTACTTTGGATTGAATTGGATCAGAGTGGATCGGACTTGAGAAAGAAAGGATCACACCATCTGCAATGGTGTTTATAATTTGGTCAAGCAGAATTCAAAGGTTGGAGAATGACACCAGATCTTTCTCCATACACTTGTTTTGTACTTAGCACATTTTGGCATGAGATCACCCAAAAAAATCACATTCAACACAATTGGCATGAGATTACCCTTAAAAAATCATTCTCCTACAACATCTTCAAGATCCTTTCTATCTCTTTTCATTGATCATAGATCAGGTGCACATGTTCCTTTTACTTTTCAGAAAACTTAACACACTTTTACATTACTTTTTACATGCATTTCATACATTTGGATCGAAATTTTTTCTATATACACATATTTGATTACTTGTTCATTCTTCTCTTTTGCAAGTTTTTCCTTATGGGAAGTAGTATTCACATAAATCACAAATAAAGTGACATAAAAAGTAGGTACAATGCAATACAGACACATACATTCTCCACCCCTAGGGTCATCATCACTTTTTACTTCCTCTTCTCTAGCTTCCATGCTTCAGTTTTTTATCACTCTATGTTATTTTCTTGTCTCCTCGACACGCTTTCATCATCAATCTACATGGTTATCAAATACACATCTCTTATCAACTTTATTTTATCGATATTTCTCTAACCAAAATAAAGTGGGGGAAAATGTAGACACTAAATCACATACTTGGGTACATTTCTAGATCCTAACCACATACATTGCATTCATATGATTCCTAAGGGAGAAAAGAACTAATTGATCACTAGCTTTGTCATTTTAGTTTCCTTTCTTTTCCTTACACACCCTACTTCCCAGTCTAACCTTTGACAATTCACCTTTTCTGACTCTGGATGCCAGTGCCTAGCTAGGATGTTAACACCTAGGCACGCCTCATGTTCCTCTAGGAGCCGTAGACCTCTTTGTATCTTACTTCACTACTTTTGGGTTCTTTTTAGTAGTTGGGCATCCTTATCTCTTATAGGATCAGCATTTTCGTGATCAATTAAAAAATTCAAGCAAGGGAATCATATAAATATAATGTTATGGGATCAAATTAAAGGACTAAGCCTCTAAGCATCATACTATCACCACCTAAGGCTGCATCCAAAGGAATTTAAACAGCATCAAATCATCCATGTAGCTTCACTCAAGGGACAAAGGACTCGTCATTTTTCATACACACATAGGAGAGGAAGTTCATTTTTCCACACACACATCTATTTACATATTCTACATCTATTTATTACTCGTCTATCATGTGTGTCACAGATAAGAGCTACCTAGGGTACGATTCTACACACACATAGAACTACATGGATTATAAAATGTAGTGTAACACCCGAATCATAAGTTCACTCAGTTGGGTGACCACCGGGTTAATTTTTATTCCCCATTTATATCTTTTTCTTTCTTGGGATTTGATATGTACTATGGGGTTTTTCAGGTCATATCAGTTATTGTAGGTTATGCAGTGATATCCGTGATCACTATGTGACATTATAGTAATATACATCGAGGAGGATTGTGACAACTTAGGGACCCTAAGAAATTCATTTTCTAGAGCATTTGCACAGACTCTAGTGCACCCAGACATGGATCCTAGTGCCCAGGCACCCCATTACTACCCTAGGTGCATCCTAGTCCAACCTCCTTCTACAATAATTACATTTTTACGGGTTCGGGTATGACCTCCTATAATCTAGTTTTACCATGTCTTCTACCTTCACACAATCCAAGGATTAATTGCAAAATCAGCTAAGTATTTTAAATCTCTCCATTGTACTTAGGGTTTTATTTATCTTACTTATTGTATTGTGTCACTTCATGTACTTTATTTCTTTATTTATCATTGAGACCATGAAATATCCTATCTAGGTTTTAGCACATATATCCTATAATTTTGTTAAATCAGCCACCATGAGCCTGTTTTGGATGCAATGATCCTAGCCATCAGTGGAAGGATTGGCCACATAATCTGATAGTCATAGCTAGGGGGAAGGTCCCCATATAAGATACTAGAGTCAAAGACATGGGATGGGCATATATGGTTTATGCAGCGGTTGAGAACCGCCAAGAAAATAATCAAGTTATTGTGATCAAGACCTCAGGTAGCATTTCTAGTATTTCAATTTCTATATTATTTTATTATGGTTTGTCAGACTCATTCATTTACCCTTGTTAGTGGAGTGATGAATAATGGAGACACTTAGGAAGGGGCATAAATGGGATGTAGAGTTATTCAATGGGGCCAAGAAATCAATCGACTCCTTAGTAAAGGAAATATCATTTATCTCATATCATTTGTTACTATAGTGGACTTGTGCATCCTACCTTTGGGGTCATATGAGGTCATATTAGGGATGTATTGGTCTTTTTATCATCAGGATAGATTTGATTTCTAGTCATATTAGGGATGTATTGGTCTTTTTATCATCAGGATAGATTTGATTTCTACCAAATGATAGTAGATTTCTAAGATGATATGGGTCAGGAGGTAGTTTTGGTTGGGATCTAGAGACCCATTTCCATTTGTACTATCTCCGCTATGAAACTTAAGCAGAGTATGGTAAAGGGGTGTCAGTTATATGCTATCATCATGAGAAATAGGTCTGAGGATGGAGCAATAAGACTCTGTTTAGATAATCACCACATCCTTAGGGAGTTTTTAGATATTTTCCCTATGGAGATTATAAGCATGAAACCACCTTGTGAGATTAAATTTCACATTGACCTCGTGCATGGAGTGAAAAATGTCTCTTGTGCACCATAAAAGATGACCAATCTTGAGCTATGTGAGCTCAAGATGCACTTATAGGGGATCCTGGAGAAGGGCCTTATTAGACCGAGTGTTTCACCATGGGGTGCACATGTCATCTTTATGATGAAGAAGGATGGCTCTTTGAAGTTGTGTATAGACTACTATCAGCTAAACAAGCTAACGATGAAGAACCGTTACCCCCTCCTGAAGGTTGACGACTTATTTGATCAGATGAGAGGGGATATTGTATTCTCAAAAATTGAGCTGAAGTCAAGGTACCACTAATTGAGAATTTCTGAGGTGGATATTCTCAAGACCTCCTTCCACACACATTATGGCCACTATAAGTTTGCAGTGGTCCCTTTTGGTCTAACCAATTCTCTTATAGTGTTTATGAGCATTATGAATGGAGTCTTCTGTAATTTTCTAGACCACTTCATCCTAATGTTCTTAGATGACATATTGATTTAATCATGTATAATAGAGGAACATAAGGAGCACCTTTGATAAGTATTATAGCGTATGAAGGAGCACAAGTTATATGGGAACTTGGAGAAGTGTGCCTTCTTTCAGTCAGAGGTGTAGTATCTGGGTCATATTGTATCAAGAGAGGGTATCATAGTGCATCCCTATAAGATTAGATCCATCATTGATTGGATTATACCTACCAGTGTCACAAAGGTACGTGATTTCATGGGGCTAGCAAGTTACTATCACAGGTTTGTTTAGGAATTCTCACGTATTATTCATCCCATTACCTCCCTACAATGTAAGGGGAAGACATTCATTTGTTCAGAGAAGTGTGAGTAGGAATTCCAAAAACTGAAGGCATGTCTCTCCACCTCTCCCATTCTTGTCATGCAAGATCCACTTGGAGATTTTATAGTCAGCACAAATGCTTCATTAGTAGGATCGGGTGTTGTATTGATGCAAGAGGTGTGATTTATTGCTTACAACTCACTAAAGATCAAGGATTATGAGATTAATTATCACATACATGACTTGGATTTGGAAGCAGTGGTTCATGCCTTAGTTTGATGGAGACACTTAATTTTAGGATAGAGGTTCATATTGAGGACAAATCATTTGATTTTGTAACATATATTCACGCAGCCTAATCTGAACACCTGTCAACAAAGTTTTATAGAGATTCTATGTGAGTATGATATGGATATAGATCATGTCAAGGATAAGGATAATTTGGTTACAAACTCCTTGAGATGCAAGAGACACACCATTATGGCCTTCACCATGAATACCAACTTACACAATCACATTTTAGAGCACCTCCCATGATATGGGTTCTACCTTTCATTCAGGAGGGAGATCGAGGCATAAAGACCCCTTAAGGGGAAATTTATTGGGCGTAATATAGAGGCATATGGTTTTTTGAGACATAGAGGTCATGTTTATGTACCAAGAAAGGGTTGTAGACAAAAAATCACGCGCTTTGAGTCATTATTTAGTCTCGGTCTCATACTACTATTTATATGGTTCTTAAGTAAAAAGAGTAATAATTAACCCATGCTTTGGCAATTTCACTTTTCTTTTTGTCATTACTTTCGATCTTGCACCTGCACTTTCCCATTCTGTATTGTCATTCTATATTTTTCCTATTTATTACTGGGGTGCCCAACCAGGACTGGGGCACCCTAGATGCCCTGATCCCCTCTAGGTACCTTGATCCTCTTTGTACGTTCCTCTCACTTTTTGGGAATTTTCTATCCATTTGAGCTTCTTATATTTTTGGTGGTCAACCTTTTTGTGGTTAATTATTAAATTAGAACAAGAGAATCATATAAATATAAATTTATGTGACCATAATGAGGGACCAAGCACTAAGCATCTACTATCACCATCTAGAGTTGTATCCATCAAAGGCATCTAAAGCTACATTTGCATCCATCTAGGTCCATCACAAGGCACACAAGGCTAGTTCATCTGTATCACATTTCATAGGGAGGAAGTCTATTATTTCCATGCACATATTTACTACATTCTACATCTAGTTATTTTCTCGCTACTTTACAAAATGTGACTAACACAAGAGAAACCTAGGGAACAATTACACACACACACACACACACACACACACCTAGAACTACATTGGGTCTTGTTAGTGCAAAATCACAGCACCCCTGGATATTGATCAGTTTTCTAGGTTGATCATACAAATATCCAGTGTGATTGCATAACATTGAATCCTTCTGATATGTACTGCAACACTCGGTGATATGTCCTTCTTTTTGGAAGCCGAGGATAGTCTGACTCCTTCATATGAATATTCATTTTTTAGGGTTTTGATGCTTTGTCTAGGGTTTTTCAAGGGATTATTTATTACAGGTATTATAACCAAATTGGCGATCATACAAAAAAATTCACGCAATAGTAAGTGAACACAAGAGAACACTCAGCGACACCTCAGAGGAGGTGTCCTAGTCATTTTTGTAGACCAGAGCACCCACTGGTGCAACTATCCCTTTTTAGGTGCCCCAGTCTTGTAAGATAGCTCATATATATACTTTCTCAGGATTTTATGTGGTCGTTTCCTCATCCTATTCATGTGGTCTACCCTGCGACACAATCTCGCGACATCTACATTAGGGTTTCATATTTTCTAGCTTAGTTTTCTTTGGTGTATTTCAATATTTTATTGTTCCAGTTATTAAGTCATTTTACAGCTACTATAACATTATATTACACTAGAATATATTTCTATTTTATTCAATCATTTTGGTGAACCTAATCTTTGAAAACACTTTCTCTTTATGCTTTTTCTTCATAGGCCTGTCACTCGTAGTGGTCATTTTGGGTCTTTTCAGTGTTGTGAGATTCCTTCATTCACCCGTAGGGTTTCCAAACCAATGGACAATATCCCTAATTCTGTAGCTACACCTAAGAATCCCTTGGATACATCTCACCAAGTTCCTCTTCACGAAGTAGAATCCTCTAGTAGTGAAAATTCTTACGATGAAGATACCAATGTTGACAAAGACTAATTAAATACACTTACTTATTTTCAAAAAGATTTGCATGATAATCCCGCTCATTTTATGTATGTCATACATGATTTTATTGCTGCTAAGAATTATCGTTATGCTTCAACCTTTATAGTCACTCATTATTCAGCTCACATGGCCTCCACCCCATCGATTCATGTTTCAGTTCCCATTCCTACCACTTCCATTCCCACCATTCACCATACCACTCCTAATATGAAGTCTGAATATTCTTCGAATAATGTTGATTTAAATTCTTTATATTAGGGTTTGAAAACCCTAATTTACCAGCTCCGGCTCGCTACTTCTTGTGCACCACCATCTTTAGAATCTACTTCATTGTTGTATACTCCTTTTTCACCTACTATATTTGTTTATCCATTCCCACCTAACTTCATATCTCCCAAATTTCCCACCTTTAAATGCCATGATGACCCACAAGAGCATATTTGAGATTTTCATGTAGCATGCCTAGACTATGTAGATGATCATACTATACTTGCTAAGGTTTTTCCTAGTAGTTTACAAGATTATGTGATGCACTAGTTTTATGACCTACCTTTCTATTCGGTAACATCTTTCACGCATCTAGCCAATGATTTTCTCACTCATTTCTCTATCAACATCGAATCTAAGATATCTTATTCCCAACTTGCACAACTTAAACATGGATTTCATGAACATTTAGTGGATTATGTCTTACATTAAAAAAACATCTTAGCTAAGATGTCAAATATGTTTTTGGATTCTAATATTCAGGAATTATTTATTCAAAGTCTCTTACCACATTTCCAGGAGAGTGTACTCCTTAATACCTCTCCTTCTTTCGATCATATTTTTCATACTCTTAAGCTTCATGAAACCAAGATCTTAGCTATAGGAAATATTAAATACCAAGAGAAAGCATCTTCCTCTAGCCGTTTGCAAAGTAAGTCAACATTTAAACCATATACAACTAAACTAACCGACACAAAAGTTACCGTCAACATAGTATCTACTACTAAGGAGCTTCAATTGCAACCACGTTGATGTATCTTCACCAATTTTAGTTTACCTCTAAATATTTTACTACCGCAACTTGTTGATAGTAACCTCATTACACTACCTTCTCCACTAAAAATAGATCCATCTTGACCTAACCTTGGATTTGCATCACAATTACTATCACTCACAAATGACCTAACTTGGGAGTCACTTTACATTTCTATAATTTCTTAATGACATAAATTGGACGCCATCTATAATTATTCAAATTGAAACACATGTTACTATAGAAGTGGGGGAAAATGAGACATCATTTCATTTCCTATACTTCTCATATACGGGTTCTTCAATCAGAACAAACATTTTTCAAATGGAACTAAATTTGGTCTCTATCCTTCTATAGCAATGGACCTTTTTAGGGATGCAGTCATGAATGGAAATTAAAACTAGACCTCTCTCCCAAAAACTCTTCCTCTGGTGGCAAGACGCTCAGATCCTCCCATTTACAAACAAAATTGGGTTAGTAATTGATCATTATCTACCTCTTCAATCTCCTTTGACAACAATTCAAAATATCCAAATCATTTCAAATACTTCTCCAAATATTCCCTTAAAAATGGTATCTATCTCCACTCATGCCACATGGGTCAAAATGTTGATCCATGGTTCACCACACTACAAGTTTCTACATTCTACATGCACTTTGCAACATGGCTTCTCCAGATTATGTATAAGTATGTTGCTTACTTAATTTGAACTACTTGAATTTCATTCAAATAGCATAAGTGGGGAATATAGACACAAAATTACGAACATGTTATTATTTTAATATACCTTTAGTATGTTGTTATTTGCATGGATATTAATTAAGAAAAGTATTCACTGGTGACACAATCCTTTGTCCATCCACTTGTTTTGATAGTTTATATGGTCTTTCTCTATCACATATATCATTTTAGTACCCAGTTCTGGCTAGGTCATAGGGATCCCTATATGTCTTTCTTTTCACATATATCATCATTTATCCCAGAATATCAACGCCCATTCTAGAAATTAATTCCCAGGCATTCTTATCCTCTGTGTTATTTTTACTTATTTTGACATTCATGGTCGGCCCTTTTAGTTTCCTAATCCTTATCCTAAGCTCATAGTCAGCATTTTGTGTCACTAATGTCAAAATCCATATATACACAACATAAAAACTATTATTCTTATTGGAAATTATAAGGGAAAATCACATCTACATATTATGACTACCATCAAAGGGATTGCATTTTTGGGTTGCATACATTGCATAGGAAGGGGAAGTGCTCAATTCCATATCACACATTTTCATATTATCTAGCCATAGCCCACTATCTTTGCATCATTTGCGTAAGGGAAAACATAATGTCACTATTTAACACACAAGCACAAAGAACTAGATGAAGTCTAGAATGTAGTGCATCACTCGATCATAAG
The DNA here is from genome assembly GCA_019776745.2 of Taxus chinensis. NCBI lineage: Eukaryota > Viridiplantae > Streptophyta > Pinopsida > Cupressales > Taxaceae > Taxus > Taxus chinensis. The sequence continues at coordinate 659,025,024 of CM034155.1, read as the reverse complement.
TTCACTCACCGGGTGATCTTCAGGGTTTGTCTGACTTCACATATTATATTTTTTATTCTATTTTTATGTGTTTGTGAGATTGTGCATGTAGCTAGGGTTTTTCTTACAGGTTATAGGTACCCTAAATGATGAAAGAATAAATATTAGGTGACTGATAGGAATTGATAGTAAAACCCTAACAATACAGAAGAAAGTAGATTCTGAGCTTATGTGCAATCACTGACACTTAGGAACAATCACCAGCACCCATATGCCCTTATTTAACACCAAACACCCATATATGACATCATTCTCAGATCCCATAATTTACAGGGAGTAGTTGCGACACCGTTTCAATCTAAATCAACACTTTACACTGACCAAACCCGTTTCAGATTACGTAGGACTCAACTAAGTCATTCATCTCTCCCATTTACTTATAGTCTTTTATTGTTGTGGTGCTTAGCATTTGTATATTTACTGTATTTTACTATCTTAGTTAATGTATAATTATATTTAATTAATTTTTTATTAAATCGGTAAAAAGGAAAGTGTGCACCTGATATGTAAGAGACTAAAAGATAGAAAAGTGTCATGTTGCTTGAAGTTGTTGATTTGAATGTTAATGGTGAGGTTTTTAGGTGATCTCACACCAAGTGTGAGATTTTTGGGTGATCTCACACCAATTTCAATTTTTTTGAGTGATCTTATGCTGAGTGCGATTTTTTTGGGCAATCTCACACTAAGTGCACATTTTTTGGGATATTTCATGCCAAGTGCGATATTATTGGGCGATCTCACACAAAAGATCAAGTGTTGAGGAGAGAGGTCTGGTTTTAATCTCCTTCCATGACTCTTACCAATAAGTACCACTGCATTTGGTACGTCCCAATTTGTTTGGTTTGTCCCATTTTTTTCCAAATTGTTCTAAATTGTTCTGATTGTATTGATTGTAGGAGATAGAATGCATTCTATGACTGAAGGCCAATGTCAGTTACTATAGAACTACTATGTAAAAAGTTGTAGATTATTTTGTACTGAGAAAATTATTGTGTCTGTCCCAGGTCATTACTACCCAGGAGAGGACAAAATCATCGTGGCTCGACCAACAAACTTGATGGCTTGACCATTCATCGTGGCTCGTCAGCTCACTGCAAGTAAAGACCAAATCAGTTGAGACAAAACACGTGATGAATTTCTCTTCTAATGGGGTTGAACTTTGACGGTCATCTACATATCCAAGAATATGAATGGCTAAGTCCGTTTATGATAATTTATCCAAATTAACCCGAGGGGGTGAATTTGGTATAATAGCACCCAGACACTAGTGTCTAGTTTTGGGAGGTGGTGTCTACTTTGTGTTTTAGATCCAATTCATATTTTGGGTATTTCTCATATTGTGTTCTTGTTCCATTTTTTACTATGCTGATCTGAATTGTAGTTATGAGATGCTTTAGGGGTGATTTATTCACCCAATGTATGCCCCCTTATTTGGGGTGCATGTGAAGATAGTAGGACGATGTGGCCCAAAGGAGAGGACCTGAGTCTGACCTAAAGAAGATACCTATAGGGGGAGGGGATTTTCATGGTAGAAAACAAGTCACATGTAAATAAATTAGGTTGGTACAAGTGTTATTAGTAAAGCTAGCATGCAAGAGAATACAATGCAACAAATACATAGTAAGACAAGATGGATAGTGAAAAGTGGGTTTCATACATGGGACATCACTCACAACATCACAAGAAAATCAAGGACAAAGTGGCCAAAGAATATAATGATCAAACAAGACATATGACATACCCTAAAAATAATAACATGCAATGGAAAACAAGATCAATCAAAATATATTAGATAACCATGGTGGCATATAGTCCTGTAAATACAATTCTACACATGAAGCACCCATTAACATCTTAGTAAGATAAATAGTATGTCAAAAAGTGTATATATCAGTGAAAAATAAACTAACTGAAATGAGAAGTAGTGAATGATGTATCAATAGAACCTAAAGTGTGTAGAGTGTGGGAGTAGTGAAATTAAATACCCCTAGGAGCCTTGGTGGGACTGGTAAAAGATTAAGTGTTGAGCATCATTGCAGTGTGAAAAAATCTGTAAGAGATCTATATTCACCTCAAAATATCAAGTGAACATGCATGTCTATATATAGAATGATGATGACATACTAAGAATTGGTCTAGCATGGAAAAAAAAGTGTAACATATAGATAGAATAAACTACTAAGAGTAAATGCAACCAAGATATGCAAATTCAATGTATGAGTGTGATGATATGATATGCAAAATGTGGTGATGGTAGGAGTAGTGTGCCCCCTAGGTGATGTGTATGAGATGAGGTTCATTTATAAATGATCCCTAAACATTTAATAATGAACCATAGAAAAAGAGTGTATCATCGGTAAATGTGTTGTGTGAGGTTAGATGCTAGAAAGATGCATCGTAAGCGTTGAGCGTGAATTGTGCACTAAATGTGAGGTTCATTTCATAATTAGACCCTCAAAATTTGAGTATGAACCTTGGAACTAGAGTGTGATTAATGATGATACAATGTGTGTATTAAAAGGTGTGAGAGAGCTCAGGAATATTAAACATGAATCGTGGAACGCAAAGTATGATAGTATATGCTAGAAACAACTGCTATTGCTAGAAGGGGAGGAAGTACAATTCCCCCCAAAGTATGACAATGATCAAGAGTTATTTGATGATGAAAGAGAGATATTACGATGGATAGGGAGTTGGAAATGCATTATAAGAAAGAATATTTTTGTCACAATGAGTGGTAGAATCAAGAGTAGGACCATAGTTGGGTCTTTCGGATGACGGAGGAAATATTTTTAAAGGAGGTTGTTTAGTTGGAATGGGTAACGTTGTAGAGGACTTGATATGAGGAGATTATGGAGGACGTATTTTGAGAGGTGGTTTCTTAGTTGGAATTGGTAATATTATAGGAGACTTGATAGGATGAGGGGATGGAAGATGGATTTTTAGGGGTGGTTTCTTAGTTAAAATGGGTTGGATAGGCAGATCTTGATTGAGCCGAAGAAGGAACATTAGTAACTATGGAATGATTCTCATTAGACATAGAGGGATTGGATTTAGGATCACATTGGGATTTATAAATTAGATATGTAGTATAATGTTGTGAAGCATATGAAATAAAACCCTTCTCAAGGTGCTTAATTATTTGTTTTAAAGCATAGAAATCATTGTTATAATGTCCATTAAGTCTGTGATAGTTTTAAAATGGGAGACCTTTGTATTTGTCAAGCCGATAAGGAGGGTAGTAATGAGTATTTGGAAATTTGATCAATTGGTGAAGTAGGAGCTTGAGAACAATATCATGTTGTTTAACATTTAGATCAAAATTGAGAGGTACTAATAGCGGTAAGACTTGGGGTTTACTTATATGAGTACAAATAGAAAACATAGGATTAGAATGAGATGTAGTAGAAGAACTAGCATTTACCTGAGAAGCGTCCCTAAGGTGTTGGATTTTATCTTTAAGAGATGTAATTTTGGTTTCCATAACTTGAAATTTATTGTGAAAAGCATGGTGTAAAGCTTGAATTGATGCTAAGATGGGTTGATTGGATGGATTATTAGGACCAATAGGGTTGTTAGATAGATGATCAAAAATTCCATTGACTTGCGAAGGTGGCGTATTGTGAGGGAGATACATATTATATATAGCTTTTGGATAACATCTTTACAAGGTGGGTGTATTTGATGTAATTCATTCAAAGAGATTAGAGGACTTGTAGGAGCCATGAAAGAAAATTAGGTAGAATATGAAAAATGAGGATCCAAGTGTTTGATAACAAGTGGGTTTCACCAAATGATTTATTTTAATTTGAATTAAATCTATATTTCAGAGTAACTATTGTAATAAATAATGTATAAAAGATAAAATAAAGTAATGAAACAAGAAAGAAAGCATTTACAATATGAAACCCTAAACTAGGAAGACTTAGTTGATTTCCAAGTGAACATGAATTTATTTGGGTAGGTAAAAGTGTTAAATAGGCTTGGAAAAAAATTGTTAATGCTCATTGTACATTCTGGAACTCGGGAACAAAGTCAGACAGGTACACCCAGTGTATGGAAGAGGCACATGGGCACTATAAATTGGATCTAGGTGCTAGTTTCTGTCTAAATGATCAAGATCTGATTTATTTTTTGTCGTAAGGGTTTCTCTATTGGTTTCTATATGTCACTTGATATTCACTCCTTGATTTCCAAAGGTACCTGTTATCTACAAAATAGAATATATACATGCACATGTCCACAAACCACATCAAATCTAATAAAAATATGCAGGTTGTTGAGTCAGACTGACCTGGGCGGTCACCCAAAGAGTGAACTTACTACCGAAGAATACACTACATATTAGACCCCATTTAGTTATTGTGTGTGTGTGTAGAAATGATGCCCTAGGATGCCCTTGTAAAATTTGCACAAATTATAGCAGGCTAGATCTAGAATGTAGCAATGTATAGTATGTGTGAGTGGAGTAGAATAAACTTCCCCTCCTATCTAGTGTATGTAGAAGTGATGCAACCCTTGCCCCTTGTATGGGTGCTAGATGGATGTCTTTGAAGTGCTTTAGTGTCTTTGGATGAAAGCTTAGGTGATGATAGTAATGTTTAGTGCTTGGTAAGTATTTTTGAGAAGTAACTACATATATTTATGATTCCCTTGTTTCAATTTCATAATTAATAATTGGAAGGTCGACCCATAAGGGAAAAAGATGCCCAAAAGATAAAAGATACCCAAAAAGGGTGAGTAAAGGTAAGAAAGGGTCAGGAATGCCCAATATGGACATAAGCATCTAGGTGTTGGTGTCCTAATTGGGAGCTAGTGTCTGAGGCCATAAAGGATAAATCAAGCATGTTCCTTTAGGGTTGTAGGGTGTGTAAGGCCAAAGAGAAGACGTGACAAATAAAAGAGGTCAAAGATAGTTGTCAACCACTAGTTTTACTTATTGGGAATCATATATACATTAATATGCTTTTGGACCTATAAATGTACCCAAGTGTATGATTATTTGTCTACAGTTAGTGTATGATTAATTATAGGAGTAGTTTTAACATTAGAAGTAGGTTGTGTTATGCGGATTTTCCAATCTATGGGATAGAGGAAGATGACCTTCTCTGGAGGTTTGTCTCAAGCCACAAGTCCCACACTTAGAGATAGTCCCATGTTGCACAAAAATTATGGGCCTTCCATGATTCATAGAAGGGTGCAATTTTAACCTCCAATAGTTTTGACATGCCTGGTGGGATGATTAAATGAGCTTTACTTCATTAGTGTTGAGTTTTTGTGTGTAACTCAGTGGTTCCAAACTTCAGAGTAATTCTTCAATACATCTGGAAACTCTCTGTCATTCATCCAATATTTTCAATAAGTTCAATCCTCTATGTTTTATGAAAAGAGAGAAAACTAAGTTAAGCATATCAAAAGGTAAATCATTTGACTTTGTACAACTCTCCTCGTGAAGAAGATGAAGATAAATATCTCCACAAAGATCCGTAACATCTGCAATCATAAGATTTTTAACTTCACCTCCAGTTAGACCATTTTCATGTTGTATCATAAGTATCAAACCCATTCCAATCATGGCACACCAAAGGAATTTTGTATTTTTGATTTTTTAGTGGTGGTAACCCATTTATCTTAGCCCTACAACATGATATTCTAATAGTTTCCTTGAAGAGTATTCCTTTCTTCATAGGTGAAAATTCTACAACACCCATAGAGCACATTCAAGACATTTTAGACTTATATTTAGTACATGCAGTGATGGAAGATGATGTAGTGGTGCGGCTACTGGAATCATTTCTTAAAGGAAAAGCCTTTCTATGGTACATAAATCTACCAACTTCTTCAATCCATAATTGGGATGAACTTGGGACCACTCTCTATAAATAGAGTGATGAGAAGGTGAACAATATATCTCTTATGAAGTAGTTAACCACAATCAAAAGGGTTCCAAATGATCTCATGGAATACTTTAACTTTAAGTTCCAAAAAACATGGGATAGAATTCCAGTCCTTCTAATACCCACTCCTAAGGGTTTTTTTTTATTCTTTCTTAAAGATTTGAATTATGGTATAGAAGTAATGATTCAATTTATGGGTGATATCTAACTACCAAATTATTATGAAATTTCCATTAAGGCTGAAAATTCTTTAATCCAGGTAGGAAAACTAACCCCTATATTTTCTATGCTCATTTTCCTTGCATTACTGTTGTTGTCCACTCAAAATTCCCCGCTCTGATGAAAGTAAAAATTTTGAAATTTTGAGTCTAAGTGTTTTCTCTAATGTACCAAGTTGTGAAATTGAGAAGAGTCTGCAGTTTTTTGGGTCATGTTGTGTGTATTTTTGGGCCTGTCGGACATTTTTGTCCCACGTGTCCCAAGTTCCAAAGTGCGCTCTGTTCCCCGATCGGCCGAAATGCCCGAAGTTGTTCCATTTTCAGACCCGTCGGAACTTTTCGTCCCAACTGTCCCAAAGTCAAAAGTGCGAGCTGTTTCCATTTCCAGCCGAAACACCCGAACCGCATACTTCATGCGTTTTTGTTCCAAGTGTCCCCAAAATTTTCATGCGAGCTGTTCCATTTTCAGCCGATCCGCTCGAACCGCGCTTTCATGTTCCAACTGTCCCGAAGCCAAAAGTGCGAGTTGTTCCAATTTCAGCCGATTCGCCCGAACCGCGTACTTCGCGCATTTTTTGTTCCAAGTGTCCTAAATCAAATCGGGAAAACTGTTCCACTTTCGGCCGATCCGCCCGAACCGCGCTTTCATGTTCCAACTATCCCGAAGCCAAAAGTGCGAGCTGTTCCATTTTCGGCCGATTCACCCGAACCGCGTACTTCGCGCTTTCGTGTTCCAAATGTCCCAAAGTTAAAAGTGCAAGTTGGAACATTTTCGCCCGAACCGTCCGAGCCGCGTACTCCGGAAATTTTTGTCCCAAATGTCCCAAACTTTTTTGGACCCATTGGAACCTTTTCGTCCGAAACACCCGAATCGCATCCTTCACGCATTTTCATCCCAAATGTCCCAGAATGCATTTGTGCATCTTCTCCCTGTTTCGCCCGAGCCGGCCGAGCCGCGTGTTTCGCACATTCGCGTCTCACATGTCCCAAGCGAACCAAATGCCATTCATACTTAGTTTTTCCCGCTCTACCTGAATATGTTGTTTTTTCAAACTGATAGATATGAATGTTCGCCGCTCGAGTCTGCCATTGAAGAAGTCAGCAAAGATTATCATACTCATGTCGAGTTTGATAAAGAGATGGAGAGATGTCTTGTATTTTGGACGCAGTCTACGGCCAACACGTCAGTCCTCATGGCAGAGACATGGCTGAGGCATTAAAGAAATTCTGACAGCGGATTCTGAAGTTGGTGGGTCCCTCTCAGTGACTGGCCACCTGTCTTCTTCTCCTTGTTCTTTTATCTTCTTCCCTTTCTTTTTCCGTTTTCTTTGTAATAGGTTGAGGTATTGCGGTTGGCAGTCCTTAACTGTTCTTGGTTAAAGAAGCGGTTACGAAGAGTAACTGATTTGTAAGCTATATAATGGCATTTCTACGCCATTCTAAAGAGGAGGAAGAACTTGGCTTATTTTCTGGAAAGTGTAAATAGATCATAAGGAAATCAATACAGAAGGGCTTTCCTTTCTTTGTCTATCTGATCTCCATTATCTCTGAGCTTTCATTTATTTTCTTTGTGAAGATCATTTGTCTCCAGTTTGTTAGTCTTGCCGATTGGTGATCTTGTATAACCAAGAAGGAACTTTGTGTCCTTGATTAATGAATCTGTGTTACGTTAAGAAAATTTGTGTTCTGGTAGATGTTATTTACATAACTTTGTGTCTCTAAATCCCATCTTATCTATACGATACGAATGATCTTGTTTTCAATTCACTGTGACTTTGCATACATAAAGAATTACTCTGTTATCTATAATTCTGCATGTTGCCTTTCTGCTCATTCTCGCCCTCTCATTTCCTCAGTCCTTTTGTAATTGATGACCTTCATAGAAAACACTTTCGTGGTATCCAAGTTTAACCAACAAATCATGTCCTGTACATTTGTAAATAAGTTCATTTCTGAATAAGGGAACCTCTCCCATTAAAGAGGAGGGACTTCTTGTCCCCTGACTGTTGCTCTTCGTAAAAGTCCTATCTGATGACCAACAGTTTTTGGCGACTCCACTGGAAAAATCACATTCCAGTTCTGTAATTTTTCGATCATCCTTTGATCTGGTGACTCTGCGTTTTACTCAAGGGAGAAGGACCCTTGGTATTGAAGACTCTCAGTTTCAGCTTTTGGAGCAGCAGGGTTTTCCTTTTCCTTCAACAAGAAATAGAAGGACCCATTCGACAAGCACTCCACCTGTTCAAGATAGAAGTCCTACGGGTGGTATTCCTTCAGAGCCAACTAGCCCTAATCTTCAAGCTTTGATTCTTGCTGGTGTTACAGTTCCTCTCTAAGCCGTTTTTCCATGAATGGCGGTGCCATTACCATGGGGTCATCGTGTCGGGCCCCTGGCCCTTGCTCAGCCTTTGCATGAGTTACCCAGAGGTAACCGGAAGAACTTCCCCAAATTCAAAGGCGATGGTAAAGTGCATCATGATGAACACATCGCAGCCTTCATTGTTGCATGTGGAGTTCTGGGAGTCGAACATGAAGACATCTCCGTAAGGCTGTTCGTTGAGACACTACAAGATAACGCTGCTGATTGGTTCTACCACCTTCTGGATAACGTTATCACTGATTGGGACACAGTGAAAACTCAGTTCGAAAACCATTTTAAGCCGGCAGAAGATGTGCATGCTTTGCTTGCCCAAATTTCTCAGATAAAGAAAGATTCACAAGAACCCATGAGAGAATTTTTGGCCCGATTCAACAGACTGATCAACAAAATTCCTGTAAATACTCGACCTGTTGATCAAATCCGAAAATGTTTCTTCTTAAATGCCCAATCGTCTGAAGTCAGTTATGCGCTGAGAAGGGCTAATCTCGCAACATTGGAGGAAGATCAAACTCTTGCTGTTAGTGTCGAGGATGATCTGATCATGTTAGGGAAGTTGAGGAGAGATCCTTCCAAACCTAAGTCTGTTGCTTCCTCCTCCTCCACTCCGGGGCCTAATACTGATCCGTTAGTCCAAAAGCTTGCGAATGATCTCATTGCTATAAAGAAACAATTAGCTCAGCATGCCCCTTATGCAGATGTTCCAAGAAGAAATTTTCAGCCCAGAAATCGTTTGCCTCCTTCTCAAACAAGACTGGCACTTGAAGGACCTCCTATTAGGGTTCCTGTGAATGCAACCTGTGAAGTTGAAGAGCCTGATGATGATGAGGATAATGAAGCTTGTGAAGAGTTTGTGGAATAATTTGATGATGAAGCGGATGAACTTGAGGGATCTTGAGTTAATTTCTTTACCACTGAGGGCATAGATGATGGAGATGATTATGATGAAGTGGTAGTAGACATGAATAGCGAATCATTTGCTGTCATGACTCGAGAACAGACAAAGCAGAGGGAGAAGGTGACGCAGCCCCCCAAGAAACCTAAGGAGCAGTCGGCAACTATCCCTGTAATTGCAAGAAGAGGATCTCCTATCCCCACTTCATCTGCACCAAAGGTGAGTCCTATCAATCCAGCTACCAAATTTGTTTCTTCTTTTTCTCCTAAAGTTGATAAGCCTAGAATTTCGAATGATGATGGCCTGTCCACTTCTGGATCCTTTGATATTGTCGACCACCTGAAAAAGACCAAGGTCCAAATCTCAGAAGCTGAGTACTATCAAACCCATCCCAAAGCTTTTGCCAAGATTATTCAATTTGTTAATTCCCATTCCAAGACCACCTCTAAAGGTCTTTTACCTACTCCTTCTGCACCACAGCCTAGCCTGGTAGCTGCTGTCACCTCGCCTGGTGACAAAATTAAACCATTTTAGGTAACACTTCTTATAGCTGGCCATAGGCTCAGTAATTGTGTCATAGACTCAGGAGCCTCGGATAATGTCATGCCTGCTAAAGTAGCTCATGCTTTAGGCCTGACCCTCACACGCACTTATGGATCTTATTACTCCATGGAGAGTAAAGAAGTGCCCCTGGTTGGAAGAATTAAAGATGCACAAGTAGCTTTTGCTGCCTTGCCTGAAAAGAAAGTGTTGGCTACCATCTTAGTAGCAGATATCCCTCCTTCATATGGGATGTTGCTAAGTAGGAACTTCTGCAAAGATGTGGGTGGGGAAATCCAAATGGACTGGTCGCATGCACTCGTACCTGTCAATGGGCAAATGAAGAAGTTGCTGCCTGACAAGCAATATGAGTATATTGTGCGGAAAACGGATGATCCTAGAGCACAAATACTCTATGAGGATATGGTTCATGGCAATTACATGATTATGTCCCCTGATGAAATCCAACTTCCCAGAATGTCACCTAAAGATCCTAATGGTATTTGGATTTTAGAATTTGATGGAAGTTGTTCCTCAGCTGGTTCTGGAGTTGGTGTCCTACTAGTGTCACCTGAAGGATGCCTACATCCGTTTTCATTTAAGTTGCAGTTCGAGAATACTAATAATACAGTAGAGTATGAGGCTCTCATTCTCGGATTGCAAGTGGCCAAAGAACAAGGTGTCAAGAATCTTCCGGCTCGTGGTGATGCAGAATTGATTGTAAAGCAGGTCAGAAACCTTTTTCAAGTGAAAAATGGGAGGCTGAAACATTACTGGAATCAGGTTTGGGATTCCATTGAATTCCTTGATGCTTTCTCCATTGAAGCAGTGCCTAGGGAAAAGAACAACAGGGCTGATTCGTTGGCAGTCTCAGGATCTCTACTGATTCCTCATCCTGATTTCTCTTAGGATAAGTTCACTATTGAAATGGTCCATCGGCCTAGTGTACCTGACAATACCAATAACTGGTAGGTTTTCAATGATGATCAACATTTTCTTTCCTTCCTGGAACTCAAGGGTAATTTCGAACAACTATGTTTTGAGGGAAGTAACAACCTACCTCGTGAGAGTGTGCCCTTTGACAAAGCAGTCGCCCAAGGGGAAGAAACAGATCAAGATGGATGCATCAATCTCAAAGGAAACAAGATTCCTAAAGGGCTGGTGATTCTGAAGGAACTATTTGATAAACATGACAGGTACGTGAAATCTAGAGCTTCTTCTGGGCCTCAATAATCAGCTGAGTATGATAAGATTGATATTGGGAGTTCTACTGACCCTAAGCTGGTGAATATTGGAAAATGTTGCACAGCAGATGAGAGGAGAAAAGAAATTTCCCTTTTAAAAAGGTATAAGGATGTTCTCACTTACTCTTATGAAGATTTGAAAGCTTTCAAGCCAAAAAGATATGCAACACTTTATTCCTCTTAAGCCTGGAATCAAGCCTTTCAAGCAAAAACAGAGGCAATACAACCCCAAAGTAGCTGACACCATCTTTCAGGAAATACAGAAGTTGTTTGAAGGCTAAAATTATTTTTCCCATTCATCATTCAACATGGATTGCAAATATTGTGCCTGTTAGGAAGAAAAATGGTGAGATCCGCATCTGTGTTGATTTCAGGAACCTGAATCAGGCTTCTCTGAAAGATAATTATCCTTTGCCTATGATGGATCAAGTATTGCAAGCAGTAACAGGATCTGAAATGTTATCTATGCTTGATGGATTCTCGGGATATAATCAGGTAGAGGTTGATACTGTAGATCAACATAAAACAGCTTTCACTACTCCTTGGGGTACCTTCGCCTACAAGAGAATGCCTTTTGGGCTTATTAATGCTGGTGCCACTTTCCAGAGAGCTATGGATTTGGCTTTTGGAAGCTTAAAAGGGAAGTGTATTGTCATATATCTTGATGATCTGACAGTATTTTCCAAGACAAGGGCGGATCATTTTGATCACCTGGAAACAGTTCTGCTAAGATGCAGAGAGCATGGAATTTCTTTGAATCCTAAAAAGTTTGTTTTCTGTGTCACAGAGGGAAATTTATTAGGGCACATTGTTTCCAAGGATGGTATTAAGATTGATCCTGAACGAGTTCAAGCCATCCAGCAAATTCCTCTCCCAACCAGTAAAAAGGGCGTGCACTCCTTCTTCGGTAAGATAAATTTCTTGAGAAGATTCATCCCTGATTTTACAGAGTTGACTTTGAATATTTCTCAGATGATGAAAGGGAAGCAAACATTTGGTTGGTCTTCTGAAGGAAAGGAATCCTTTGAGGGTATCAAGAGAGCTATCGCTAAAACTCCTGTTTTAGCATGTCCTGATTTTAGTAAAGATTTCATCATCTATTGTTATGCTACAGATAATACCTTGGCTGCTGTGTTAACTCAAGAAGACTCTAATGAGCATGAGCTACCAATCACGTTCATGAGCTATATTCTGAAAGATCACGAGTTGAAGTACACCATGATGGAGAAACATGCTTTTGCAGTGGTTAAAGCTACCAAGCAGTTTCACTTTTACATCCTCAACTCTCATTCCATGGTATTGGTCCCGGATACAACTGTTAAATCAATCCTCACACAACAAGAATTTGGATCCAAGAGAGGGAATTGGGTTGCTAAGGTCCAAGAGTATGACATTGATATCAAACTGACCAAGCTGGTTTGTGGAAAAGGTCTTTGTGAGCTCATTGCTGAAGGAGCTAAGCATGAATTACTGGGAGAACAAAGTCGGCCTTCCTACCGTTCTTTTTTCTTAGCTCGGTTGACGAATGGTATGCTGACATCACCCATTTTCTCACCTATGGGGAATGCCCCTCTCATTTAACTGCCAAAGAAAAGAGGGTTGTTAAATTGAGGTCAGTGCAATATGTATTGTGGGAAAACGCCTTGTTCAAGCGTGGGTTAGATGGGAGATTTTTGAAGTGTGTGGACAAGATACAGTAGAGGAAGTTGCTCTCATCTTTTCACGATCAGGCATGTGGAGGACACTATTCATCAACGGTTACAGCTCATAAGATACTCCGTGGAGGATACTACTGGCCTTCCTTGTTCAAAGATGCGTCCAAGTGGGTGGATAAATGTGAGGCTTGTCAGACCTTTGTGGGAAGACCTAAATTGGCTTCTTTGCCTCTCAAGCCAGTTGTGATTGAGGAGCCATTTCAACAGTGGGGTTTGGACTTCATTGGTACACTTAATCCTGTTTCTAGTGCTGGTCACACTCATGTACTGACTGCCACGGACTACTTCACCAAATGGGTGGAAGCTATTCCAGTTAAGAGCACTACTTCTGAAGTGGTATGTAGCTTCATCAAAGAGAACATCTTGGTAAGGTATGGCGTACCTAATAAGATTGTAACAGATAATGCCTCAAATTTCTCTTTAGCTGAAATAATGGACTTCTGCTACGTATATGGCATCTCCCTGGCTCATTCTTCAGATTACTACCCTCAGGGAAATGGGCAGGCAGAGTCCACTAACAAAAATCTGGTGACTATCATAAGGAAGTTAGTCAATGAGTCTCAACGAAACTGGCACAAGAAGCTCTACGATGCTCTTTGGGCAGAAAGGGTTACACCAAAGAGAGCTATTGGAATGTCTCCTTTTCAAGTGGTATATGGAGCAGAAGCTCAATTGCCGAGTGACAGTGGAACTGCCGACCTTGCATCTAATGAAGGCCATTGAAGATACAAGTTTCAGTGATGCCTTTGGACAAGAGGATTATGTACCTGCACAAACTGAATGAGGACAGATTGATGGTTGCTGATAGGATATCCGCTCACCAGCAGAAGGTAAAGGTCCTGTTTGACAAGAAAGCTAGGTTCAGAGATTTTTGAGTTAGAGACACTGTGCTGCTATGGGATAAAAGGCATGAACCTCGTGGCAGCCATGGAAAGTTTGATTCCCTGTGGCTCGGACCTTTCAAGATCAGACACTTTGCTGGTGAGAATTCCTTTTATCTTGATTACATGGATGGCTCTTCTCTCCCACTTCCTTATAGTGGGCTAGTATCTCAAGTTGTTCAAGTCCTAGGTGATTTAGGGAGACCCTTGTATATTCTGTACAGTGCTTTTGCTTCTTGCGTTTTGGCGTGTTTCCCTTCCTCCTTTTGTTTTGGTGTGTTGTCCTCCGTATTGGTCTGTTTTTGACTCCGTGGCCCAATGGATAAGGCACTGGTCTGCTTCCCCTGAGTTTGTCTAAATTCTTGCCTTGTCTCATTCCTTGAATTTATGCCAAGTCATCCCCCAGAAGGAGCCAGCTGTTGTTCCACCTCAAAATTCCGCTATCTGATGAAAGTAAAAATTTCGAAATTTTGAGTCTAAGTGTTTTCTCTAATGTACCAAGTCGTGAAATTGAGAAGAGTCTACAGTTTTTGGGTCATGTTGTGTGTATTTCAGGCCTGTCAGACATTTTTGTCCCGCGTTGTCCCAAGTTCCAAAGTGCGCTCTGTTCCCTGATCGGCCGAAATGCCCGAAGTTGTTCCATTTTCGGACCCGTCGGAACTTTTCATCCCAACTGTCCCAAAGTCAAAAGTGCGAGCTATTCCATTTCCGGCTGAAACACCCGAACCGCGTACTTCACGTGTTTTTGTTCCAAGTGTCCCAAACTTTTCGTAGTGAGCTATTCCATTTTCAGCCGATCCGCCCGAACCACGCTTTCATGTTCCAACTGTCCCGAAGCCAAAAGTGCGAGCTGTTCCAATTTCGGCCGATTCGCCCGAACCGCATACTTCACGCGTTTTTGTTCCAAGTGTCCCAGATCAAATCGGGCAAAACTGTTCCACTTTCAGCCGATCCGCCCAAACCGCGCTTTCATGTTCCAACTGTCCCGAAGCCAAAAGTGTGAGCTATTCCATTTTCGGCCGATTCGCCCGAACCGCGTACTTCGCGCTTTCGGTGTTCCAAATGTCCCAAAGTTAAAAGTGCAAGTTGGAACATTTTCACCCGAACCGGCCGAGCCACGTAATCCAGAACTTTTCGTCCCAAATGTCCCAAAATTTTTTGGACCCATTGGAACCTTTTCGTCCGAAACACCCGAATCGCATCCTTCGCGCATTTTCATCCCAAATGTCCCAGAATGCATTTGTGCGTCTTCTCCCTGTTTCACCTGAGCCGGCCGAGCCGCGTGTTTCGTGCATTCGCGTCTCACATGTCCCAAGCAAAACCAAATGCCATTCATACTTATTTTTTCCCTCTCTACCCAAATATGTTGTTTTTTCAAACTGATAGATATGAATGTTCGCCGCTCGAGTCTGCCATTGAAGAAGTCAGCAAAGATTATCATACTCATGTCGAGTTTGATAAAGAGATGGAGAGATGTCTTGGATTTTGGACGTAGTCTACGGCCAACACGTTAGTCCTCGTGGCAGAGACATGGCTGAGGCATTAAATAAATTCTAACAATGGATTTTGAAGTCGGTGGGTCCCTCTCGGTGACTAGCCACCTGTCTTCTTCTCCTTGTTCTTTTCTCTTCTTCCCTTTCTTTTTCCGTTTTCTTTGTAATAGGTTGAGGTATTGCGGTTGGCAGTCCTTAACTGTTCTTGGTTAAAGAAGCGGTTACGAAGAGTAACTGATTTGTAAGCTATATAATGGCATTTCTACGCCATTCTAAAGAGGAGGAAGAACTTGGCTTATTTTCTGGAAAGTGTAAATAGATCATAAGGAAATCAATACAGAAGGGCTTTCCTTTCTTTGTCTATCTGATCTCCATTATCTCTGAGCTTTCATTTATTTTCTTTGTGAAGATCATTTGTCTCCAGTTTGTTAGTCTTGCCGATTGGTGATCTTGTATAACCAAGAAGGAACTTTGTGTCCTTGATTAATGAATCTGTGTTACGTTAAGAAAATTTGTGTTCTGGTAGATGTTATTTACATAACTTTGTGTCTCTAAAATCCCATCTTATCTATACGATACGAATGATCTTGTTTTCAATTCACTGTGACTTTGCATACATAAAGAATTACTCTGTTATCTATAATTTCTGCATGTTTCCTTTCTGCTCATTCTTGCCCTCTCATTTCTTCAGTCCTTTTGTAATTGATGACCTTCATAGAAAACACTTTCGTGGTATCCAAGTTTAACCAAAAAATCATGTCCTGTACATTTGTAAATAAGTTCGTTTCTGAATAAGGGAACCTCTCCCATTAAAGAGGAGGGACTTCTTGTCCCCTGACTGTTGCTCTTCGTAAAATTCCTATCTGACCGACCTACAACTGCATAATACAAAACTTACCATTGCTCCCATTCCTTAGCCTTCTACTTCATCACCCACATCCACATCTGGTTCCTCCATAAAACATGAAGAAATTAAAAGTCTATTTTCTCATTTTTAGTGATTCTAGCTAAAATTGAGATAACCATAGAAATTTTTTGACAAAACCTCCTAAAAATTCCCTTTGAAGGATATTTTCAGGTTTTTGGGTTTCCATCACATGCAAACATGTCTTTTACATGCTTCATGTTGAGTGTCTTCCGAAACCTTGAAACCCAATTACATGCCAGTGTATCAGGTTTTCAGAACTCGGGAGCATCAAAACATACCTTACAAAAAACATGTTACATGTTGCTTGATTCCCGAAACCCAAAACCCAAAATGATCCTTTGTATCAGGTTTTCAGAACCCGATAGCATCCAGACATGTCTTTTACATGCTTCATGTCGGTTGGTTCCCGAAACCTGATTTGTTAAGAAAACCTTTGTTTCAGGTTTTCGGAAGTGTCGAGCATGATGACATGGCATTAATGCCGAGTTGTCGGTTAGTTGGCACACATGTCGGAGGAGGTGTAATAAATGCTAGGGCTTTATAAATACTTCCAATTTTACACGTCATTTCTACCTGACATATTTTTGCTTACGTGGATTTTTCGTACATGCTCCTTCAACCTCCAAACCTGACTGAACTTCTCGATCGATTTCGTGATTCATCTTCGATCATTTTTCAAATTTCTTGAAGGTATTTTTCTCTTCTTATCATTTTGTGATCTTTGGGTTTGTTTTTGAAGCGTTCTTTTGGTGTTTTTCCTCTTTAATTTTTCTTGCCTTTGGGTTTAGGGTTTAGGGTTGTTTTCTTCATTTTTGTTGAATTTCCATGAAAACCCTTGTTTAAAAATTCATCCTAGGTGTTTTCTTATTTCCTTCCATGGGTATACTCTTGTGGTTTTTGAGAATAATCTATAAAACTTAACTTACAAGCTTGGTGGAAATTTTACCTAGTTCTGACATCCCAGAAACCCAACAACTTTGTGTGTCGGTTTTACAGGGTGTCTGACACCATCCTTGTTCCGCATAGTATCAAGTTTTGTATTTATTAACACCATTTTGGGTTTATCGGGTTTCAAAGTGCTTGACATCCTTCAATTTTTGTTTGTGTCAGGTTTCAGGGTGCCCGATCTGTCCAACTTCCACTTGTGTTGGTTCCACAAAGTGTTCAGCATCCTCCAAATTCTGACATCGGGTTTTGTAAAGTCTTAACATCTCCTGATTTCTGCTATGTGTCAGGTTTCATGAAGTGTCTGACACAACCTAGTTTCCGATTATACTCTACAGTGTGTCAGGTTTCATGAATTGTCCGACAGGTCTCAAAGTCTGGTTGGTGTGGCGGGTCTATGTGGGTTGCTCAGCAAGCTTCCAAGTCTGATTGTTCAAACATGAGTTATCTAGGCATTCTTTCTTTAGGACTTCTCATGTCGGATCCTGGATCATCTAAGGATAAGTCAGACAGGTCAGGAAAGATGAAATACAAGTACCAGGAAAATGGAATCCCCTTCCTACATAGATTGCAATTACGACATCCGAGATATAGAGCTTGGTAACATTGACATGGAAGACTTTTGGAACAGAACCAAGGATTCTTCTCAGAGTCCCTAGATGAAGTCAATAACCAACAGTGGCCTCCCTCTTGCAGCAGGATTCCCAATGTCTACTCAATGCCCCGAGTTCATTTTGGCCTGTGCTTCCAATTATGACTCAGATTCCCGCTCAGTGAAAAATCAGGCAGGAGAAACCATAGTGAAGTTGGACGGGGGTTACTTTGATGACCTCCTAAGATTACCCAACTTTGAGGAATATGTCGATGTAGATCTTAAGTCAGCACAGAAATCCTGGGACAAAGATCAAGAAGATTGCATCAAGCATGTGAATAAAAAGTTCTTGATCAAGGCCAAGCCAGCCATCTCTAGGTTTCCCAAGTTTGTCCCCAGGAGTGATTTCATCCTTGAAATCAGTGACATCATCACCCTGTTGAGTCGAGTATTTGGACTCCCTGAGTCAAGAGACTTTCACGGGTGGATGTATCAATTCATGGTCCTTATAAAGAAGAATGAACAAGGGATTGATTGGAGTAGTCTTATAAGTAATGAGATTGATTCCCAGATGAAGACAGTCTTGACTACTGGCAAGTTTTATATGTCATCATATGTCACCTATGCAGCAGCCGGTATGAGGAATTATCCAGGGTTGGACGTGAAGGGAAGTAAGTCAACCGAACATATATATCGGTATTTCCCTCAGTTGACAATGAAGGGGTCCGAGGATCAATTCAGAAGAGTGAATGATGCCTTCTTTTATGAGAACATCTACATGTTGAACCCTGACTTAAGAAAGAGAAGAGTCTCTGATGAGGCATGGGCCGAAGTATCAAAATGGGGTTGTATCTTCTTGCAGTTCAAGAAGTTCACATACCTTCAGGTGGTCATGTACCCAGGTGATCCTTTCTGATTGCCCAGATTCCCAGGTGATAAGCTGATCCTAATGGAGTTGGTAAGACAATTGTTGGATTTCCACAAATTCCAACAAAGTAAACACAAGGCTACCGTATCCTTCCCTATTTCCATCGGAAGGTACACATGCTCGACAGTGGTTAAAGCTAAGAATGTGGTGCACGAGCTTCAGGACAAGTTGAAGAAGCACATGAAGCACAGAGATGGATTTGATTTCTGAGGAGTCCTTAAATCATACGGGACTTTATATCTACATGTTCCCAACATAGAAGATATTTGGGTTGATCTTCGGGATGAAGTTTCCATCTGAAGAAAGGACAATAGCAGGTTGACAATTGAAGAAATCTAGATGCTAGATTTATCTGACATCCCAGAGGGCACCACAGATAACGAGAGTGTCCTTGATGCCTCATATGATGGGTTAAATGAAGACCGATATGTATTCCCAGCCATTGATTGGTCCATCACTGAGAAAGCTTCTATTGCGGGGAGAGCTGCTCAAATTCTTGCCCGTACTAAGGCGTGGCTCATTTCTTGGGGAATGAGTTATAAAGAAGGGAGTTTTTCAAAACTAGATACTTTGGAAGTGGGACCCTCCAAGGGAAAAAAGGAAAAGGATAAGAACCCTTCCAAGAGGCCAATAAAGGTTAAGTTTGTCAGAAAGGGAGAAGATCAAGTAACTACACCAGTGGCCACTCTCCCACAAATAGTTGAGGTTCTTGATTCACCTCCACAACCAGAACAAGGAAATCCTCCTTCAGGAGAAGAGATTTTTCAACCTTCCATTCCTCTTTTGGTTGACATTTCATCAAAGGTAAGTCTTCCTCTTATCTCTCAAGCTCTAATTTCAGAATCATTGCCTCCTCCCATTCAGCCTTCCTTGCCTCAGATTTCTTCACCAAGTTCCTCAGCCATGGCTAGTATCTTCTCTGGCCTCTCACCTCTCCCCACTGGACCTCAGTTAACCATGGATATGCCTCCTCCTTCTGTGCCTTCATTCCTTGAGTCCATTGTCATGGACACTACACTTGCAGTGGTCACCACTCCACAAGCTAACCTTCCTCCACCTGAGGATGTGACCGTAACACCTACAATGGGAGAAACTTCTTCCAATACACCTCAATGGTTAATAGATCAGACTCCGAGGAAGAGGAAGGTGGTAGTTCCCCTACCAGCCTTTGATTTCAGTTCCCTCAAGGTCACTCCTACCAAGTCGGCCAAGAAACCCAAAATAGTTTCAAGGATTTCAGTGGATGCCTCAGGGCATAAATTTGCAGAAATTACTACTCCTGTGGCTGATAAAACCAAGGATGATATAATGGTCACAGATTATCAAATCACAAGGGTTGATCTAGGGAAAGTAACAATGGAGGGAGCACAGTAGGATGCACAAGATGCCATGAATGTGTTGTGCCAGAAGCTAAAGGAAACTAAGGCAAATAGAGATGAGTTAAAAGAGAAAGTACAACAGCTGACAGAAGTACTACTCAAGCTCTCAAAGCCTCCTGAGTCAACACCATCATCCTCTACTCCTATCAGGTTTGATTTCTCATCGGTACCCATGATTGAGAAGATTAATGAGAAGGGGAGAACGGTCGATGAATGGATCCAGAGGCTGCTCCTGCAAGGAAAAGAAGTCATTGAGGACACCGTGGAAGTCTACAAATCCTTGGAGGATATAAAGAAGGATGGAGAGAAAATGGATGATGAATTTTCAGTAGAAGTTGGGAACCTAGAGTTAACTTTTGAAGCTCTCCAAACACTGAAACAGGTTCCATCCCGCATCTTGATCGAAGAAGGCATCATTCCACATGGGGACAAACATTTTCAACTAACCAAAGCCATTAGATTCAGAATAAATATTCTCAATGAAGCTTGCAGCAAATTGAGGGAATCAAGAGATCAATTGGTCGATGGCACGAATGACATAGAAGAAGAGCTAGTCAAGATCTGTGCTAAGGTGTTGAGTGAAAGCTCGGGTATTCTACCTGTTGATGATCTTTACAAGTAGATCCAAGAATCAATTCAGCATGAACCAACTTATGGATTCGGCCTGGAAATCATTGACAGGTTTGTGAAAATTGAACATTCTTTGGAAACCCTGAGGAAACTCAACAAGAGACTGAAAAAGCTTCCTGGCAACACTAGCGATACTCAGGAAACATGTGAAGTTCTGAGTGATCATTCCACCATGCTGATGAAAATGAGATGTAGGGTATAATCTGAAAGTTCCAAGAATTTCAGGACAAGCAGGCTTTGTTGGAGGAAGACAAAGATGATGAAACAGAATAGGCACAATGTTGCATGTCATTTCAATCCTGAAATCGACATGTCTTTTTCATTTTTGTTTCATCACATAGGAAGCAAATTTTGACTTGGTCTCCTACATGAGAGTCAAGCAAAGTAGGACTCTCATTAAAAAGACTATTTTCTAGGATTTATCCTATTTTCTCTCAACTCCTTTTATTATAAATAAGGGATGCTTATGCATTCCAAAAGGGTTGAGATTTTTGGAATATTGAGATCTATTGTGAAGAAGAAAGACTTTGTGTTTTCTTTTAATCATTTGAGGAATAGGAGCTGATGCTATTTTGCAAACTTTGTGTTGTGAGATGTATCTTTCTTAAGATATTGTTCTTATGTTCATAATCTTAAGCTATTCTTTGTTTAGCATCTTGATTGTTCTAATCATTTCAAACATTACATTTGTTATCTAAAGCTCGTATGATTATTTCGTGCTCTGTGTTTACTCGAAATAAAATATGTTCCTCTCATTTCCTTTCCATTGTGTTTCTTCCATAATAATAATTTCCTTTCCGATCCATTTCATTTCAAAAGAGCAATATCTTCACCTATTATGGATATGGATTTCGGGATTCTATCCCAACCCCAATGGTTAGATTAGTGTGAATATTGTATATATTATTTCTGTTGTGTTTTAGATTAGTAATAAACAGGAAGCCTCACCTATCTTTGAGGAGGGATTTAATCCCATGTACTGTGGTTGAACCTCATATTTTGGCTTGACAAAATATCCAACCAACAGTTTTTTGGTGACTCCGCTGGGGATATATGGATTGATAAGACTAAGCTTATCCTTTTGGTGTCTGGCGACTCCGTATTTTCCTTATTTTCAAGAAGATCCATTTTCCAGTTCAAGCTGGCCAGGAAGATCTTCACTCGGTCAAGCCGAGCCAGGGGTGAAACTGATCCATTCTTTGATCTTGCTTCAACAACATAATTTTAGGCTTTCACCCAACAGTGTTGCATCTAGTCAGGCAAGAAGTTCTTCGCCCATCCGAAGGACTCAGATTCCTCAAGAACAAGAAGTTTCTACAACTTGTCATGCATTATTCTTGTCAGATATTCATATTCCTATACACACTTCATTTAGAAGAATGGCAGCACAACCTGTGCCTTGGGGCGTAGCTATTGGTCCTCTTTCCCTTACTCCACCATTGCATGACCTACCTCATGGATCACGGAAGAATATTCCTAAGTTCAATGGTGATGGAAAACAACATCCTGATGAACACATTGCCTCATTCTTTGTTGCATGCGGTGTTCTTGGGGTTGCTCATGAAGATGTCTCTGTTCGACTCTTCATTGAAACATTGCATGGCGTAGCAGCAGAATGGTTTTACCATCTCCCAAATGCATGCATTACCAACTGGGCTACCATGAGATCTGTATTTGAAGCAAGGTTCAAACCAGCTAAAGATTCTCATGCCTTGTTAGCACAACTTACACACATGAAGAAGGAGTCTTATGAACCCATGCGGGATTTCATAGCCAAATTCAACAAGCTGATTCATAAGATTCCAGACCTAGTTTCCCACTCTTGAAAATCAGAAGTGTTTCTTCATCAATGCTCAACCTCCTGATGTGAGCTTCTTGTTGAGAAGATCTGTTATCCCTGATTTGGCCACCGCTCAAGCTACAGCCACCGAAATAGAAGATGATCTTATTCTGGCTGGAAAGATCAGAAGAGAATCATCTAAGCCTAAAAATCAGAGTTCTTCTCAGAGTACTACTGATCCAATGATTCAGAAGATGGCCAATGACTTGATCACTTTAAAGAAGAAAATGTCTCAACAAGCAACCAACATTCCTTATCGGGATATTCCTAGATGGAATTTCAACAATGCCAACGGTGCTCCCGCAAGAGATAGGAATCAGTTGATCACTGCTCCCACCAGGCTGGCCATTGAAGCTCCTCCTATCAATGCAGTAGTTGAAATAGTTGAGGAGGATGAGGAACCAGAAGATCATGACTCTCATGAAGCCTTCAAAGCTTCAGGATATGCTGATGAGTCTTTTGATGATTCAGCTGGTGACTCCAGCATTGGTTATTTGGAATACGAGAAAGATGAAGATGAGCATGATGGAAAATCATTTGTAGTTTTCACTCGATCCCAATCTCAGAACCCCAGAAAGCTGGTTGAAATCTCCAAGGATAAAAGTAAGGAAGCTCCCATAGTTATGGTGAAAAGAGGATCTCCCATCTCAGCACAAACTGAAAAGGAGATAACAAAAAAGGTAACTTCACCTTCCAACTCTCTTTCTCCTACTTTCAAGGCCAGTACCTCAGCTCAGACCAATGTAACCAGAACTGATCCCTCCATCATTCCTTCATATACCACTTTCAACATCATTGATCATGCAAAGAAAACCAAAATCCAAATGTCGGAAGCTGAATACCTTCAGTCCAACCCTGAGCAATTTGAGAAACTTGCCAAATTCATTAGAAGCAAGGCTGTTATTCCTCCATCTTCAAAAGGATTTTTCCTAGCCCCACTCAGCCTTTACCTCAGAGTAATATGACCTCTGCCACTTCTTCAGGAAATATTGAACCATTTTATTTGTCTTTACTTATAAACGGTTTCAAACTCAGCAATTGCATAATTGACTCAGGAGCCTCTGATAACGTTATGCCCACAAAAGTAGCTCATGCCCTTGGACTCACACTAACTAAATCTTATGGGTGATGTTACTCCATGGAAACTAAACAAGTCCCCTTGATTGGCCAAATCAAGGATGCACAGTTTGCATTTGTTGCATTTCCGGAAAAGAGAGTAAAAATGACTATCCTAGTTGCTGATATCCCGGCTGCTTATGGGATTCTTTTGGGAAGAGGATTTTGTAAAGATGTTGGAGGAGAAATCAACATGGATTGGACCAAAGATAAAATTCCAGTAAATGGAGTTCCTCGTGTCCTTCACCCCGAAGCACAAGAAAAGTACCTGGTTACTAAATCAGATGATCCTAAGGCTCAAATTCTCTTTGAAGATGTAGGCTTGGGTAATTATTTCCTGACATCTGAGGTGCCCTCTGTAGAAGTGAAAGAAGAAGATCCTAACACTGTCTGGACCCTTGAGTTTGACGGGAGCTGTTCAACTACTGGTTCAGGTGCCGGCGTAGTTCTTATATCTCCAGATTTCGAGATCTTTCCCTTTGCTTTCAAGTTGCAGTTTGATAATACTAATAACACAACTGAATATGAAGCTTTGTTATTAGGATTAGAAATGGCAAGACAAAAAGGAATCCAAATCTCAAAGTACAGGGAGATGCCAAGTTGATTGTGAATCAAGTAAAGGGAATTTATCAGGTAAAAAATGACCATCTAAAACATTACAGAAACAAGGTTTGGGACAACATAGAATGCTTCGACGCTTTTTCCATTAAAGTAGTCTTAAGAGATTACAATGATAAAGCTGATTCCTTAGTTGTTTCTGCATCTCTTCTTCTTCCTCACCCACAGTTCAAACAGGACACATATACCATTGAGATTGTGTATCATCCAAGTGTTCCAGATAACTCAGCTCATTGGCAGGTGTTTAATGATGACCAACAGGTATTGTCTTTTCTGGAGAAAGCTGATAATTTCAGTGAGCTTTATTTTGAAGGATCAGAATCAGATTTTTGTGAGTCCATCTTGAATTCATATCAAGAAATTGATGGTGAATTCATCCAGCTTAAAGGAAATAAGATTCCAAAGGGATTAGTTTCTCTGGAAGGTCTGTTTGACAAGCATGACCGGTTCATTCAGGGTAAAAGGCAAGCTGAAGGTGCTTCCTCATCAGAGGTAGATCAAGTTAACCTGGGCTCCGCTGATCAACCACGGATGGTAAACATCGGTAAATGTTGTTCTCCAGAGGAAAAAGAAAGTATTCTCTTCACTCTTGAAGAGATATATGGACATCCTAGCATGGTCATATGTGGATCTAAAGTCTTTCAAGCCCAAGGATGTGCAACATAGCATTCCTTTGAAGCCTGAAGTTAAACCCTACAGGTAGAAGTAGAGACATTACAACCCAAAGATCTCAGGGACTATTCTTGCAGAAATTTAGAAAATGTTAGACGCAAGGATTATCTTTCTGATCCATCATTCCACCTGGGTTGCGAACATTGTCCCTGTGAGAAAGAAGAATGGTGAAATCTGGATTTGTGTTGACTTCTGGAATCTCAACCAGTCTTCATTAAAGGACAATTATCCATTGCCCATCATGGACCAGGTATTACAGACTATCACTGGAGTAGAAATGTTATCCATGCTTGATGGATTTTTGGGGTATAATCAGGTTGAGGTAGCTGCTGAAGATCAACATAAAACAACGTTCACCACTCCATGGGGAACCTTTTCTTACAAGAGAATGCCTTTTGGTTTGATTAATGCCAGAGCCACATTTCAAAGGGCTATGGACTTAGCTTTCAGATATTTAATGGGAAAGGTCATAGTTGTGTATTTGGATGACTTGACGGTCTTTTCTAAAAAGTGAAGTGATCATTATGATCACCTGGAACAGGTACTCTTAAGGTGCAGGCATCATGGGATTTCATTAAATCCTAAAAAATCCATGTTTGGAGTGACAGAAGGAAAGTTTTTGGGTCATATTGTGACTAGAGAAGGAACCAAGATCGACCCAGAGAGGGTGAAGGCCATTCAAAGCCTTACCCTACCCACAAGCAAAACTGGGGTGCACTCCTTTTTCGGGAAGGTTAATTTCCTAAGAAGATTTGTACCTAATTTTGCTGATAAAACCAAGGATATCCTTGGAATGATGAAGGATAAAACTCCATTTTGATGGAGCACTGAAGGGAAGCTTGCATTTGAAGAATTCAAATGGGAAATTGCTCATGCTCCTATTCTGGTATGCCTAGACTTCAAGAAATATTTCATCATGTACAGCTACGCTTCCACACATACAGTATCGGCCATCCTGATGCAGGAAAATGAAGAAGGAATTGAAGCTCCCATTGCTTTCATGAGCTTCCCACTAAAGGAACATGAATTGAAGATGTCACAGATTGAAAAGCATGCTTATGCAGTGGTGAGAGTGGTGAAACATTTCAGGTATTATGTCTTGAGTTCCCACACTCTCGTTCTAGTTCCTGATACCGCAGTTAAATCCATTCTGACCCAACAAGAGTTGGGTAGTCAATGGGGTAACTAGATAGCCAAAGTCCAGGAGTATGACTTGGACATCAGACCTACCAAGTTGGTGTGAGGTAGAGGCCTGTGCCAATTAATCACAGAAAACAATGCTGAGACAGAGTGCAAAGAAACTGAAGGTACTTCTTCAGAATTTCCCAAAGTGCTTTTCGTAAGCATGACTGATGAATGGTACATAGATATCACTTTATTTTTAACCTATGGTGAGTGTCCCCACATTTAAGCCAAAAAGAAAAGAGGACAGTTAAACTCAGATCTGCAAGATACATTCTGTGGGACAATGGTATATACAAGAAAGGTATCGATGGTGTATTCCTGCGTTGTGTTGACAAGTCTCAGCAGATAAGGTTGCTAGAGTCCTTCCACAATCTAGCATGTGGAGGAAATTTCTCTTCTTCCATAATGGCTTACAATATTTTACGGCCAGGTACTATTGGCCTACTCTCTTTCGAGATTCAGCTGAATGGGTGGCCAAGTGTGAAGCTTGTCAACATTTCATTGGTCATCCTAAGCTGACAGCTCTTCCCTTAAAGCCCGTGGTGATTGAAGAACCTTTTCACCAATGGGGAATTGATTTCATTGGAGTATTGAACCCTACCTCTAGTGCCGTCATAATTATGTCCTCACCACCACAGACTATTTCACCAAGTGGGTGGAAGCTTGCTCCAATCAAACAAGCTACCTCCGAAGCTGTTTGTAATTTTCTCAAAGAAAATATAATTGTTAGATTCGGTGTGCCTCACAAGATTGTTGCCGAAAACACCTCCAATTTCTCATCCCATGAGTTGATAGAATTTTTTTATGGATTTGGGATCACATTGGCTCATTCATCCGATTACTACCCTCAAGGCAATGGTCAGGCTGAATCAAGCAACAAAAACCTGGTGACCATAATCAGAAAGTTGGTTGATGAGAATCAGAGGACATGGCACAAAGCATTGTATGATGCATTGTGGGCCAATCAGATTACTCCTAAATGAGCTATTGGAATGTCCCCATTCTAGGTGCTGTATGGAATTGATGCTGAGATACCTATCTCTGTAGAATTTCCAGCCTTACAGTTGGCTAAAGCAATTGAGGATGAAACTTTTCAAAGTTCTATTGAGAAAAGGATAATGTACCTAGCCAGGCTAGAAGAAGAACAAAGCAAGGTGGTGGATCACATCACAGACCATCAGATCAAAGTCAAAAGAATATTTGACAAGAAATCAAAGCAACGTGATTTCCAGGTCAGAGATCTAGTACTTCTCTGGGACAAGAGAAGAGAACAGAAAGGGATGCATGGCAAGTTTGACTCCTTATGGAAAGGTCCTTTCAAAATACATCAGCTGAATGGTGAAAATAGCTTCTGTCTATCATACCTTGATGGAGAGTTTCTCCCTCTACCTTTCAGTGGCCAACATTTGAAGATGTTCCACCAGTAATGCAAGATGCTCTCTTGCATTGTATCATAATTTATTTTCTGTTGTGTGTTTGCTTTCTTTCTTTCTTTCCTTGTTTGTTTTTGGTTTTTCTTCTTCAGAATCCGTAGCCCAATGGATAAATATTTTGATATGAGTTCTCTTCCTTTGATGTCTCAAAGAAAGTCCCCAACTGGAGCCAGCTGTTATCTCATTTTTAGTGATTCCAGCTAAAATTGAGATAACCATAGAAATTTTTTGACAAAACCTCCTAAAAATGCCCTTTGAAGGAGATTTTTGGGTTTTCAGGTTTCCATCACATGCAAACATGTCTTTTACATGCTTCATGTTGAGTGTCTTCTGAAACCCAAAACCTGATTACATGCCAGTGTATCAGGTTTTCAGAACCCGGAGCATCGGAACATACCTTACAAAAAACATGTTACATGTTGCTTGATTCCCGAAACCCAAAACCCGAAATGATCCTTTGTATCAGGTTTTCAGAACCCAATAGCATCCAAACATGTCTTTTACATGCTTCATGTCAGTTGGTTCCCGAAACCTGATTTGTTAAGAAAACCTTTGTTTCAGGTTTTCGGAAGTGCCGAGCATGATGACATGGCATTAATGCTGAGTTGTCAGTTAGTTGGCACACGTGTCGGAGGAGGTGTAATAAATGCTAGGGTTTTATAAATAGCCCAATTTTACACATCATTTCTACCTGACATATTTTTGCTGCGTGGATTTTTCGTACATGCTCCATCGACCTCCAAACCTGACTGAACTTCTCGATCGATTTCGTGATTCATCTTCGATCATTTTTCAAATTTCTTGAAGGTATTTTTCTCTTCTTATCATTTTGTGATCTTTGGGTTTATTTTTGAAGTGTTCTTTCGTTTTTCCTCTTTGATTTTTCTTGCCTCTGGGTTTAGGGTTTAGGGTTGTTTTCTTCATTTTTGTTGAATTTCCATGAAACCCCTTGTTTGAAAACTCATCCTGGGTGTTTTCTTATTTTCTTCCATGGGTATACTCTTGTAGTTTTTGAGAATAATCTATAAAACCTAACTTACAAGCTTGGAGGAAATTTTACCTGTTCTGACATCCCAGAAACCTGACACCTTTGTTTCAGGTTTTACAGGGTGTCTGACACTGTTTGGTTTCCATAG
Organism: Taxus chinensis; assembly: GCA_019776745.2. Lineage (NCBI taxonomy): Eukaryota > Viridiplantae > Streptophyta > Pinopsida > Cupressales > Taxaceae > Taxus > Taxus chinensis. Next base: position 658,996,323 of record CM034155.1, on the reverse strand, counting down.
TGTATCAGGTTTTGCAAAGTGCTCAGCATCCTTCAATTTCCATTTGTGTCAGGGTTTTCATCTTCCAACTTCCATGTGTCAGGTTTCCGCAGTGTTCAACATCCTCCAAATTCCACAGGGTAAAGTTCTCAACATCTCCTGATTTCTACCTTTGTGTTGGGTTTCATGAAGTGTCTGACACAACCTAGTTTCTGATATACTCTGTAGTGTGTCAGGTTTCATGAAGTGTCTGACAGGTCTCAAAGCCTGGTTAGTGTGGTGGGTCTGTGGGGTTTCTCAGCAAGCTTCCAAGTCTGATTGTTCAAACAGGAGTTATCTAGGCATTCTTTCTTCAGGACTTCTCATGTCAGATCCTGGATCATCTAAGGATAAGTCAGACAGGTCAGGAAAGATGAAATACAAGTACCAGAAAATGGAATCCCCTTCCTACATAGATTGCAATTACGACATCTGAGATACAGAGCTTGGTAACATTGACATGGAAGACTTTTGGAACAGAACCAAGGATTCTTCTCAGAGTCCCTGGATGAAGTCAATAACCAACAGTGGCCTCCCTCTTGCAGTAGGATTCCCAATGTCTGCTCAATGCCCCGAGTTCATTTTGGCCTGTGCTTCCAATTATGACTCAGATTCCCGCTCAGTGAAAAATCAAGCAGGAGAAACCATAGTGAAGTTGGACGGGGGTTACTTTGATGACCTCTTAAGATTACCCAACTTTGAGGAATATGTCGATGTAGATCTTAAGTCAGCACAGAAATCCTGGGACAAAGATCAAGAAGATTGCATCAGGCATGTGAATAAAAAGTTCTTGATCAAGGCCAAGCCAGCCATCTCTAGGTTTCCCAAGTTTGTCCCCAGGAGTGATTTCATCCTTGAAATCAGTGACATCATCACCCTGTTGAGTCGAGTATTTGGACTCCCCGAGTCAAGAGACTTTCAAGGGTGGATGTATCAATTCATGGTCCTTATAAAGAAGAATGAACAAGGGATTGATTGGAGTAGTCTTATAAGTAATGAGATTGATTCCCAGATGAAGACAGTCTTGACTACTGGAAGTTTTATATGTCATCATATGTCACCTATGCAGCAGCCGGCATGAGGAATTATCTAGGGTTGGACATGCTAAGGGAAGTAAGTCAACCGAACATATATATCAGTATTTCCCTCAGTTGACAATGAAGGGGTCTGAGGATCAATTCAGAAGAGTGAATGATGCCTTCTTTTATGAGAACATCTGCATGTTGAACCCTGACTTAAGAAAGAGAAGAGTCTCTGATGAGGCATGGGCCGAAGTATCAAAATGGGGTTGTATCTTCTTGCAGTTCAAGAAGTTCACATACCTTCGGGTGGTCATGTACCTGGGTGATCCTTTCCGATTTCCCAGATTCCCAGGTGATAAGCTAATACTGATGGAGTTGGTTAGACAATTGTTGGATTTTCACAAATTCCAACAGAGTAAACACAAGGCTGTCATATCCTTCCCTATTTCCATCGGAAGGTACACGTGCTCGACAGTGGTTAAAGCTAAGAATGTGGTGCACGAGCTTCAGGACAAGTTGAAGAAGCACATGAAGCACAGAGATGGATTTGATTTCCGAGAGGAGTCCTTAAATCGTATGGGACTTTATATCTACATGTTCCCAACATAGAAGATATTTGGGTTGATCTTCGGGATGAAGTTGCCATCCGAAGAAAGGACAATAGCAGGTTGACAATTGAAGAAATCTAGATGCTAGATTTATCTGACATCCCAGAGGGCACCATGGATAACGAGAGTGTCCTTGACACCTCGTATGATGGGTTAAATGAAGACCGATATGTATTCCCAGCCATTGATTGGTCCATCACTGAGAAAGCTTCTATTGCAGGGAGAGCTGCTCAAATTCTTGCCCGTACTAAGGCGTGGCTCATTTCTTGGGGAATGAGTTATAAAGAAGGGAGTTTTTCAAAACTAGATACTTTGGAAGTGGGACCCTCCAAGGGAAAAAAGGAAAAGGATAAGAACCCTTCCAAGAGGCCAATAAAGGTTAAGTTTGTCAGAAAGGGAGAAGATCAAGTAACTACACCAGTGGCCACTCTCCCACAAACAGTTGAGGTTCTTGATTCACCTCCACAACCAGAACAAGGAAATCCTCCTTCAGGAGAAGAGATTGTTCAACCTTCCATTCCTCTTTTGGTTGATAGTTCATCAGAGGTAAGTCTTCCTCTTATCTCTCAAGCTCTAATTTCAGAATCATTGCCTCCTCCCATTCAGCCTTCCTTGCCTCAGATTTCTTCACCAAGTTCCTCAGCCATGGCTAGTATCTTCTCTGGCCTCTCACCTCTCCCCACTGGACCTCAGTTAACCATGGATATGCCTCCTCCTTCTGCACCTTCATTCCCTGAGTCCATTGTCACGGACACTACACTTGCAGTGGTCACCACTCCACAAGCTAACCTTCCTCCACCTGAGGATGTGACCGTAACACCTATAATGGGAGCAACTTCTTCCAATACACCTCAATGGTTAATAGATCAGACTCCAAGGAAGAGGAAGGTGGTAGTTCCCCTACCAGCCTTTGATTTCAGTTCCCTCAAGGTCACTCCTACCAAGTCAGCCAAGAAACCCAAAATAGTTTCAAGGATTTCAGTGGATGCCTCAGGGCATAAATTTGTAGAAATTGCTACTCCTGTGGCTGATAAAACCAAGGATGATATAATGGTCACAGATTATCAAATCACAAGGGTTGATCTAGGGAAAGTAACAATGGAGGGAGCACAACAGGATGCACAAGATGCCATGAATGTGTTGTGCCAGAAGCTAAAGGAAACTAAGGAAAACAGAGATGAGTTAAAAGAGAAAGTACAACAGCTGACAGAAGTACTACTCAAGCTCTCAAAGCCTCCTGAGTCAACACCATCATCCTCTACTCCTATCAGGTTCGATTTCTCATTGGTACCCATGATCGAGAAGATTAATGAGAAGGGGAGAATGGTCGATGAATGGATCCAAAGGCTGCTCCTACAAGGAAAAGAAGTCATTGAGGACACCATGGAAGTCTACAAATCCTTGGAGGATATAAAGAAGGATGGAGAGAAAATGGATGATGAATTTTCAGCAGAAGTCGGGAACCTAGAGTTAACTTTTGAAGCTCTCCAAACGCTGAAACAGGTTCCATCCCGCATCTTGGTCGAAGAAGGCATCATTCCACATGGGGACAAACATTTTCAACTAACCAAAGCCATTAGATTCAGAATAAATATTCTCAATGAAGCTTGCAGAAAATTGAGGGAATCAAGAGATCAATTGGTCGATGGCACGAATGACATAGAAGAAGAGCTAGTCAAGATCTGCGCTAAGGTGTTGAGTGAAAGCTCAGGTATTCTGCCTGTTGATGATCTTTACAAGTAGATCCAAGAATCAATTCAGCATGAACCAACTTATGGATTCAGCCTAGAAATCATTGACAGGTTTGTGAAAATTGAACATTCTTTGGAAACCCTGAGGAAACTCAACAAGAGACTGAAAAAGCTTCCTGGCAAACGCTAGCGATACTCAGGAAACATGTGAAGTTCTGAGTGATCATTCCACCGTGCCTGATGAAAATGAGATGCAGGGTATAATCTGAAAGTTCCAAGAATTTTGGGACAAGCAGGCTTTGTTGGAGGAAGACAAAGATGATGAAACAGAATAGGCACAATGTTGCATGTCATTTCAATCCTGAAATTGACATGTCTTTTTCATTTTTGTTTCATCACATAGGAAGAAAATTTTGACTTGGTCTCCTGCGTGAGAGTCAAGAAAAGTAGGACTCTCATTAAAAAGACTATTTTCTAGGATTTATCCTATTTTCTCTCAACTCCTTTTATTATAAATAAGGGATGCTTATGCATTCCAAAAGGTTGAGATTTTTGGAATATTGAGATCTATTGTGAAGAAGAAAGACTTTGTGTTTTCTTTTAATCATTTGAGGAATAGGAGCTGATGCTATTTTGCAAACTTTGTGTTGTGAGATGTATCTTTCTTAAGATATTGTTCTTATGTTCATAATCTTAAGCTATTCTTTGTTTAGCATCTTGATTGTTCTAATCATTTCAAACATTACATTTGTTATCTAAAGCTCGTATGATTATTTCGTGCTCTGTGTTTACTCGAAAGAAAATACGTTCCTCTCATTTCCTTTCCATTGTGTTTCTTCCATAATAATAATTTCCTTTCTGATCCATTTCATTTTGAAAGAGCAATATCTTCACCTATTATGGATATGGATTTCAGGATTCTATCCCAACCCCAATGGTTAGATTAGTGTGAATACTATATATATTATTTCTGTTGTGTTTTAGATTAGTAATAAACAGGAAGCCTCACCTATCTTTGAGGAGGGATTTAATCCCATGTACTATGGTTGAACCTCATATTTTGGCTTGACAAAATATCCAACCAATAGCCTGGGGGGTGAAACTGATCCGTTATTTTATTTGCTTCAACAACATAATTTCAGGATTTCACCCAACAGTGTTGCATCTTGCTGAGTAAGAAGTTCTTCGTTCATCTGAAGAACTCAGATTCCTCAAGAACAAGAAGTTTCTACAACTTTTTATGCATTATTCTTATCGGATATTCATATTCCTGTACACACTTCATTTAGAAGAATGGCAGCACAACCTGTGCCTTGGGGTGTAGCTATTGGTCCTCATTCCCTTACTCCACCATTGCATGACCTACCTCATGGATTACAGAAGAATATTCCTAAGTTCAACGGTGATGGAAAACAACATCCTGACGAACACATTGCCTCATTCTTTGTTGCATACGGTGTTCTTGGGGTTGTTCACGAAGATGTCTCTGTTCAACTCTTTGTTGAAACATTGCATGGTGTAGCAGAAGAATGGTTTTACCATCTCCCAAATGCATGCATTACCAAATAGAATACCATGAGCTTTTTATTTGAAGCGAGGTTCAAACCAGCTAAAGATAAAGGGAAATAGAAAAAATTCTATCTTTTTCTTATTCTTGGTATTTATCTACTCATGAAATCACAAATTTGACAACCCCTTGAAGTGATGTAGTCAGTACAATTTATAGTTTTCAATAGAGACTCTTAGCCTACCCCCAACATGTCTTTTCACTTGTCTTTTACAACTTGTGTCTCTTTACATTCCTAGGAGCTAAATTAAGTCCCCTTTTATTAATTGAGGGCAACTTATTATAATTTTCAACTATAGTCACATTTTTTTTATTGATAAAGTGGGGTTGAAGGGACCTGTTCCCTTTGCAAATTAAATGAGGCCAAATCCTCAGAAAAAAAACAAAGGCCCTAAAGGCTAAAGAAACTGTAGAAAATCAGCCCACTTACAAAAAACAAATTAAGACCTTATTTACTTCCCATCATGCGATGGAAAATAATTGTCAATTTTGCCCATTCGTCCCTTTTTACTTTTCTGCTTCTTCACTTCTTGCCATTTTCCATAATTAGATGCAATAACCAGCACCAGATCATTGGGATTAATCGATGCTATCAAGTTTTCAGACATGAAATCCTGATCCAATTCTAAATTTTGTAGATAAATTCCCCCTTTTTGTTCCACTTGCAGTCTGACCATTTTCCTGTATTTCCATCTCATTATCGATCTTTTCTGTATCTAAGTTACCCTCAGTGGGAGGATTTTGCAGATCATCCTTGAATTTTGAAGCAAAAACCGATTCCATATTCATATTACCCCACCCACTAGAAGAAGTTGATCCATTATGTTTTATAGTTTTCTGATTCTTGTTATGAGGACAAGAGGCTTGCAAATGACCCAAATTTCTACATATTCTACATCTAAAGGTAGTATTCTCATAGTGTAAGATATAGGAATACTGAAACTTCCCAAATTTCAGATTAATTTGATCTGTCAAACCCTTGCTAAAATCAATTTCAACACACATTCGTGCAAATGAACACAGACCCGAATCCGTTCTATCCAAGTCCTCTTTTAAAAACCTTCCCAAAAGGTTTCCAATGTCCTCTAGGGCATACCACATATGTAAAGGGAGGCTGGGAAGCCTAACCCAAACAGGCATTTTAGTAGCCAAATAAGAATTCAGATCGAAATCTAGAAACCATGGTATTAAAAATAACCCAGCATGCCCCCAGAACCACATGCCCTCTGAAAAGAAATGCTGATAATCCTCAGATTCCCTAAAATGGAAAAAGAAAAAACCCTTGGAACAGAGAGAGATTTCACATTTGTTAGTCTAGTTTTCAAAGATCCATTGATAAAGAGAAGAGGAGGAAGGCCAAAATCCATTAAATCTTTCGATCACAACATCCTGAGATAGATTTTTGTAGTATTCCTCCACTTCAGGGTTCTCTACGATTAAAGAAGGGATATCCTTAGCCAGATTGACCAAGTAGGTCTGTTTAGTCAGAGGATTCAAACCAGTAAGTTGACTTCCCTGATTTACCAGTATGTCTTTAAATGAAGTGGATTTATGTGAATGAGATAGGCTCGTACTACATGTAGCTCCCCCATTAATATTGTTAAAAATCTTGCCAGATCCAGCACTTCCCGTCGCAGACGAGTCAATAGATTTTTCCCTAGGGTTAGGGCATGGCTCCTCCACAGACCTAGGCCCGTCACCACTACCCTTTTCTTTGTTATCCAGCTGCATCCCCCCTTTTACCTTGCCATGACCAAGCGGATCTCCATGAGGCATAGTCAAAACCATTTCGTGACGAAGGCCGCTCATGCCATTCACCAGCTTCACTACTTTTCCCTCCATCGCTCCCGCAAAATGTCTGGATCCCCATAAAATGACTTCTAATGAGATATATTAATGACAAGTGTCAAAATTGATATGTTGAAATCATTAAATCTCTTGTATTCTGTAAATTTTTATGGAACTTAACCACATTTCATAGTTTGTAGCCCAACTATAGTCACATTAATGAATATGAAAAATTGAATAAGATGAAAATGAAAAGTGCAACCCCCTAATGAAGAAATAGAACATGAAATAAGAGAGGAAGGGGTGGGGAAGAAAGAAAGGAAATAAGATATCTACTCAGATGAATACAATGTCACTAGTGTTGATGGATATTCCTCTTATGATGGACTCTTGGAAAGTTCCTCTAGAGAGATATCGATCCCTTTGAATTCTTTATTGTATCGTGATGCTATAGGAACAACCTTCTCATCCTGAGGAATATGTACAAATATCAAAGACTTAATCCAATGTTCAGAGAGAGCATTAATGTTCTTGCATTCCATGAACCTAGACTGATGATCCTTCATGGTGTTTGATATGATGACCCTTATCTCATCCAAATACTCCAGTGTGTCTTCATTGAAAGAAAATGGATCTCTGGCCTCTTTCTTGACAATATCTTCAAATGGCTTCAATTAATCATTTGCCAAAGTGTTCTCACCCACTATTGGCACTCTAGGTTTTTGTATCCCAACATTGACATCTTCTTCAATATTTAAAATATGTTCCTCGTACGAATCCAATTCACTAAGAGAATGGTTTATTATTTCATAATAAGCAACCAAATTTCTATCCCATATTTGAGACAAGTCTTCAGATGCTTAATTGAATATCCCCTTTCTCACAAGTAGGGAAGAGTTTACTTTTCCCATCTCAATGACCAGTGGAAACACCTGGTCCCAATGTTCCTTTTCTTTTTCAACCTCCTCTATATTCATTCATACTTTCATCATCATTGCACTCATGTACTTTAATAATGATAGGATCTCAGAAAGCAAAATTTTACCCTTTTCTAGAATCTTGTTCAGCCATTTATCATTTTCTCTACTATGCATGGTGAAACCTTATGTATTTCTGATATAATATGGGTCAAAGCTACTGATTGGAGTGAATTATTTAGCTAGGAGAGATGAAGCAACATTCAGATCCATGAATTTTTTCACATATGAGGTGAGGGTTCTTATATGGTCTTCCAATTGATCGATTCTTTCCTTATATTCCCGGTTTCTCATGAGAAGGTGATTGGAATACTACTTAAACAGATGATTATATCCCTCATGTGTTGTAGGTCCAAGGGGCATTGTGTTTATATCATAATTATATGGGGCCATCTCATTAACAAGATAAATGAATTTAGTGCAATCTATCTCCACATATTGGTTTTCTGAAGTGTCGTTAAAAAAGTGAGAGGTAATTTGGGCTTTTTTCCCTTTCTTTATTTTCACCATTGTAGATATTGCCTAGAAATTTAGCATCACCATATGTTGGACTGTATGGGTATACCCTCCAATCATATCATTTACCCATGATAATGTATCATTTTCTTCAGGCTCAATGTTGGGCATGATGGCACTTTCTTGCTCTGGTTGAGGAGGCGCATCCTGAGTAGGTTGAATAGGTGCAACAACAGAAGAATAAATTATCTAAGTTATTTGAAGAATCAATGGTTGAGGTAGATTAATTTCACTGTGTTCCTCACCCTTTACAGGATCCTAAGCTTCTATTTCCTTCTTGTGTGTGCTATTGTTATGAGTTGGCTCATATTCCATCAATTTTATTTTTGGGATCCTTTCAGAGTGGGAGGAACTTGAAACTTGCTCACATGCCTTCGAAGTAGAGATGGGAGATGTTTGTTTCTTAAGAGCATGGAGACCTCTTGAATTGATGAATGATAATATTTTCCTTTTAAACCACTCTCTGAATATCTAAGTCATTGCTTCATTCCTTTCATATATATCCCTCGATTCTTGGATGCTCCAAGAAACTTGTGGGAGAGGTAAAGATTTCACATCTTGATACTCATGGTCATATAACTCAGTTCCATCATCATTAATTCCATCCTCGAATTAATTAAAACCAAATATCTTAATTTTACCTAATTTCATCCGCATATGATCTCTTTCCCTAACTTTAATATTGTCATAATAATTCACCCAATAGTCCTCAACTTGTGGAACATAGTGCAAGTTAAGGATATGGAGCATATCATGAGTGATTCGAATGTCAAAATTGGCTCTTCAAGTGTAGGAATAGAGATTCAACTTTGATAAAGAGGCTTTCAAATTTTATGCATCTATAGACATAAAATCACACATTTGGGTATATTTCTAAGTCCTAAAAGTATGCTAGCATTTGCATTATTCCTAAACAAGAAAACTAGCGGTTGAAAACTATCTTTGGCCTCTTTTATTTGATTCTCTCTTTCTATTTGGTCTTACACACCCTATAACACAATCATAATTTAACTCATTTATATTTCATGGCTTCAGACACAAGTGCCCAGCTAGGATAGCAGTTCCCAGGTGATCCTTTCCCCTCTAGGCACCCCTGACCCTTTTCTACCTCACTCACTCCTTTTAGGTCTCTTTTATCTTTTAGGCATATTTTTCACTTATGGGCCGGCCTTCCAATTTTTAATTACAAAATTCAAACAAGGGAAACATATAAATAGTTATGTGTTCAAAATAAATGACCAAGCACTAATCATTACCATCATCACCTAAGCTTGCATTCCAAACACACTAAATCAATCCAAAGGCATCCATCTAGCATCCATATAAGGGAAGGGTTACATACTTCTGCATAAATTTCATAGGAAGGGGAAGTCTATTCTATTCCATTCACACATACTTCGACATTTCTACATTAAAGCTACATCCCATTATCAAGTGTAACTTCCATAAGGGCGTCCTAGGGAATCATTTCTAAACACATGCTAGAACTACATGGATTCTAAGATGTAATGTAGCACTCGGTCGTAAGTTCACTCTTGGGGTGATCGTCAATGTCAGTCTAACTCCCCATTCTACATTTTCCTTTTTAGGTTTAATGTGGTTTGTGGGCATGTGTAGTTGATCTTATCTTTTGCAGGTTACAGTTACCTTCGGTGATCTTGGTGTAAATATCAGGTGATTAATAGATAATAAATACAAAACCCTAACAACACAAAAGAAATCAGATTCAGATTATATTCATAATCACTAGCACCTAGTTCCAATCTCCAATGCCTCAGTGCCCTTGTCATGTTATGGGTGCCCATGTCCAGATCTGTTCCAACACTCCATATTTTTTAGTGACCAATGATAATCTTGTTTTTAGTCTTTTCATCAGTCGCACTTACCTAAATAACTTCCTGTCCATTTTGAAATCAACTAAGTATTCTTATCTCTCCTCTTTTCTTAGGGTTTTACATTATTGCTTGTGTATTGTTTGGATCTTATTGTATATTATCATTTTATGCATCATCAGAATCAATAGTTACTCTACAATTAGATTGAATTAATATATAATGTAAATTAAATTAGATCAGCTTCAGCAAGGGACTTGTAAGAGAAAATTCCCAAGGAGATAGGAATTTTCCATTGATATGGGCAAGTTGTCTGCAAAGATAGAACATGAAAATATTGTCACTAAGGTACCTTGGAAATTTTCATGGAACGAGGTCAAATATAGATACCCTGATGTACAAGAAATTTGAGAATTGTGTATATAAATATGCGTATCTTTGGATAAATGTGGCAGCTTGTGAGGGTAACCTCAGTTCAGGATTTCCTTTGAGAAATCTTATGACATACATGGTGAATGCATCATTCACCCTTGCAAATTGGCGATTACTATCCCATGTGATCAATTGTGGATATCACTCATAGGTGGGGGCCTTTTGGGAGATGTTCTGTGTGAGATTAAAACCCCTGAAATATCTCATACTGGCGAGAGCATACACTAAGTATGATGTCATTACAAATTTCCTTGTGAACTGGTATCTAGAGAAACTGGAAGTGGAGGTTATCACTGATAATTTGACCCAAGTCAATAATTTTATTTCCCTTGATGATGTTAAGGATGAACAATGCCATCTAGTTCTAAAAATATTTGGTGGTTTCCTCTCCCATCACCCTGCTCAAAAGGACAATAGCATCCGAAAATCCTTCATGAATCACATTCTTGGACCAAGACTTTTGGTACACAAGAGGTATTTCTTACCTACTTTAACCATGATCCCAATCCAAGTCCTAGGAGGTATAAATCTATCTTCGACCATTCTCCTAATGTGAACTCCTTTGGGATGATTTCCATGTTGTTCCAAGTTGGGATCTGCATACTTTGTGATATCCCTTTGCGGGTGAGCACTGCTAAGATTAAATTTTAATCTACCCTTATGATCCAAGTGTCTATTTCATTTGTTTATTTATTATTAAATGCTTTTGACCGAAGATATGAACCAGGGGTGGAGGGAAATCCACCAGTACAAAGAGAAATGGAACTGAGAATAAAAAGACAGGAAGAGAGGAAAGCGAAGAAGGGAGGAGAAGAAGCGGGGGAAAGATCCCGAGAGAGGAGAGGGCCGAAGGATACGGAATATGAGCCAACACCGGGGCAGGGAACAACGTCTGAGCATAAGAGTTTCCCTAGAGAAGAAGCACCTTAGCAATTGGAGGCGGTGTGGAGAAGGAACAGGAAGTCTGCAGAAGCTCTATCGCGAAGCTCATTAATATGGTATATGGTAGAGTGAACAGGGAATTGGGCTGCGTGAATATCCACCACGGGCAGTAGGTTATGGTCCAAGAAACCATGGTGGAACAACAGGTTGACACTTTCAGCTAGATGAAGTAGGTCCCGGTATTTCCTGCATTGAGCCACTGAATGCCACGGCCCGGGCCGATCACCCACTCATCAACTAACTCAATCCAAAGTAGAGGCTCTGGCATTACAGAAATTTTCCAATTCGTCGTCAGAGGCTGATACAATGCCCAGTGTTAGATAAGATCTTCAGTGATGAGTTACACCTCTGCATAGCATAGGGTGGATCAGGGAGGTAGAAGGAAACAAAAGTGGGCAAAAATGTTAGGGAAATTGCGAGGCCGCTAGGAGGAGGAATGATAAACATCACCAAGAATGTGTTTAATGTCCTCTGCTTCCAAGTATGAATTATATTGGAAGACATGAGAGAGCCTGTACCGATCGATATCATCCACCGAGGTGACTTGTGGTTTGGTCCCGATGAAGAGAGATGAAGGGGAACCTGATGAAAGACATTGCGCAGCGAAGAAGGAAGCATGGAGAACAGGAAGTCCGGACCCAACGATATTAGGGGGAGATGAAAAAGACCCTGCAACAGATGTGATTTCCTCACCCGTCACAAAAGATTAGGTTGGCCAGACCAGGGCATGTAGACGATTCACTGGAGATTTTTTGCAGAGGAGGGACATTCAATGGCATGATTGGCAAGGTGATAGGTGGTGGAATTCACCTCCCATGGTACGTGTGGGATATGCACCATGTGCATACTTTTTTGAGCCAGAATAGGATGTTGTTAATGCACGGGCCTAACACACCAGGAAGATGGTTTACCTTTGATGACAGGATTGACTGATGACATGAGAGTCACCTTCAATGTACAGTGAATCATAGTCTTGAACTGACTGCGAGATTCACGACTTCGAGAAGGGCCATGGCCTCAGCTTGGTTGCAAGTACCATTCAAGAGCAAAAAGGAGCCAACGCAGACAAGTACACCCCTGTCATTACAAAGGATGTAGCCTACCCCTGATTTGCCTCGAATTGCCCCTGGATTTCCCGTCGAAATTAATTTTAATGATGCCTGGAGGAGGTGGTTTTCATCTTGTGGATTTTTCAGATTAGAGACTTTTCCAAGGCATTGAGATCGTGTTTAACCTGGGATTTAGGGGGATGGGATTTTTATCAGGGGCCAAGAATTATGGATGGCTACATCTCTGAAGGAGAAGGCAGGATTATTGGTGCTGGTGAACTCTCACATTCTCAGAGATAGCAATATCGAGCTTGATCAGGAAACTGTGAATATCAGAGGGCTGGTCCTAGAAAAGGTGAAGATTACGTTCCCACCAAAGATGCCAAAGAAGGAAGAAGGGGGTGATGGTCTAGATGGAGCTGAGGGAACTTTGTTTTCCCTTGGTAGGCTAGCTCAGGAGGTTGTCTTTGATGCTTTTGCAATGGACCCAGGAAAGATTGAGCTTATTGAGGATCCACGACCATCCCAAATTGGCAAACAAGTAGAAGAGGAGAAGGTGATCCACGTCTTCCTCTGCAACATTACAAAGCACATATTTGGATGGGCCAACATAGCCCCAGGAGCACCTATGGAGTTGGATGAGAATTTTCCCATGGAAGACCAACCACCCAAAGTGGGACACTTTGGGAAGAAGAACAGAATTCTAGCACAAATTGAAGCCAATACAAGGAACCCTGCCAAGGGATGAGAGAAGGGAGTAGCCGACTTTGGCTGAGTGACGACCCAAAGGGGACCTGAGCCAAATAAGAATATCCTCCGAGGCCGAATGAGAAACCCGCCTAGAAGAAAAATCTTGGTGAAAGGCCATGGCTTCCACTTCGGAGGCCCTAAGTTGTGTGGCGTCCTTCCACACCCAAGTGGGAGAGCCATCCATGGGTTTGGGGAACTGTAATATGACACAGTGTCACCCCATGAGAGCTTAGAGAGATGCATGGTCCTGTTGAGGGAGGGATTGAGGTTGAGTGGCATTTTGCCATTCCAGACAATCCTCCCAAAATTTGGTGGAGGTTTCATTGTTGATGAATCACGAGACCCAGTTAGCGATGAGCAAGCCGCTGTTCCGCATGAAGTTCCAGATATGGGACCCTTTAGTGGTAGGTCAACGCAGGTGAGAAGACGATCATGGTGTTTAGCCGAAAGGTACTTGTGGGACAGGACTTGATTAATGAGCTTTGTGGGGTCGATAAGGAAATTCCATACCAATTTGGCTCCCATAGCTTGATTCTGAATGGTTAGATCCATGATGCCCAAGCTGCCGAACTCTTTCATTTTTTCAAGGGAATCCCATTTAACCAAATGGAATTTACGATCTTCGCTGGAGCCTTGACAAAAGAAGGTTATGAACAATTTTTCCAACTTACAACAAATTTTGGAAAAGACAATACTGAAATCATGTAGATGGGCATGTCACTTAGGACTGATTTGATAAGAAGAACACGCCCGACGAAGGAAATCCACTTTCCTTTCCAATATTGAAGTCTCCGGGTGATTGAGTTCACCAAGTCGTCCCACAGAGAGGATCTGTCCTTTGCCCAGGAAGAGGGGGATACCCAGATATTTCTAAGGGAGGGTGCCAATTTCAAAACCAATGAACATCCCTCAGACGATGGTGAAGATGGGGAGGAATGCTGAAGAAGAAGATGATGGATTTTCTGAAATTTATAACTTGTCCAGCGACTGCGGGGTAGGATGAAATAATGTTATCCAAGGATACTGCTTCCTACATGGTAGCCGCACCGAAGAGGAAGGTGTCATCCATGAATTGAAGATGGGAGACTGGTGGTAGAGAGGAGGTGATGCGAAGACTTGCAAGTGAGCCCAAGGTAAGGTGTGTTTTGATGGATCAGCTCAGAGCTTCTGCATGACCAGAAGAAAAAGGAAGGAGGATAGGGGGTCCCCTTGCTAAACCCCCCTGTTGCTATTGAAGAAACCTTCAGCCAATCCATTAATGAGCACTAGAGAAGTGAGCCAAAGAGATGTAATTAAAAATCCAATTGCAGAAGTGAATTGTAAAGCCTATTTTATGCAGGGATCAGAGCAAAAAGTGTCAGTTAATCCTGTCATAGGCCTTGTTGAATTTGAGCTTAATGAGCATACCTAGCCTAGAAGATTGATGAAGCGAATGCATGAGCTTGTGAGAAATGATGATTCCTTCCAAGATGGACCTGCCAGGGACGAAGCCACTTTGTTCTGGGGTAATCAGTTTGTTGAGGAGGGGGCTCAAATGCGAGAAAAGGGCTTTGGAAATAATTTTGTAGGAAACATTACAAAGAGAGATGGGATGGAAATCATCAAGCTTCTTAGCCAGGGAGGATTTGGGAAAAAGGCAAATGAAGGTGTGGTTTAAGTTGCCAAGAATTTTCCCCAGAGCGCCTCTATTCCTCAACTACAAGCCAAACATCTTCCCCGACGACATTCCAAAAGTCTTGATAGAAGGCCGCAGGGAATCCATCGGGGCTTAGATGCCTTGTCCCTATCCATAGAGAATAAAATGTGATGGATATCCTCATGTGAGAAAGGGGAGAGAGCCATGATATTGTCCTCCACTGAAATCACAGGTTGAATCTGTGCCAGCAAGGGGTTTTGATCTTTCAGGGAGGAGCACAACTCCTCATTAAGCAACTTCTGGAAGTAAGAGATGGCTTCAATTTTGATATGATCTTGAGTGTTGGCCACCGTGTGTTGTCCTCACGTTTTAGGTAGGAGATGTAACTGAGGATCCTTCTTTCTTTCACTGAGGCATGGAAGAATTTGGTATTTTTGTCCCCATCTTTCAGCCAATTCTCTCTCAATTTTTGGCGCCAGAAGGATTCTTCCTTGAGTAAGAGGGTGCCCAATTCTTTGAGGAGGGATTTTTCTCTAGAATAACTAACTTGATCCATACCCTTGAGGAGAACCTGGTCATTTAGAGACTTGAGATCCTTTTCAACCCGTTCCTTTTCACAGAAAATGTTTCTGAAGGTGGAAATGTTCCATTCCTACAATTTACTTTTTAGCAGAGAGAGCTTACGAGAGAGGATGAACATCTTAGTGCCTTTGACTAAAAAAGAGCACCACTAGGATTTTACTAAGTCCCTTAAAGAGGCATCATGCATCCACATGGATTCAAACATGAAGGGGGGTCGACACAGCGGCATGTCAAATAGAACATTGAAAGTAATAGGGAAATGGTCTAAACCTAAAAGAGGGAGGACTGAGATGGAAAGTAGAAGATTCTACTGGAGCCAATCTTTCGATACCAAGAACTAATTGATTCTGATAGCCAAATTACCAGACATGGCTCAACAATTATTCCAGGTAAACCAGCCGGAGCTGGGTTCGACGTCAAAAATGTGATGCCAAGCCTTGAATTTGATGAAGTCTGCTTGGGCCCGCAGTTGCCAATGAAGCCCACCACACTTTTCATGCTTGGAGAGGGAGGCATTGAAGTCACCTGCCAAGATTACCTTCGAAGTGGATGAGTTGAGAACCTCGGATAGTTTGTTCCAGAGATCCCATTTACTAGCTGTAGAAGAGGGGCCATATATGTTGCAGAGCAAGAAAGAGACCTCTGTGTGTTTGACTTTGATTTCAGCCCACTGGAAAACAGTTCTGGAGAAAAGAAGGGAAGAAAGGTAGGAATTGGATTTCCAGAGGCGGCCAAGTCCTTCAGAGGCATCCGAGGAAGACACAAAAGAACCTTCCCACCCTTTCCAGGAGCAGAACTAACCTGAAAGATAGGCCTCCTTGGTCATTTTAGTTTCTTGGATCACACAAATATCAACAGTGTATTCTTTGACGTATTGTTTTAGTAGGTGCTATTTTTCTGAGGCATGTAGGCCCAAGACATTCCACGAAATAATTTTCATATTTTCCTCGAAGAGGACTAGCCTCTTCTACTGGAATGGGGGAAGTAAGACTTGAGCTACAGCTGCTTACCTATAGAAATCTCTTTCCAGGAGAGGGTGGACTTGGAGGGTCTACCCACCAGGAATTTGGGACCACAATCCACACTGAGCAGGGGGGTGGGGAGAAGAGCCCCTTCGGGAGCGAAGAGTCCATGAACAGCATCAGGAGCCTAAAGCAACTCCTGGCAAGGAGAAAGGGGAGCATCTTCCTGGTATCCTTCTGAAACAAACCTGTCTCGAGCGCCGACCCATGATTTCAAAGAGGTGGAGTCCCGACCATGGCCTGAAGCAATGCCTTCCTGAAATAAGGAGAGAATATGCAAGGATTCTTTCACCACTGAGGCCATTTCACAAACCAGAGAAAGGGTGTCGGGTAAGAGGGTGGAGGAGGCGAGAGCAGGAACCGAACCCAGGTGAGAGCCCAAAACATTGGGTCCAGATGGGGGGGAGGGGACGCGAGGGGGAGATGTGGGAAGAACCAGAATGCAGGGGAGGCCCACCGAGGGGCTAGGTGTAGGGAAAGTGTCGGGGAGAAGCGGGAAAGCGCGTTGAAAGTGCCCATGTTGTTTACACTGGAAACAAGCCTTGGAAATCGTCTCATACTCCACTTTCTTAGTCCACTTGCCACTGGAGGAGGAAATCTCGATAGATTCCATAAGGGAGCAAGATGGGTCAATGAGGATGCAAACGTGGGTGAACGAAGATAGAGTGCCCTCCAAAGTGACAGGATCAATGCGGGAAACCTTTCCTAAGCTTGAATAGATTTTTATAAGGGTATTGGGACTCCAGTATTCGTTGGGTAAAGAGTATAGACGAATCCAAACTAGATATGATTCCAATCTAGCCACTGTAGGGTTGAAGTGGGCACTCCATTTTTGTAGATGAACACCACAATCAGAAATAAGTTGGTCTTTTCTTTCTAAAGTGAAGTCTCTCAGAGCGCCACTTCGAAAGATCGCCAAGAAAAACTCATTGGGGAGGAAACGAACATGTAAACCACAACCCCATTGTTTCTCACACCAATTCCTGATGCCATTGATGGAAAGGCACCTGCCAGGGAATTTAGTGAAAACAACTCTTTCTTCAAGGAACGAAATCTGAGCAAGAAGGCCATCCCTGTCATCAAGGAAAATTGACGCACCTAGAGGAGGGGGATTTGCAGCGAGATTGATGTCGTTGTTCTACCTGAGATTGGGCCCGCCCCCTCTGGGACCCAAATGGCTAAGCATGGTAGGGTAGAGACCCAGTTGGGTTGGGTGACTCACCACATCGTAGTAGGATCCATGTGCAAGGGACCCGTTGAGATTTTTCCGTTTGAAAAAAAATGACCATTCTATGGAGTTCGACATCTCTTCGTGAATTGATCCAGGATAATTTTAATTGATTTTTTATTTCAATTTCGATCAGTGTCTAGTTCATATTTTTGAGCACAAACCATCACCAATTATTTTCTCTGGATGGATAATGGGTGAGTAACTACAACATACAAACCACTTGTGTATATTCATTCTTCTACCTGGGACCGTAAAGCATCTGGTTTTTAGATCCTCTAATTCTATGTGAGTGACATTGATGTCTCCCACATCTAGATACTCTGATGCAAGGGTTGAGATGGGCTCTAAACTAGAAAATTTGAACTTCATTATTGCAAAAAACCATTAGGTGAGATAAAATGAGGAAGACAACAACTTTTTGCACCTAAAATGGGCACTTTTTATTTTTAGTAAGGTGCTGAGGGCTGTTTTTTATTATTTTTCTTTCTTTTTTCACTTTCATGATGCTCCCAACAAACTACATACACTTTCATTGAATTTTTTTATGCTTTTTTACAATTACTATTTTTATAAAGTGCTTTTTCTTTTTTTTTTAACTTTTTAACCAAATTTTCCTAGTTTGTCTTCTCCACTAATCTTTGAGTGCACTGACTTGAGAGGGTTTGATTTTTCCAAAATATTTCCATTTATAGTAAGTGAAAATACCATATGCTTACTATATTTATAAATGGCACTTCCCTTATTGGTTAGCCATGAAAACAGATTCACTGGAATATGCTCACTCTCGGGATTTTGTGCTCAAAATTTCGTATCAATCTGCCCACTGAAATGTTTGGAAATTGAAAAATCATGATCTAGGGAACATAACTAGGGGATTTTCCTATAAATAATTCATAGTAACATATGGTTTTCAATCACTATCTTCTTGAAGGCGCATGGATTGTAGAATATATGTGAAAATTTTGTTTGAATTCGTTCACTGGTTTATAAGATATGAATATTTCTTCATTTCAGTGCTCATGGCTGCTCTGGATGAATTTGTAGGTTTATTGAGCTTTTTGACATCAAAAATGGATTCTTGGGTTGAACTGGTGAAGGAATGAGGTGAAACAGGCTTGTAAAACTCTTTTAAAGCTCAAAACAATGTAATTTTAAGTTGTGAAAGAAATATTTTAACTTAGGTTTGAAAGAAAAAGGGGGTGGGGCACATTTTTTATCGCAATTGTCCCCACTATCCCTAGGATAGATGGGATATTTAGGGAAATAAAATGTTCCCCCTTCCTTGAGTATGACAGTTGTCTAAAGTGATTGGAGAGATGGGGAGATGAAAGAGAAAGGCTTGAGTACCTGAGAGGTAAAAAATTTGGTCACATGATGAACCTGAGAATGGGCTAGGAGTGGGGTGTATTTTTTTGTCCCAACTATCTGTGATTACCTTGGGACAGTTTGGAAAGTTAAATTCACCCAATGATTGAGGAGAAAAACTTGGCCAAATTTCAATGCGCACCCACTTAGCACTTGTCGGGAAGAAAGAGGGTCATATGAAAGTCCAAGAGCTACAACTGAGGGGTGGGGATCATTTTATTTCCCCAACTGTCCCCACTGTCCTCACTATCCCTGGGATAGTTGGGATAGTCATGACAGTTGGGACACTAAAATGTGCCATCCACTCAACTGTGAAATGACTAGCTCCCAACAAATTGAAATCACTTTTCACGAAGCTTCATTAACTCTTTTTAGGAAAATTTTTATATAATTCTAGCTCCAAAGATCATTAAAATATCAATGGGATTTTTTTAAGGCCTGATTCTACATACTTCTCCAAAATATGTAGTTTTTGCATTCGGAACCATCATTTTAGTCTGCTGAAATTGAGTTGCCTTAAGAAGTGCTTAGGTATTGTGAAGAATGTGAAAAATCCACCATGTAGAGGATTCCTTAATATTTCTAATGATATTTTTTTTCCTCTTGACTCATCTCAATGCTCCCGGAATCCTCCATTGAAGTTCAAGTACCATTTTCCACTAGAATCTCCTTAAGCCTCCAAAACCCACTTTCACTGTTCTTGTCCCAAAACCTCCTAAAATTTCCTAATTTTTTATAAACATGTTCCATTAAATTTCAAACTTTTAAAAAACATCTCCATATGGTCTTAGGCTTCTTGACCAACCCCGGAAGACAGACACCTATCTTGGAAAGGCTAAAGAATATCCTTTCTAGGATTACTAGAGATTTCATCTTTTGACAACATTCAACTGAATGGATTGAATGACCTCATGACCTCATTTAAGACACTTGGAAAGGTTTTTCATCACATTATGAAGGTTTTAAAATATGGTATGGTTATGAAACATAAGGCATAATGATCCAAATGGTGCTTTAGGAGGGGCTTCAAATAAGTTTTTTGACACTAGGGTAAATTTTTCATGTTTTCAAATTGAATTTTGACCTTACAAAAAACACATGACAACATGCAGAAATCGAACTTCATCCAGTATTCCACGGGTCATTTAGAAGTTGTATCAAACAAATTACATGGAACATAAAATTCCACACATTATAGAAAATTTTTGAAACCCAGTGAAGTTGCGTGGTAAAGGATTTCTACGGAATACATAGAACCATCTAAACACTAAAGATCCATGGAACATACAAGATCCACAAACTAAAGAGTCTCTATAGATATAGCAGTGAAGCAAAGAACATGTTTCTCCCTTATTACATAAAGCTGTAGGTATCCCCCTCAACATTGTTGAACAAATGAAAAGGACATATTTTAATGTTATAATGTGGGATTCCCTATCTATCCCATCTTAGAGGGATCTCTTGTAGGAAGCATTGAAGTAACTTCCACCTCTTGAACCTTCTATTCACAAAATAGACTCCACAGTCAACATCTATAATCCCAAGGGAGAATATGTGAGTTAAATTTTCAAGCCTCCCCCTTTCTACATGTCTTTGATAGTTTACAGGCACCTTGTACACAATTACATGATTCATTCTGGTGTTATTACTTTAGTGATGCTAAATAAAATTATAGATATCTTGGGGATTGAGTATAATCCAACCTCAAAAGGTGTGTTGCAACTTGATGGATTAATAGTTCAAGTCTTGGGTGTAATCAAGGATCTAGAGTTAACTTTGTATGCTTACCCAAGCCTAACCATAATACAAGATATGTGTTATTGATTTTCTGAATTTATTTACCCTATGCCTCTCCAAAGATGTCAAAGCCAAAGTGGGTGGATATATATTTTTAGATTGGTTTCATATACTACTAAGAACAAGGTATGGAGCTAGGTTTACAATAAAATTTGAACCTATTTCAACTTATCATGTTGAAAATCATGATCCTAATCATATCAAAACAAATTGCATGGTCCAAGTAGAAGTGAGAAGTGATCCTGAATCTACCAAGATAGTGCATTCATAAATTTCTATTATTGATCTTATGCTGAATGAATGGGGCAAGGAGGATTATGAATTTCACCCCTATAACACAAATATGGAAACTAGTCTTGGCACTTATTGTATTCATGAAGAAAATTTCACTATCCCTATGTTGCACAAGGAAGAAAAAGATGCTTCTAATATATGGAAGATGTATTTTGATGGTTCTAGAAGAGAAAATTGAGCTAGGGTGGGTGTTTTCCCTATCTCCCCAATAGAATATAAATCCTTATTTTTTCATTAGATGCATTTTGCATGCTTTAACAATGTGGCATAATATGAATCACTGGTCAATGGTATGCTGATTTTGGAAAAGAGACAAATCAAATCTCTACTGATTTTTGGAGATGTTGAATCGGTCATTCACCAAATTGAAGGCAGATTTATGGCCAAAAAACATTTTGAGAGCGTATAGGTTCCAACTTTGGGATCTCCCAGAGAGTTTCAAAATTTTCAACCTTCAGGTGGTGTCGTAAAAACAAAACAAGGAAGTAAATAAAATGACAACCTTTGATTCTCAATTTTCTATCATGAGTGAACTTGTTTAAGGTAAGAGTTAGAGCTCAAAATTGCACCATGCCCTAAGTCATAAACAACCAAGATTTTGAGGCAACATGAGGCTATCTCCTAGTTGTGGGACTTGTACAAAAACAGACCTCCAGAGAAGGTTGGTTCCTCTACCTAATCCTAATGTTAAAATAATTCTAGGAATTAAAATGCAACTATCTAACTCTACTCTATCATTCCAGGGGACCAGGGTGACAAAGAGATGCGTAAAGCTAAAATCTTGTACTAAAGAGAGATTATAACACTAAGAAGAGGGGTAAATACACTCTTAAGTGAGCGAAAATGGAAGAAAATGAGATAAGAGAGGGAATTCATGAGTGTCATATTCCAAGAAAACATTCAAACCACCATTTCCATGGAGCACAATAGGTTCAAACCCTGCAAGGAGAATAACGATATGCAAAATATACCTGTAAATGAAAAGAAAGGAAATAAAATATAATAGAACATAAGTTAGGGAAGATAATATCCAAAAACAATGACTTTTGTTGCTTCAAATATATGCACAATTCATTACAGTGAAGGAGGAAGGAAAAAATCACCCTGCAAATGTCCAAATCTAAGGCCAACAGCTCACAATCCATATGCAACACTTGTAAAATGACACATTATTATTATAAGAATGTCCAACCCTTACAAATGAGAATTACTTTAAATTTTATAGAGAATGGGAAAGATAAAGAAGAGGGAACTAAAATTTCTACTTCCACCAACCAACAACATACATTAATTGTGTGAAAATCAATATGAGCACCATTACAAATCCATTCCTCAATGATACTTTGCTTATAGGAGAAGAAATGGGAACCATACCTCATTAAAAATGGTTCTTGAGCTACCTAGGATTGCATATTTAATTATGGTTCATATTTCCCCTTTTTCACCCACCTACCCTCACCTAACTCAATATTTTTAGTTTCAATGATAAAGAGGATGAAGAGACCTTTCAAAAAATTCCACGTCTTTCAAATTTGGAGTACCTGAGTGAAATTTATGCCCATGTGGATCTAGGTGGTCGATGAGGAACATATGTTCCAAATGATTAGCTACAGTTTGCATTTAATTGTTTTTCTTCCTTTCCATTGTGGGTGGTTCAGGTGTGTGGAGAACCAGAAGAACTGAGGAACCATTCCATGTGTGTCACTTTGGTCTGCAATGTCTACAAGGGTCAAGATTTGTGTTGGGGTCGGATATCCAGGTGTTGGGTGGAACTTAGGAATTGTTCCACCTGGGGCGTTAGTTCCCACATTGGTCATTCCGCCCGCAATGTTATTTCATTGTTACTTTTTATCAGCTGAAAAGGTGATGTGGATAACTAAAAATTATGTTGAACTTGTTTCATTTTCTCCTTAAACATACGACCCACCCACAATACTATAACTACTTTGCATTGCGGCTTCAAAGGTGTTACGGGGAACTTGTTCCTCAATTGAACTATTTTTCCATTCCATTTAACCTTCACATTTCTACAATACATTGCACTTCTCCAAATTCCTTTATATTATGAGCCAATCATAAAATCATAGAACTTAAGGAACTTGTGAATTGTTCCCTCTGTTCCACCAAAACCCGCAAAACACTAGAAATGACCCAATTTTTGTTTTTTTCTCAATATTTTATGTGTCTGGATTTGTAAGGTCTGTAGGGAGAAAGAGGAATGTCTAAAAAAAATGCAAGCACCCAAAAACATAAAAAATACCTATTTTATCTGATTTCTTTTCTAAGGCTCCATCAGAATTCTGTAGTCCAGATTTTTCAAGTTATCCAATTTACAGGGGTACAAAATTGGATAATAATTTTTGCGGCTCACGAGGCAATCTTCCTACGATATTGATGAGATTAGTGGCCTTGAAGCATCCATTGGGCATGGAATCATCCTGATAATTTGAAAACTGATCCAAACTTAAAGAAATCACCCCTGAATCCACCTGAAGCACTTCCTAGACTTATAGTTGATCTTTCATACTTGAACTGACCATCTCATTATAAAATTATTCTAAATTAAGATTTATGAGAGTGGAAATTTTTCTTGAATATGAAATTTCACCATGTCTTCTATGCAGCTGACCTGTTGAGACAAAGAATGAGCATATGAAATTTTCCCCAAATTTGATTTTAGTTACTCTGCATTTGGTTTTATGAGAAATAACAAATGATCCTTAAACTCTGAAAATATTCCTAGCTTATACTTCTCCAGATTCTCCCATGAAATATTTTACAAAACCATGCCATCCAAAAGCAACAAAATACTATGTAGAGCACTTAGGGAAAGGAAACTATTCTACCAAAAATATAATGTGATAGCAGCACTTAGAGGAATTGAAAACTAATCTAATATGTACAAGATGTAACAAAAAAACTTGATGAGAATGCTTGAGATAAATCCCATTGACTGGGATTTGTAATGCATTTCCATCAAGGTCTGACAACATAAAAAAGTTTGCCTATTTGCAAGCACTAATGAAATATGGACCACCCTAGATTGCATCAAACTTAGAGTGTCTCCCTGGTTTAGCTCTATTAGCATCCCATTTCAAGACCAGATCACCAACTTTGAATATTTGAAATGTATCCCCTTTATCAAACTAATGTTTAGTTTATTTTTGATGTTATTCCAACCTAATCATGGAAAAAATTCTTAACTCTTGAAGCTCAACCAGTTCTTCCATTCTGATCTCTCTTTGATATGCACCCTTAAATTTCAATTGTTGAGCTAATTCAAGTGAAGGAAATTCAAGTGACAAAGGAAGCCTGAATTCCTTGCCATATACAAGCTTATAAGGGGAAGTACCAATTTACTTCTTCATTTTTATCACATTATCCCTAAGACAATTTCTCACCTTTACATGCCATGTTTTTAATTGATATTCATTAATCTCTTCATGATCCTAATCAAGTTCTTGTTATTGGATTCTGCTAAACCATTACATTGAGTGTAGTAGTTGGAAGAAGTTTTAAACTATATCCCAAGTCCAATAGCCCAATATAAAATTTTAGATCATAATGAATATTTTTCATTATCAAAAATGATAGTTTGAGGAATACCAAAGCTTTTCACAATGTCCTCAAGGAAATCCAATATAACTGAATCAATTGCTTCCTTGAGTGGTACAGCCTTTTTCCACTTGGTAAAGTAATTTTTTGATGTCAAGACCCATTTGTGACCAACACTTGATGGAGGATTGATCATTCCAATGAAATCAATACCCCATTTGGAAAATAGATAATCTTCTTGAATTGGATGAAGTGGAAGGGAAACCAACCTCTTCTTGCCAATGAAGAATGCACATTCCCTACATTTTTTGACCCATTTGTGAGAATCAGCAAACAAATTGGGGCAAAAATATACTTCCTCTATAATTTTAATTGTAGTGGCCTTGGCAGATAAATTTCTACCAGAAAAACCATCATGGAATTCATCCAAAACATTTCATGCTTGTTCACCTTCAATACACCTCAACAAAACTCCATCAATTTTTATTTTGAATAAAACCCATCAATTAGTGCATAAGGAATGGACTGTAGCCTCAAATGTCTCCTTTTGGTCTTGTTTAGGCCAAGAGGATATGCACTACTAGATAAGAAGTTAGTCACATCCTCAATCCAGTTGTGATTATTAATTGCATTCCCTTCATCTCGCTGAATTTCAACATCATGTATAAGTTCCTCATTCATGAAGAAGGAGGTTTCTTGGTCATTTTAAGCATCCAAAGAAAACTACTCATAAATTTCTCTACCTCTTACTAGCTTTGTAGCCTTGTCATTCACATCATACTCCATGATCTTGGTCACCCATCCAAATATTTTCTCATTGATTTATTCCCCCATAATGAATTCTCTCACATTGGAATGTGAGACTAGAACTTTGATATGATTAGTGGAAAGAATACTCTTAAATTTCTTCAGAGTCATCATGATAGAAAATACCTATTTCTCAATGTGATTGTACCTTAATTCATAATTCTCCAGTTTCTAACTGAATAAAACCACTAGTTTTTCCATCCCTTGATCATTTTGCTGAGTCAAAACAACATCAATACTAGATTCAATTCCTTATGCATATAGGATGAAATCCTTGGCATAGTTATGATTGACAAGTGTAGGAGCTTGAGAAATTTTTTTAATATTGGAAAAGCTTTATTTCCCTTCTGTTTTCCATTTTAAAGTTACATCCTTCTTCAAAATTATAGTGATAAGCCTAACTAATCATGAAAAATTAGAAAAAGATTAAGTGGAAAATGGAAGATTTTGAGCTTAAAGTCTCAATGAAAGGTATGACCTTTAAGGATCACCAAAGAGAAAAAAGCTTCTTTCTAACCTGCATAATATCAATAGCTGTGAGGAAACCTTTTAGAGAATGAAATCTAGAGCTCTTTGGCTAAAGGATGGAGACAAAAACACAAAATATTTTCATATGAACACCCTCAATCATAGGGCTTGCAACAAAATTACTAAAGTCTCTAAGGAAAATGGTACCATTTCTAAGGATGCTAAGGATATTAAAGCTAAAGCCCTAAAATTTTATGAGAATATTCTAACTGAAAACAATTCTTATAATGAGCAAGCAACCTCCTTTCTTTTAGACTCCATTCCTAACAATTTTCTCCCAGAAGAGAGATTTAAGAGCCTTTCCAAAGTTGTCACCATTGAGGAGTTGAAAAAATTTGTCTTCTCTCTTGAAGGTGACAAGGCTCCGGGCCCTGATGGATTCTCTGCTAATTTCTTCCAAAAATGTTGGGATATATGCTCTGAATATTTGTTGAAAGTTGTAAATGAGTTTTACAGAACTGGAAATCTAATAAAGGAATTAAATAACATGCATATTGTGCTTGCACCTAAGAAGTTGGATGCAAAGGATTTTAAGGATTTTAGACCAATCAACCTGGTTAATGTGGTTTACAAAATTTTCACTAAGATTTTAACCACTAGACTGCAGCCTCTTCTCATGGAAATTATCTCCCAACAGCAGAGCAGATTTATAAAATGTAGAATTATCCAAGATGGGGTAATTATGGTCCATGAAACAATTCATTCAATGGATAAAAGTAGAAAAGTTGGGATGGCAATCAAGTTAGACATGCATAAGGCATTTGATAGAGTCTCTTGGAAATTCATGGATGAGGTTCTGACCAAGTTTGGGTTTCAAAATAAATTCAGAAAAATTGTCCAAGCTTGTATTTCTTCTCCTAGATTTTCTGCGGTTGTAAATGGAGAACCTGTTGGTTTTTTTTCCAGCAATAGAGGCATATGCCAAGGGGACCCCATGTCCCATTTTCTATTCATCATAATGGCTGACAGTCTAAGTCATTCGATTACAAAAGCTATACACAATGGTATGATAAAAGGATTTTAACCTACTTCTGACAAGCATATTTCTTCCCATCAGCATTTTGCTGATGACACTATTCTACTTCTTATGGCCTCCATCATTGAAAATAAGGATATCAAAACCATTCTCAGATTCTATGAGGAATCCTCGGGACATAAAGTAAAATTTGATAAAATCTCGGTTTACTTCTTCAATACTCCTATTGAAAGACAAAAAAATATTACTCTCATTCTTGGTTGCAAAATCAACTCCCTCCCAACTACATATCCATGGCTCCCTATGAGTACTAGTAAGGTTTCTAATGAGGTTTGGAATGATCTGCTTGAGAGATTTTAGAAAAAACTAGTTGGATGGAAAGGTGTTATCCTCTTAAGTACTGGAAAATGTTTATTGATTAAAAGCACTCTTCGGAATTTACCCATCTATATCATGTCAATGTTTGGCATTCTAGCAGTAGTGGTGAATAGCATTGAAAAAATTCAAAAAAACTTCTTATGGCATGGGACAGAAGATAGGTTTATAAATCATTTAGTAGCATGGGAACAGGTCTATTAGCCAAAGAGGATTGAGGGTTTAGGTATTAAAAATATCACAAATATGAATGTTTCTCTAATTGCAAAGCTGGATTGGAGGATAATCAAAGATCAGAAACCATGGACTGAGTTAATCAAAGTAAAATACCTTTTTAATCAAAACATGTATTCCTTTCTCTTTGACCAACTACTTCCAAATGGATCAATTTTCTGGAATAATCTTCTCCACATCAGGCATATCCTCTCCTAGGGCTGTAGATGGAAACTTGGAAATGGGTAAGACATTGATTTCTGGCATGACATCTAGTCTAACATAAGTTGGGATACAAATTTTAGCTACATCAAAGACAACCTAATTAAAAACTATGGAAAGAAAGTCAAAGACTATATTGAGGTGTCTGGAAACAGAAGGAAAAGGAAGCAACTCAAAGTTGATGAGGAAAATATGCAGCCTGTTGTTTCCTCTATGCAAACTCATCTCTCCTTAATACATATCATTCAACATGATAATAAAGATGATATTATTTGGAAAGATTCCTTTGATGGAGAATATTTTGTTAAATCTGGTTACAATTCTTTTTTTGCTTCTATTGATAGTGAAATTGAATGGCACAAGCTATGGATGCCCAAGATAACCCCTAAAGTAAATTTCTTCTGGTGGCTTATCATCAAGGGTAAGATTCTCACTAATGACAATCTCATTAGGAAAGGTTTTATCATGCCTAACAGATGTTGTATGTGCCAGGAAGAAGCTGAAGACATTAAACACCTTTTTCTGCATTGTAAGTATACTTCAAAAATATGGCATCTTATTCTTGAAAATTTCAATCAGAATTGGATTTTTCCCCATACTTGTCTGCAGGCATGGGAACAATGGAACTCCCCCTATAAGTATTGTATGGTTAGGAGGCTATGGCAACTGGTTCTCCCTCACACCATGTGGAGAGTCTAGAAAGCTAGAAATGATGTTATTTTCAGAAATACCAGAAAGATATGTACAAAAGTCTTTAATGAAATTATCATTGCAGTGAAAGACAACATTGAAAGATTTAAGCCTCCCAAAAATAAACTTTATCCTGAGGAAGAGGAGAAAATTCTTGCTACTTTGAACATTGGCACTGATAGCATTAAGCATAAGGACAACAATAGCATTGATAGATCTTCTGTACAATGGATCCAGCCTCCCACTACATGGCACAAACTGAAATTTGATGGAGCTTCAAAAGGTAATCCTGGGGATTCGAGAGGTGGTGGGGTGATTAGAGATCACATAGGCTTATTTTTTGCCACTTTTTCTGGCAAGATGGGTAAGCAAACAAATCACTACTCGGAAGCTTTAACAACGCTCTGGGGAATAAGGTTGGCTAGAGATTGTAATATTTCTGATATTATAATTGAGGGGGATTCGTTGAACATTATTAATTTGTTAAATCAAAAGTAACCTCCAAGATGGTCCATCAAGGACTTCATTAATGAAGCTATTGAAATATGCAATTGTTTTGATAATTATAAGATTATCCACACCTATCGTGAAGGAAATAGAGTGGCCCCCTCTATAATAAGATAGTTTAGCAAATATTGCGGTCAATAATACAATGCAAACTTGGTTAAGTGGTGACCCCCTTCCTGCCAAAGTACTTGATGACATCACTAAAGATATACATGATTTTGAACGCAATCATTAATAGATATAGAGAAGATGCTAAGGAGGTGTTTATTAATTGCAAAGTTAAGTTTAATGATGTTTTTAAAATTTTGCACGCTTCAGATGTCTCCAAAAGTAGAGGTCAGTGTTGAGTCGTATGGGATTCAAATTTTTTACCGTTGTGCAGAGTAGAAATAATACAGGCAAAATGGGGGGACCTCTATGCAAAATTGAACCCATTCATGATCCAACTTGGAAAAATGACACAATTCTTTGGAATTATCTACAAATGGGGGGTATTTCAAATTTTATTGAAAAGATGCAGGGATTTGACCAGGACATCTCGGTGAAATTCTCTAATGGTTGGAGAAATCGAGTGGTTGAGTATGGGGAAGTCAAGGTCGAGATCTCTGAGGAACTCACTACCCAAGTCATAGGGCTGAACTTGGATGGAGCCAAGTTCTTTAACAAACGAGTCGACAGAGAGGAGGAAAAAAAAAATTTCTTGATGAAGGGGAGAACCTCAATTTTGTTGTGGTTGGAATAAAGGTGATCTCTATCCCTGAGCCCTTTGCTGAGATAGCGCATATGATGGTTAGGTACGTCACTTTGGAGGGAAGATATGTCACCATTCCCCTTGAAACATTTAATATTCCTCAATCATTTTTGTAGGAATCTTACCATCAATTTCCTGCATTATTTACTTAATTCCTTGGAGAAGTCTATTCTTGAAGTTCAGAATCATACCAGGGTTGTTCCCCTACACCAAGGTCTGATCCTGCTCATCCACCACCATTGCTTCTCCTACTCTCGCTCTCTACATACTCCCCATGTTATTATCCCTCTCTTAGTTGACAGAGATCTGGACACTACTACCTCTGACAGGAAGAGGAAAGACAAGAAGGCTAAGGTTTCTCTTCCTTCTTCACAGAGGATTTTGCGTAGTCATAGGGATTTGGAACTTGCAGAGAAATTATTGCACATAAGTAAACCTGTTGATAATTCCAGAGAAGTGGACCTTCTTACCAGGGTTAGTAAGCTTGAAGAGGAGATCAAAGACCTCAAAAATGCTATGAGGAATATGGAAAAAACAAAAGGTAAGAGGAAGCTACAAAATTCTGAGGTCATTGATACTACTGTTGAGATTTTCAAGAATCTCCTTTCACTTGATGCCAGGCTAAGCAATGTCAAGGGGCGTCAAGATTACATCCTCTCTACTCTGAAAGGTGTCTATAATTTTATGGAACAACACGTGAGAAGTGTGTGCAGCCTTAGTGGCATTCCTGATAACATCTGGGATTCTAATGAGACCCGTGACCTGGCACTTTCTCAGGCGGACATGAACGATCCTTCTCATGCCATGGCCATTGTGCTCTTCACCTCTCTCCAGAAAATTAAGGTCAAGATTGACATGGAAGTCAAATGATGTGGTGCCCAGATGTTGCTTTGTTGTTGTGAAGTTTTTTTTTGGCAGTTTTGATGTTGTTTTCTTACTGGGATGCCCTGTTTTGGATCCCTCTTTGCTGTTTTTTGGACCTTTTGTTCTTCTTCGGACCACTGTCTGGATTGATCTCTTTGTACTCTCTTTACTGATATATCTGGCTTTTGAGCCTCCATGTTTAAGGCATTTAGCCTTTCTTGGATGGGTTTTCTCCTTCTGGTATCTGTATTTTTGAGCCTTTTTGTACAAAGGGTATAGTCCCTTCAAAACTATTTATCCA
Source organism: Taxus chinensis (assembly GCA_019776745.2). Taxonomy (NCBI): domain Eukaryota; kingdom Viridiplantae; phylum Streptophyta; class Pinopsida; order Cupressales; family Taxaceae; genus Taxus; species Taxus chinensis. Next base: position 658,965,415 of record CM034155.1, on the reverse strand, counting down.
TAATAAAAAAAATCATGAAAAATTAGGAATGAATATTTTAACAAAGTTAAGCTTTCAAAGGAATGACTATAATACTTTCATGTGAGTTAGTAAGGAAAGGGAGAGAATGGCTGAGATTCTTTCTAGATCAATGGAAATGCTATCCTTTGAAACAATATGCCCCAATAGCTTACCCTAAAGGACTGCAAAGTTACATTGCTTGGGGTTCAAAGAGACCCCATATTCCCTATATCTCTTAAATAACTTCTCAAGATGACTGATATAATCTTCACTCTGATTTGAGAAAATGGTGATATCATCTAGATAGACAAGGATTAATTCATTGATATACCCTTTGAAAGCAATTTCCATTGTTATTTGGAATGTGGCACCTACATTTGATAAACCAAAAGGAATTTTCTGATAAGCATGTGTCCCCCATTTGGTTTTGAATGCGGTCTTGTAATGATCCCCCTCACTACCCTTGATATGATTGAAACCGAACTATCTGTCAAGTATAGAAAACCTTTCAGCTCCTACTACCGTTTATAAAATTTTCTCCATAGAAGGTAGAGGATACTGATCCTTTAGGGAGGATTTTTTCAAATATCTAAAATCAAAACAAATTTTTCTTTCTCCATTCTTATTCCTTACTGGAAAAATATTTTCCACCCAAGTAGAGTATTTAATAGGAAAAAATATTTTTTCCTCAAACAGTTTGGATAACTCATTCCTCATGAGGGGATCTATCTTGGGGTTAACTGGTATTTTCTTTTATCTAATTGGCTTGATGATAGGATCAATATAAATATAATGTTGGAAAAAATTTAGATCTAACCCCTTAAGCTCTTCATAATCCCATGAGAATACATCATTGAAATTTTGACACAAGTAGATAAAATATTTCTTCTCATTCTCATCACATACCTTTCCAAGAAGAATTTCCTTACCTTGTGCAATGGTGACTGATTAACAATATTGTTTCCTTGATTCTATGTTCTTATCTTCACCTCTGAATTCATCATCCAACTAAAAATATGCTCCAATGTGACCAATCCTTTTATAAATTTGTTTTTATTCAACTGAATAATTTGGTCACCATAGTTATCATGTAAATCAAATTGCATTCTTGAAGAAAATTCAGCTTCATTCTGGATAAATTGGATGATTTTTTCGTCATTGTAAAATACTTGCCAGTTGGTTTCATTTTCTAGAATGGAGGTTATGACCACTACCTTGATGTGTTGCACATTTCCTTTAACAATATCCTCAAAAGGAGATAATTTTGAACCAAGAGTTAACATCTGTTTTTCTTCTTTATTCAATTTTCTAGGCACAACTTGTAGATAGAGATAATAAAAACTCTCCAAAAGATCCCAAATGCTATATTTATAAGCTTATATAATATTATTTTTCGTGGCACACTTCCCTCTAAATTTGTGGATGACTAATTCAGTATCCCCAAATATTTACAATGTTTTAATTTTCCTTTTTTTTTAGCAATTAGAAGACCATGCACGCTAATGTCTCATACTCTTCTACATTGTTAAAACATGAAAAATGAAATTTATTGGCAAAGAATAATTTCACATTCATTGGAGAAATCATTACAACACCTACCCCAAATCCATTTATACTTCTAGAACCATCAAATAACATCTTCCATAGTCCAGAAGTACTATCATTTTATTTCTTGAGTGGTGTAGGTAAAGAAGATCCTTCTTCCAAAATGCAATAGGTTCCAATTCTAGTTTCCAAAGTTGTGTCATAAGGATAAAATTCATAGTGTTCCTTGTCCCATTCATCTTATAACATATCAGGTATGGAAAGAGGGATGGTTTTCTCTTCTGAAACTAAATCTTGTTCATGGTCTTCTTGTATTAGGCAATTTGATTGGAGAGCAGTGGGATCATAAGAATTGATATGGTAAGAACATATATGATCGAACTTGTATGATAAATCTTGTACCATATCTAGCTCTTATAAACATATGAGTCCAATCTGAAGATAAGTATCCACCTATTTTGGCAGTGAAATCTCTTTATAAGAAAATGGAAAACATGCGAGCAAAGTCAATTACTGATATATCACGAGTTATGGTTAATCTTGGACAAGCATTAAGGGTTAACTCAAGACATTTGATCACTCCTAATACACCAACGGTTGAACCATCAAGTTTTAAAACAACATTTAGAAATAGGGTTGTACATAAGACTTGGGATATCAACAATATTTCTAGGCATTACAGAGGTACTAGTCCCTGAATCAATCATGTAATTATGAACCAAATGTTTTCCCATAATCAAGGACATGTAAAAGGGTGGGGTCTTGATAACTTTTCTTACATTTTCTTCCTTTTCTTGGTAAAAATTGACAATAGCATGAGTGTTTTGAACAATTGTATCAAATTGAGGAAGTTTTTTGAGAGCTTCATGTAGGAGGTCCCTTTGTGATGGAATAGCTAGAGTATCCTGGACATTATCACATTAACATTTTTTTATTCATCTACTCAAAAATGTTGAAAGGAAGGCCCATGGACTTGTAAATTTAAGGTACAATACTCTTTCCTTGATTGTTTCAACATTGGGATAGGAATTTTTGGTTTGGAAGCAACTTCCTTATCTCAAACAGGTCTGCTAGGATCCTCAAGAAATTTTATTTTACTTGCATCTAACCCAACTTCCTTTTCTTTGCTGAAAGTGTTACCTTGATTAAAAGAATCTGAGGTTTGAGAGTCTAACATTATCTTCTTAAACCTTGTGTTATCAGCAACATGATTCAGAGGCCTATTAAAACTATCCATTTCTTGATTCATTGCAAAAAACTCATCATCCCCAAAGAACACAAGATTAGTATCTAGATTGACCTCTTGAGCTCCTTCCACATTAGGATTAAATAATTCTATAAATGGTTCTTGTTGATTGCAATATTTTTGAATCATAAAGGCCTCAACTTGTAATGCATTTGGACAAAAAAACTGATTATGTGGCTAATTGCAAGGGAAAAACCATTTTACTTCTTGTATCACATTGTTTTGCAATGGAACCAATGTTTTACTTGAGCTAGTAGCATGAAGTGGTTGATTACGATCAACTGTTTAAAGTGGAAGAGGTGTATTTTGACCCTTCCATCTATCATTTTGTTGATTATTTCCATATCTTTGGCCAGGGTATTGGTTTCTATAGGGTTAGAAACCTTGATTGAATCCTTAGTTAGAAGAATTCCCCTAATTAGAATAATTTTGATAAGACTAGGATTGTTGCTTTTCCAAGGATATAATTTTTTTAAAAAACAATTATGATCAATTCCTTCATTTAATCATCATCCTTTTTATTTTGAGGAGAATAGGATGTGGAGGGAGAAGATTGGGAACTTTTCTTAGGAATGGGAAAAATGGTAGGCTATAGAGCTAAAGGTAATTCAGGGAACAAATGCATGGGCATCTTAGGGGCTATTTTTCCATCTTATAAAAGACAATTATAAGCCCTAATATATATTATATAGGCATCAGGTAAATGAATAACACACATAGATTTTATCATAACAAGAATTTTAGAATTCAATGCTCTTAAGAAATAAAGGAAAACACCTTATGAAGTCGGTTTCAAAAGAGTTGGAATTTTGTCCCATGTCCTTTGAAATCTTCCATGATATCATTAGAAGCCCTCTTAAAAAAATTCATGTGTTCTAACAAAGAAATGGTGTCTACCTTTTCCCCAAATTGATTGCAAAGTCCAGTGCCAAGTCCATCCTGGTTAGTAATAGAGGCAGGTCTCAAGAGTTTTTGCCATTAGAGTGTTTTACCCTTGAGTGAAGACTCCAATAGCCTAAATGCTACATCATCTTCTATAACTAGATGAACAGAGCATACATTTGCAACATCCTAAATGTTCTCAGTAAGTGTAACTTGATTCTCACTAGTGAAAAATGGAATACTTTTGAGTGTAACTTTTGGTATGTCATGTTGTGCATTAAGATCAAGAGGGATACCACCAGTGAAGATGAAAATGGTAAATTCATTTGTTGTGCCATGAATGCAATAGGTATTAAAAATATAGAAGACAACAAGAAAGTCTTACCAGGAGGTGGAGTAGAAAGAGTTCCATTTGGTAGTGATGGTGATCTCTGAACTGATCCACCTCTTCTTCATTTCCTTAGTGACAACTATAAGTAATCAAAAGACCCATTTTCTATTGTTCTCGACCTTGTTTGAATTAATCTCATAAAATTAGGCACTCTTTTATTAAACTAGTTGATATGAAGATTTGAGTCACCAGATGTGTTGCTACAAATCCTCCAAAGGCTGGAAATTACTAAGTTGCACACCAAAATTTAGAAAAATATTGAAAATGAAGCTTTTTTGGTCCCACAATGCATGCCAAAACTTTTAGAGCTCAAAATTTCACCTTGCTTTGAGTTATAGACAACCTAGGATTTTGAGGAAACATGGTATTGTCTCCAAGTTGTGGGACTTGTACAGAGATAGACCTCTAGAGAAGGTTGGTTCCTCTACCTAATCTAATGCTAAAATACTCCTAGGAATTCAAATGTAACTATATAACTCTACTCTATCATTCCAGGGAACCAGGGTGAGAAGGAGATGAATAAAGTTGAAATCCTATTCTAAAAAGAGGTGATAGCACCAAAAAGAGGGACATAAAAACTATCAAATGAGGCAAAATGGAAGAAAATGAGAAAGGAGAGGGAAGTTGTGAATGCCATTGTCCAAGACAACATTCAAACCACCATTTCCATGGAGTAAAACAGATTTAAACCCTACAAGGAGAATAATTATATGCACAATATACCTGCAAATAAAATAAAAGGCAAGAAAATGCAATAGAACGCAAGCTAGGATAGATAATAGTCACAAAAATAAATTTTATTGCTTCAAATAGATGCACAATTCATTACAGTGAAGGAGGAAGGCAAGAATCACCCCGCAAATGGCCAAATTTGAGGCATGCATCTCACAATCCACATGGAACACTTGTAGAAGGATGCACTAGCATTATAAGAATGTCTAACCCTTACAAATGAGCATCACTTTACATTTTATAGAGAATGGGAAAGAGAAAGAAGAGGGGAAAAAGAGGGAACTAAAATTTATATTTCCACCCACCAAAAACATGAATTAATTCTCTGAAAATTAGTAAGGGCACCCTTACAAATCCATTCCCTAATGATACGTTTCTTGTGGGAGAAGAAATGGGCACCACACCTCATTATAACTAGTTATTAAGCTATCTAGGACTGCATCTTTAATGTTAGACTGTATTTCCCCATTTTTCACCCACTTACCCTCACCTAACTCAAAATATTCAGTTTCCATGATGAAGAAGATGAAGAGACCTTTCAAAAAATTCCAAGTTTGTCAAATTTGGAGTATGTGGGTGAAATTTATGCCCATGTGGATCTAAGGGGTCGAGGAGGAACACTGGTTCCAAGCACTTAGTTATAACCCTCATTTAATTGATTTTCTACCTTTACAGTGTGAGTGGTTTGGGTGTACAGAGAACCTAAGGAACTGAGGAAGCATTTCATGTGTGTTGCTTTGGTCTTAAATGTCCACAAGGGTTGAGGTTTGTATTGGGGTCAAATATTTGCTTGTCGAGTGGAACTTAGGAATTGTTCCACCTGGGACATTAGTTCCTACATTGGTCATTCCACCCTAATGCTCTTTTTTTGTTACTTCGTTTAGCGGCCGAAAATGCAATGCAGAGAACTAACAAGTCCACTAAACTTATTCCATTTATTCCTTAAACATTTGACCCACCCGTAATACTCTAGTTACTTTCCATTGCGGCTCCAAAGGTGTTACGGGGAACTCGTTCCCTTGTGAAACTATTTCTTCATTCCATTTGACCCCTACATTTCCATAATACACTACACTTCTCCAAATTTCTTTATATTGTTGGCCAATTCGAAATTCGGAAAACTCAAGGAACTTGAGAAATTTTCCCTTTTTTTCACTAGAACCCGCAAAACACTAGAAATGACCCAAAATTTGATATTTTTCTCATATTTTTATAATTGTTTGGATTCCTAAGGCCTGTAGAGAGAAATAAGAATGTCCATAACAAATTTAAGTTCCCAAAAACATGTAAATTACTTATTTTCTCCATTTTTTTGTCCAAGGCTCCATCAGACTACCTCAATCTATATTTTTCAAATTAGCCAATTTGTAGGGGGTGCAAAAATGGGTAATAGTAAGCAACATCTCAAGATGGTTGTAAGCATGTCTATCCAAGATAATGAATTCAGCTAGCAAGTTTTTGAAAATGATGAGAAAATAGTCCAGTTTATTCAAAATGAAGTCGATTTCTCTTCAGATTTGTAACCCGCTTTGCTAGAAGGCTATGGTGACCAAATTATTCAACTACAGAAAAACAATCTACCTAGAGGATTAGTATCCCTAAAATAAATATTTAATGTTGATGATGATGTTAAATGGAAGAAAAAATCATGTCTATGGGTTAGGAATATTGCAAGTCAGTCACCATTACATAAGGTAAGGAGCTACTACTTGGAAGAGTGTGTGATCAATTTAAACAAGAAACTTTCATTTCCTTGTGCCATAAATATAATGATATCTTCTCATGGAACTATGAGGAGCTTAAAGGTTTTAAACCCACAATTTCTCAACATGCCATATATTTGGATCCTAATGCTAAGTCATTTAGAAAAAAATAGAGGCTAGTGAATCCCAAGATTTGTCCCCTCATGAGGAAGGAGTTATCTAAAATCATTGAGTCAAAAATCATATTCCCTATCAAGTACTCCTCCTAGGTGGAAAATGTGTTCCATGTTAGAATAAAAAATGGAGAAATAAGGTTCTGCATGGATTTTAGAGACTTGAACAAGGATTCATTAAAATATCATCATCCTCTTCCATCCATGGAAAGATCTGAGATATTATCTATATTTGACTACTTGGGATTTGATCAGATTAAGGTTAGAGAGGAATATCAATACAAAACCGTTTTCATAACCAAGTTGGGAACATATGCTTTCCAGAAGATGCCCTTTGGTTTATCAAATGCAGATGTCAATTTTCAAAGGGTGATGGACATAGCTTTCCGCATACTCATTAAATAATTCATCCTTCTTTATTTGGACGATATCAAAATCTTCTCAAAGAAGTTATAATATCACATGGAGCATTTGGAGAAAGTTTTCAAGAAATGTTGATAATTTTGAGAATCCTTAAACCATAAGAAATGCACTTTTTGAGTTTCATGAGGAAAATTATTGGGTCATGTTGTTTCAAAGGATGGAATTGAAATAAACCCGGAAAGAGTATCTATCATTCTCTCGTTGTCATTTCCAACTCACAAGAAGGGCCTTTATTCCTTCTTGGGAAAGATTAACTTTATTAGGAATTTCATTCCTACCTTTATAGGATTAGTCAGGACCATCACCTTGATGTTGAGGAAGGATACAAGTTTCAAATAGAACACGGAACGAAGAGAAAGCTTCACCAAGATAAAAGTTATGATTTCCCAAGATCCAACACTCATCAATATAGATTTTATGAAGGACTTCATCCTTTATGCGTATTGTGTTGATATTAGCATAGTCTTGGTTCTTACTCAAAAGAGCGAACAAGACCTATAGTAGCCTATTTCATTCTTTAGCCAAACACTAAATGATTTCGAGCTCAAGTATATTCCTTTAGAAAATTGATTTTTTTCCACTTACGGATCTCAAGAAATTCAATCCCATGTTACCCGCCAACTGCATCAAATTTCTAGTCTCACATCCTAGTGTGAGATACTTGACCATGGGGGCAAACATTAGTGAGAATAGAGCCATATGGGTAGCCAAAATCATGGAGTTCAATGTGACCATCAAGGCCAAAAAATTGGTGAGAGGTAGAGCATTATGTGAGAAGCTTGTTTTTAAATTCTTAAGAAAATCAAGAATATTTTTATTCATGGAAGAAGAGCAAGGGCGAGTTGTTGAGGATCATGAAGAAAAATCAGGGGATCCTCAAGGAAAAGAACCGTGAAGTTTCACAAGTCTGTGGGGTGGTGGAAACCCACATAGTATAGAAAATTCACTAAATATTGAGAATCCCCATAACACAGTTTCTGCAAGAAAAAGGAGGTTATTCTATCCTTAGTGGTTGGATCAATGACATGACAAAATTCTTCGAAATTGGTGGCTACCCTCCTGATTTAAGCAAAGAAAAGAGAAGGCATATCATATTACAATCAGTTCCCTATGCATTGATTGGTGGAATTATTTTCAAAAGGAACTTATATGGAATATTGTTGTGATACATTGAGGGTGAACAAGTAGATAAATTCTCGGTGTGATTCCACAATGGTTTTTCTAGTAGAGACTTATCAGCTAAGGCCACAACAATGAAAATAATGAAAGCAAGATACTTCTGGCCTACACTATTCACAAATGCACATCAATGGGTCAAAAAATGTAAGCAATGTTCCTTTTTCACTGGTAATAAGAAGATGGCGACCCTTCCCCTTCATCCCATTTAGGTGGATGAACCCTTATCTCAATTAGGGATTGAATGCATAGGAATGATCAATCCTTCGTCAAGTGTTTGGGTCACAAATGGGTCTTGACCGGAACAAATTATTTCACTCAGTGGACAAAGGCTATACCACTCAAAGAGGCTACTGAATCAATTTTCGTTGACTTCCTTGAGGACATTTGAATACTTCCTCCAACTACTACCCATAAGGTAATGGTCCAGTAGAATTGAATAACAAGAATTTGATTAGGATCATGAAGAGAACTATGAAAGCCAACCAAAGGAAATGGCACACAAAGGCTATAAGTGCTCTTTGGGCTTATATGATCACATCAAAGAAAGTAGTTGGAAATTCCCCATTCAAGCCGGTATATGGTAGAGAAGTTAGGATTCCTTTATCACTTGAATTTCCTTCACTATAACTAGTTCAAACGTTGGAATTTTAAGGTGCACACCAAAGAGAGATCAAAATGGCAGAGTTAGTTGAAATTGAAGAATTGAGGCAATTCACCATGAGTGAACTAGAAGAGAATTAGAGGTTAACCAAATAATGGTTTGATAAAAAATATAAGTTTCAGAATTTCAAGGAAGGTGATATAATCCTCAAGTGGGATGCAGATAGAGCCAAATCCTGGTGACACTCTAAGTTTGATGAAATTTGGAGTTTTTCATACATCATCATTGCCTGCAAAGTAACTAACTCCTTTAAGTTATCCAATCTTGATGGAGGATCATTCCAAATACCAATCAATAGGATTTATCTTAAACACTTCCATTAAGTTTATATGTTGCATATTGTAAATACTTTTGTTTTGTGTTGTGTTGTTGGAGGTCCCCTCCTTTGTTGTGTATTGATCACCGATTGAGTTCCTTTTCTTCATTCCTTTTGGTGGTCATGTTTGTTTCTAATAAGTGTGTGTACACTCTCTACATATTTCACTTAGAACATGTATGATATCCCCTTTTATACATAAGTTTTGGAGCCCCTTGCAGTCATATGTGGATCATCTCAAAGAAGATTCTATGGCAGATATCAGATAGTTGGAGCAGTTTCTAAGTCTTATCTATCATCTTCTATGGACACAAATCATGCGCTTTGAGTGATTACCTAGTCTTAATCACGTACTAGTATTTGCATGATTCAAAAGTAGGAAAAATATTAATTAACCCATGTCTTTGGCTACCTTTCTTTGCTTTGTGATTCTACTTTCAATCTTGCACTTGTATTTTCTCAGTATGTCTTTTCACCCTTCAACATTTGTCATTCTGGACACTAGCGTTAGACTCCCCCATCCCCTCTGGGTGTCATTCTCCTCTTTGTACTTTGGTCACACTTTCTCAGTCCTTTCTAGCCATTTGAACATCTTATCTTTTTGGTAGTCTGCCTTTTTCGAGGGTCAATTATGAAATTCAAGTGAAGGAATCATATAAATATAAATTTATGTGATCATAATAAGGGACCAAGCACTAAGCATCTAATATCTCCACCTAAGGTTACATCCATCAAAGGCATATATAGCTCCATTTACATCCATCTAGCTCCATCACAAGGGACACAAGGAGGGTTCATCTACATCACACTTCATAGGAGGGGAGTTTATTGTTTCCATGCACACATTATTTACATTCTACATCTAGTTACTTTCTCACTACTCACAAAGTGCAGACTGACACAAGAGCAACCTAGGGCACAATTCCACACACACACACAAAAACTACATTGGGTCTGAGATGTAGTGCAGCACTCAGTGATAAGTCCATCATTTTGGTAGCTGAGGACAGTCTGACCCCTTCATATTGCATCTTTATTTTTTAGGGTTTTGATGTTTTGCTTGGGGTTTTGTAGGTGATTTATCCATTCCATATTTACAGCAACATCCAGACAAAGTTCAATGACATACACGTGAGTAAAAGAAAACAAGTGTGAACACTCTAACGACACCTATCGGAACCAGGTTTTTTGACCATTTACGCAGACCAGGGCACCCAAAACTCAGACTATGGCACCCACCAGTGCCCCTATCCTTCTCCAAGCACCCCAGTCCAGTCAAATATCTTCGGATCTACAACTTTTCTAAGGCTTCTATGTGACAAGTCCTCCATTTCTGTTTAGTCTGGTCTCCACTGCGACACAGTCCAACAACCTCTATGAATCAACTAAGGCTCTTCTAACCCTCTTTTCACATTAGGGTTTCATATTTTCTAGCTTAGTTTTCTTGGGTATTATTTCAGTATTTCATTATTCATTTATTTATTACAAACTTGCATTAGATTAGGCTATTATTTTACATTTTAGTTTAATCATTTTGGTGAACCCGACATTTCAAACCCCCCTTCCACTTAGGGCTTCTTTTTCTCTTATTATTATGGCTCAATCTTCTGAAGAATTTACTGATGCCCATCTTAAATCCCTTAATGATCATATTGTTGAGCATCCCCAAGATCTAGACTTTATTTTATATGTTTCTCATGAGGAGGCTACAAACCTTGTGGAGCTTAATGCTTCTTCCACTATTCCCACCACCATTGCTACTCAACCACTTGTTCTACTCTTCCACCCATTTCCACCATTCATATTTCTGTTCCTACTCCTACTAATCACTATACCCCACCTCTTGTTTCTCATACACGGCAGCTCCTTCCACTGGCACTCAAGATCTAGCCTCCCTTTATCAAGACCTTCAAGCACAAATTCATCAATTACAATAGGCCACTTCTCGTGCGTCTCCATCTTTGGATTCCACTCTATTACTACATACTCCATTCACCCACTATATCCACTTATTCACTTCCACCAAATTTTTTCACCCCTAAACTACCTATTTTTAATGGCCATGGTGACCCATAAGAGCATCTCCAAGCATTCCATGTGGCTTGTCTATATTTTACAGATGATCACATTCTCCTAGCTAAGCTCTTTCCTCATAGTCTTCATGATTATGTGATGTGTTGGTTCTATGACCTACCTATTCACTCGGTAACATATTTTACGCATATGGATGATGCTTTTCTCACTCACTTCTCTATCAATATTGGCTCTAAGATCTCATATGCCCAACTTGCACAGCTTAAGCAAGGATCTAATGAACACTTATTGATTATGTCTTACGATACAAAAATAACTTAGCTAAGATGTCTAATGTGCTCACCGACTCTGAGCTTCAGGATTTATTCATTCAGAGTCTACTACCACCTCTTTAGGAAAGTGTTCTCTTTGAGACATCTCCCTCATTTGACCAACTATGTCATACTCTTAAGCTTCGCAAAACCAAGCTTTTATCCATTAGGACAAGCTTAAATATCAGGAACAAGCATCATCTTCTACACATTTTCAAAGCAAGTCAACATTCAAACCTTCAATGACCAAACCTACTGACACCAAAATTATTGTCAATGTTGTCTCTAATACTAAGGAACTTCAATGGCAACCACCTCAGTGCACATTCACCAAATTCCCTATTGCTCCACACCTCATATTACAACAACTTCTTGAGAGAAATCTTATCACACTTCCTCCACCACTTGAGTTAGACCCATCACAACTAAAAGGAAGAAATTAAAATGAAAAATCTTGATGTGACTATCATCGATGTGTGGGAAACTCTACAAATAGGTGTTTCAAACTTCACACAATCATTTAAGATCTTATCGATAACAACAAGCTTGAATTCCAAGAACCTACAAACTCTGCACCAGTCAACGAAAATCATAAGCTCAAAATATTTAATAACCACTTCCAAAACATGACAAAAAAGTCATTGATTCATTAGCTAATCATACATATCATGCAGTACCTCCTCCTACATCTGGGGGCCTTGATTTCTTAGTTGTTAACACTGACATTTCTCCACCACTCATCTCTTTCTCTGATCATGATTATCATGCCACATTCTCTTCTAATCACTTACATATTAGTGCCTCTATCGGATCTATCTCTATCAATAATACTAAGGTTGATCCATCTTGGCCCATCAGCATGCATGTTATATTCCACTTCTCATCACTATTGAGCTATCCACTATCACAAATTTCATATCCAATGAACAATTCATATGGCATTTTCAAACTTTGTCATTATTGTAGGTCCTCTTACTATGCTTGTACCCTTTCTTGTGGGGTAAATAGTTGATGGGTGTGACATGCTCTTAGGTCTCAACTAGATTCACATAGGTCTCAATTCTATCATTTCCATGAATCATTTGCATCTAAAATTCATTCATAACAATCAAGTCATTTCTATCAATGGTGTACCTCCATCTACTCCATGGTCATAATCCACCTCTCGCAATGACTAGTGTATCATCTACTTCATCTAGTACACCACGACCATAGAACCTAAAGCACCATCTGCTCCTAGTTCACCTACTTGCATATAACCTACATGGTCTCATCACTCTACTAGTCCAACAAAGATAATATAGGCCCATTCCTCAGACAGTTACTGCAACTCACCATAGATCACCACCTCATTTTATTCCACGTAGGTGTCCATCACCACCACATTCTACTTCACATAGGTCTCCATCACCTACACATTTTGTTACACCAAGGTACCCATCATATACTCATCCATCACATGCACATAGGCTTCACTCACCTATGCACAACATTTATCTGCTATACCACCACTCCTAGAGCATGATCACACACTTTCATCACCACCTCATCAAGTAGAGGACCTTCATCCTTTACTTTCATCAGATATTTCACTCACCACTACAACACTTGGGGGGAATCATGCCTGTTTTCCCCCCCAATTAACAACACACACCTTATTACTCACACATGCTAATATCATGCCATTACCTGATGAAGACACTCTTGTGCTTTAGTTCACACTTGACTGTTGAGGGCATACTATACACATGAACCTCACACACTGCATAATAGACACTACACATCACACATCTTCACACATCTTACATACATACATCCTACATCTTACATCTTACATCTTACATCTATATTTACATCTACTACAGATCTCATCTTCACACATCTTGCATTACATACTATACATCCTACATTACACACTATTACACACATGACAATTTCTCATCACCACATCTACTACACATATTACACATTTTACTCATCTAATTATACACGTTGCACTCACTACCCTTATGATGCACTCTAGTCTCATGGTCCATACTGGACTATTGAGGGTATACAAATCAAATGGACCTCATCACACTTCACACATTCAACCATTCAATATTTTTCTCATGTGACATTCCTATATTAGTGATATATGTTATAGGCTACATCATCACTTCTTCTTTCATCCATTAGTGATAGGCATACGCTTTTGAGGATAAATCATCACTTCTTCTTTCATTTATTCATATATTAGTGATATACGATATAGCCTATATGATACTCACACACTTTAGGCTAAATCATCACACATTCTCACACCTCATCTCTATGTCACATATCATCACTACACATTCATCACATCACGCTACACACAACATATAGTTCAACCATTTCCCGATGATGCACTCTCATTTATAGTTCATTCTTGACTGCTAAGGGGGCATAAACAAATGAACCTCACTGCATATAATTCCATTCACTCAGGGGCATGTGGCTCCTATCATTCACTCTGCATTCCATTCCATCCATCCACAACATATTACATATCTTGGTTGCATTTACTCTTGCTTGACATTTACTTGTACATGTTCACTTTATTACACATGCTAGATAGATATCTTGTATGTCATTATCTTTATCATACACACATGCATGTTCACTTGTCTTTCTAGTTGTGATCACAGATTATACAGGGCCATTACACAACATGGATGCTTGGCGTAGTACCTAGTACCAGTCCCACAACGGATCCTAGGGGAATCCACTTTCGTACACTACAGGTGCTATTGTTTCATTTTTTTTCATAACACACTACTTTATCATATTATACATGCATTTGACATACTTTTTATCTTTCTAACATGCTAACAAGGTGCTTCATGTGCAACATTTATTTTTGCAGGATTATTTGTCCATGGTTATCTGTTACATTGTTTGTACTTGTTTGTCATTGTATGCCATTGTTTGGGATTTTCCCTTTGTCTTGTGTGCACACTTGTATGCTTTTGGATTAAGATGGCCTTTATTGTCTTGTGACATTGTGAGTGGTGTCCCATGTTTGCAACCCACTTTTCACAGTCTATATTGTCTTCTTGGGTGTTTACATTATCTACTTACACATTGTCTTCTAGCTTACACTTGTATTCTACATGCATGTTTGTTCATACTAACACTTGTTTCCTAGCCACTTGTTTGCATGTGCCTTGGTTTCTACCAAGCACATCCCCTTCCCCCTGCAGGGCACAATTTTAGTGGTCGGTCCTCTTTTGGGCTGCATACTCCTTCAGTGATGTTGCATGTGCCCCCAAAGAGGGGGCATCATTTGGGTGAATCATTCACCCCATACAGTGGTTTACACAATAGTACACAACACAACACAAGTACTGGTACAACACAATTCAGGGCTCAGAATCAGACTTGGGTCCTTAGTATAGTGATTCCTTTCCTGGAGCACCTATAACCAGGGGTAGTTACACAACGATTGGGTTCAGCACAGTCTACAGAACTCATACACAACAGATTTTACAAGGTAGGTTGTCCTTAGCACATGCATTAGTACACATCATCTGCAGTGGTGTTTTATTCCAGGGAGTAGTTAAAGGTTAGAGGATAACACCAAACCTTCCTCTCTACACTACTTCTATCATGGCATCAGATCACCCAAAAAACCAGAAGTACAAAGATCTCTATAGTTTTGGGAAGTGGTTAAAGGTTGGAGGATAAATCAGACTTTCCTCCCTATACTTCTTCAGTCCAGTGGTGTGAGATCACCCAAAAAACTTCACACTTCATTGACATGGATCCTTTCTACACTCTTTCCTCATCACAGATCAGGTGCACATGTTCCTTTTTCACATTTTCATACATTTTCTTTTACATACTTCATTACACACATACATGTGTCTTTACATATTTTACATATACATGTGTATTTGACTACTTGATCATCTTCTCTTTTGCAGGTCCATCTATATGAGAAGCAAGAAGTCAACATCATCAACAATAAACAATATCAACAACATGTAACAATAGGTACATCACACACATCGGCATATACACACATGTTTCTGCCCTAGGTTCATTTTCATCACCTTTTTACACTTTTGGCATCTTTAGTCTCCACACTCCATCTTTTTATCACTCCACGCTTTGTCTAGTCCCTCGGCATGCTTTCTACATCAATCTACATGGATATCAGGTACACATCTCTATCTACTTTATGTTACTGAGCATTCTGCTCACCAACATAAAGTGGGGGAAAATGTAGACACAAAATCACACTTTGAGTCATTATCTAGTCTCGATCACATACTACTATTTACATGATTCCTAAGTAAGAAAAGTACTAATTAACCCATGTCTTTGGCCACCTTTCTTTTCTTTATGCTTCTACTTTCAGTCTTGCACTCTTCTTGCTCAATCTGCCTTTTCACCTTTCAGCATTTTCATTTTGGACACTAGCACCTAGACCAGGACACTAGTGCCAGGTCCCTATCACCTCTAGGTGCCCTTGTCCTCTTTGTACTTTGGTCACACTTTCTGGGTCCTTTCTAGTTGTTTGAGCATCTTATCTTTTTGGTAGTATCAGCCTTTTCAGGGTTAATTATGAAATTCAAGTGAAGGGAATCATATAAATATAAAGTTATGTGATCATAATAAGGGACCAAGCACTAAGCATCTACTATCTCCACCTAAGGTTGCATCCATCAAAGGAATCTATAGCTCCATTTGCATCCATCTAGCTCCATCACAAGGGACAAAGGTTGGTTCATCTGCATCACACTTCATAGGAGGGGAGTCTATTATTTCCATACACACATTATTTACATTCTACATCTAGTTACTTACTCATTACTCATAAATTGCAACTGGCACAAGAGTAACCTAGGGCACAATTCTATGCACACACACACACACATACACTACATTGGGTTTGAGATGTAGTGCAACACTCAGTGATAAGTCCATCAATTTGGAAGCTGAGGACAGTATAACCCCTTCATATGCATATTTCTTTTTTAGGGTTTTGATGCTTTGTTTGGGGTTTTGCAGGTGATTTATCCATTACAGGTTTATAGATGACATTCAGATGAAGTTCAATGACATACACGTGACAAGAAGTGAAGAAGTGTAGATGCCACTTAGAGACCATATTAGAACCAAGTTCCTGACCATTTGTCGTAGACTAGGGCACCCAGAAATCTATACTAGAGTACCCACCAAGTCGCCCTTATCCCTCTCAAGGTGCCCCAGTCTAGTCAAATATACCAAATCTGCAAGTTTGAAGATCTTCTGTGTGATGGTCCTCCATTTTTGTTCAGCCAGTCTCCACTGTGACACAGTCCAACAACCTATGTGAATTAGCTAAGGCTCTTATAACCCTCTTTCCACATTAGGGTTTCATATTTTCTAGCTTAGTTTTCTTGGGTATTATTTCAATATTTCATTATTCATTTATTTACCATGCAAACTTGTATTAGATTACGATATTATAAATTACATTTTAGTTTAATCATTTCCAAAGATCAAATTCAGTGCAGTGCTAAGTGCATATGAATTCAAGAGACATGTTTTCAAGGTGAAAGCATTTTATTCAACAAGGAAATCGGTCTAGCAGACAGATGTCCCCCAGAGGTCACATTTTTTTCCAAAATTACACCCCATTTAATTTTGAACAACTTACTAAAATGGAATTATCTATATTTTTCTCATAAAATCCATGGGACACTAAGTTTTTGTGCCACAAAATGTAATAAATATAGTGTTATGAGGGTTCTCTTAACCCACAGAACAAAGGAATGGGTGGCCTAGGGCTTAGAAAAAAATTGGCGAGGTTGGTGTTCCACAGAGTTGGCAAATTCTACAAAACAAAGGATGAGTTATGCATAGGAGAAGTTGTAATGCACAATAAGTAAGTTTGAGTGGTTGCACAACGAAGAATTGTTTTTTATGAGTGACTAAGTTCAAAATCCATGAAACACTGTCTTAATGTTTCATGGCTTTCTAATAATGTAATGTTTTATGGATCTCAAAAACCGTGGAACAAAGGAAAATGGTAGTCATGTGAAAAGTCGCGGGTTGAAGAATCAAGCCTTTGTGGGTGTTGTGATGAATTCCTATGCATCAGAGTATGTATGAAAAATCAATGGTGAAAGCCACAGGATAAGGTGATAGTCTTCCACAAGTTTCAAGCAAAAATGAAAAGCTGTGGAGGTCTTAACAAAGGCAGATGTCGCAAAAGGTCTCAAAATCATGCTAGTTTCTAAACCAAAAGACTAACCACCCCAACCACCTAAATTTAATGAATAATATCATCATCCTACAAGGTATGATGGCATGCAATAGACTCAAGGCATCGTGGTGTGGTTGTTGGATTTCTTTTAATGGTACCCATGTCTATACTACAAGAAAAAATTGCAAAAATCATAGCACACATGTTTCTTTAGCAAATTTTCAAAAGAATGGTACTCCAACTCGGTGGACTTCTCTTCCCACTCTTTCTCCTTTCCATGAGTGGTATAGATCTTCTCTGTGAAAATTTAAACTTCATGCCTCCGACCTCTATAACTCACAAATGGATATTTTCTTACCTTGGATCTGAATGTAAATTGTAAAGGATCGAATAATGCAATTTTGGTTTTTCTCTTTCCTTCAAATACTATGTGTTTAGCACGAATACCCTACCCTCTTATGTGTTTTGTTTCCTTTCACTTATTTACATGGGAACTATGTGCATCCTCACGATCCCAGTTCGTGACCTTACATCTATGTCACTTAGAATTAGAGAAGTTCCACCTTCTTTCTAATGTTATAACCACCCCTTTTAGCTTAGTTTTTTTATTTCTCGTATCTCTCTTCCCTTGGTCCCTTGGAAATGCTAGTGTAGGATTAGCTATAGGAGTAGTTTTAACATTATAAGTAGATTATGTTCTGTATGTTTTCCAATCTGCAGGACAAAGGAAGTCATCCTTCTCTGAAGGTCTGTCTCAAGACGCAAGTCCCACACTTAGAGACAGTCCCATGTTGCCTCAAAATTATGGGTCTTCCATGATTTAGAGCAGGGTGTAATTTTGAGCTCAAACAATTATTTTATTGCATTTGTTAATGTAAAACTACTTTCCACATCTATTATTAGTCATAGTGTTTGATATTATTAGTATAAAACTGCTCGCTTGGTCATTGCATCATAATTTTTAATTTAATATGATATTTTTCCATTCATATATTTGTATTAAGTAATTGAAAATTTTCATAAGTAATTTAACAATATGAGATTATGAACCCAATAAATTTTTTGTGTAAAGTAATTGAAGACTTTCATGAGCAATTTAATAATGTAGGATTAACCCATCTAAAGGTTTTAATAAACCATTTAATTAGATTATTATTTTTGTGGGACTTTTTAGGTAACCCAATACATTATTTTTATTTTTCATCGTCCCTCTTTGCTATTGGTTTACAACATGTTGGGACTATTTGCATATGTTTTCAAGTTCAGGAGTTATGTGATATGATGAGATCAATCTTGTGTGATATCTCCTTTGTATTTTACCTAATAATGAACTCAAACAATAATGCATTATGAAATTTATTCCGAAATATTAGGTTGTACTGACCTCAACACTGCTCTAATGTACATGAGTGTTACACTTTGTACCAATACTCTAAAGAAGGATCAAGTCACACTTAATCGTCCCACTTCCTATGTGATAGTGAAGCTAGGAAAAAGAATGTGTAATCTATGTGTGATACTTCCTTTGAACCTTGATGTTTGGCACCATAAAACATTTAACTTTTTATAACTCAAAATTTGGCTCAATAGACTGCTTTAGGACTACTATTTGAATATTTGAGATGTGATTATGTATGTAGTGTAATGATGGCTAAGGTGTGTGAAAGTGTCCTATGTGATAAGAGGTGATAATGACCTATAGGGTTATTTTGTATATAAGCACCTCTTCGTTAATTTCTCACCATAGTCGACCAATGAAACATGTTTATGCCAACCTAAATAAACTACACCCATCTGACAAATAGTTATTGTCAATTCCAAGACACTAGACATATAATAGGAAAATGGTAGATGTAAGTGTTTCAAGTTGAAAATAGTGTCTAGAGGTAGAGAACAAGGATTTGTGAATTGGACAATGTATGTGTAGGATTGATAATAAGTTCTTATATAAACTTAGTTGATTTTGAATAAGTATGCCTAGAAGATAGAGGTGGCTAAGATAACCTTAGTGTAAATGAATAGGAGAAAAGTGTGTTGAAGAGTCATATATATGTCAATTGTCCATGTGTTCACAAGATTTCCAAAACTAATGTTACCAAGTTCAAAATCCAAATTTAGGTGTCTACAATATGTTTTCTTATGATTTGTATTTTCCTATCATATAAAAGAGTACGTACTTAATCCCTTTTTTTAGATATGTGATTCAAATGTTCATACCATAACTCAAAAGGGGCATAAATGTTTAAATAATTTTATCTCTAGGACATCATATGACCTCCATTTCCTATCAATATGTTACATGACATGCCCATATTATGGATATACACTCTAGTCTCATCAAGAAACATATCCCAATATTAGATTTAGATATTTTGGTATCATAATGAGACACATCCGAATAGTGTATTCAAATATTTATATTTCACCACAAGACACAATAGATCTAAAGTCATTGTGTAGATAATTTAAACACATTCATGCGTATTAGTTCTTATTCCCTTATCTTGTAGTTTTAACGCTCTCATGTAGTTCCTTGCTTACAAATTTGTATAGTTATTTATTCACTCTTGTTTACCTAAAGGGGCACATATTTCCAAATACAAGAGTAGATGTGAGGAATACTTAACTTTGACACTTGTATGTGTACACATTTTATTTTTATATATTTATGCATGCACACACATGAAAAAGGAGTATTTCAAGACAAATAAGTTTTGTAAAAGACTATTTAATTGATATGGTATTGGTGTTATTATGTGTTTATATATCATAGGTATGAGTTAAACTCTTATTGGAACATTTTTCTTATGTTATTGGGGTTTCAACTTATTTTTCTTACGTCTCCAACACCCTCAAACTTGTTTTTACTTTTCGACTTATCATTTTTCCCCATATGGGACCCATCATACATCTTTTTCTCCATTTTCTCATGTTTCCCCTCTCGATTATGACTTTCTCTCTCCCCCTAGTTTTGGCTTATTTTCTAATTTTTTTCATTTTTCATAGGGTGATGACCTTTTTCGTACCCTAGGATAATGATCAAATATATATACAAAAAATGGTCTTTTGTGTTTTATGGGCTCTTTCGAGCCATGAATGATTTCCTCACAGTTTTTGAATATAATTTTTCCTCTCCCAACCATTGTGTTTCAACTTACAAGCTAATATGGTCATAATTTGAATTTAAGAGATATATAAATACAAAGGTGCACTAGTGTATTTAGGATAAAGGACAAGTTACATGTTAACACATCATATTGAAATTTTAAGGAAATGAATTGTTATTTTTTGAGCATCTATGTACCAAAAGATTTATTTCGAGCATATATGGATTTTCCTAATTGTTGTACACACTGAAAAGGTAAGGGTTGGGCCAACTAATACAAACGACTACTTGTTAAAAGCATTATACGTGTTTGTTGTTTTCCATGTTGATCTCTACTTGAGGAGAATGATAAATATTAAAGAATCTCATATTTTATTTTGTTTAGCAAAGGCTACCAACACTTGTTTTGTCTACACATTTTACATACTTAGATGTTGGATTATGGTTTTAGATGATATTCATTTCCTAGTGATTCCTATAGTCACAAAATCATGCACTTTAGGCATTATTTAGCCTGGTCTCATACTACTATTTAGGAGGTTCTTAAGTGAAGAAAGTACTAATTAATCCCACCTTTTGGCCATCTTATTTTACCTTTTATTTCCCCATTCCTACGTATTTTTGTATACATGCCCAACTATTTCATCATTGTCCTGTCATTTTAGCCTAAACTGGGGCGCCTAGGCATGTACTGGGGTGCCCCAGGGTGTCCTGGTCCCACCTGGGGCATCTCAATCCTTGTTTCACTTTCCCACCTCTTTTTGGGCTCTTTCTAGCCATTTTTCATCCTTATCTTTTTCCTAGTCGGCCATGTCAGGATTAATTACGAAATTAGAGCAAGAGAACCCTATAAGTATAAAGTTATGAGACCATAATGAGGGTCCTAGCGTCACTCACTACTATCACTCCATCTAGAGTTGTATCCATTGCATCACTTGCATCCACATACTTCCATGCATCAAGGCAAAGAGATATGCATCAATACACACAACATAGGGGAGGGATTCTATTATGTTCCATGCACACATGCTAGTACATTTTCTATAGTTATTATTGCTCACTACTTCACAAAGTGTGACTAGCACAAGAGCACCTAGGGCACGACATGCACACACACCAGAACTACATTTGGGTCTGAAATGTAGTGCAATAATCAGTTTAGTAAGCCCACTATTGTGGTAGTTGGGGTCAGTCTGATCCATTCATTTTGCATCTTTTATTTTTAGGGTTTTGATATTTCTTTGTCTTTTGTAGGTCATTCCTTCATCCTACATTATTTGATACATCTAGCGCAGTTTGGCAGATCTAGTGTGACAAACAAGGAATATTTTAGAGTATCTTGTGACATTGAAAGAACCTGATTCTAAGCTTTTACAGATACCAGAGCACCTATTCTACAAACCAGGGCGCCCCAGTACCCTCCTGGGCACTCCATTCCATTCAGATCCTCAAGTTCTGGCCTTTACTAGACCTCTGTACAGTCGTTCTTGCTTCTGGAATCCACAGGCAAACTCACAACACCTTACGACAATCTTTGGCGAATCAGCTAAGTCCTTTTCTTTTACATCTTTGCATATTTAGGGTTTTATTCCATTTAGCATAATTATTTAAGGTTATTCCATACTGTTTAGCGTATTTTATAGCGTTTTAGTCCTCCTATATTAGATTAACTATTATTATACTTCCCATAGTTTAGTTTAGTTTTAGTTAATCGATTCCCAAGAAATGTAGACAAACTTAGATAGGATTTTTTGGATTAGGAAACGAAGAAAACATTTGCAAAGTCATATCTAGTTCAACACATACAAAGTCATATTGATAGTATCTTTTCCACTTCCGTACATCACAAAAAAGGTCCAATTTCCACAAGAAATGGTTATCAAGGTTTTTAAGGTTATCTTTGTCTCACCTTTTGAACATGATTTCCTCATATTTCCAATGACAACTTCTTCCAAAATTACGTGAAATCCACTATTATCTTGTAAACCCTGATTTTCGAAGGCACTTTATTATTTTTTGTGGTCTAGATAGCTTTTTTTTATGGGATTGGATATGAATTTATTGATTTAATATGCATTATGTTTGATTACAGTGTGTTTAATTAGTTTAATGCATTTGTTAGTGTAAAATTATTTTCTACATCTATAATTAGTTATAATGCATTATTAGTATAAAACTACTCTCTTAGTTATTGCATCATAATGTTTACTTTAATCTGAGATTTTTCCTCGTATATAAGGCAAAAAGACCTACATAACACACTAGCATGCTAAATATATATCATCTATATGAATTTTAAATTAATTTAATTACAATTCAATCATATGTTTAAAATAAACTAAGAGATTAACATAATTACCACCCAATCGATTTAGAACATTTTAATTTTATTATTCATTTTTGTGGGATATTTGTTTTTGTTAATTGAATGGAATCTAGGTTTAGCCCAGCGACTCATGCGAAGCTTTAACACATGGCGAGCCTCCTTATAACCTTTGGGTGGAGAGTAGTGGACCTCTCACCACCCCAAGATAGATGAGGAGTGGAACCCACAACATGGACCACCTAAAATAATGATCGAAACCAAGTGAGCCAACATCAATGGCCTAATTTATAGGATATTGCTTACTATTTATGGTTAATGATGTATAAAGATCAAATAGGCTTCTCATTTTCTTTTTTCTATTTTTGGGAAAGAAAACACTCTCCGGGTTAAATCTATAAGAAAATGTCATTTGATTCCTCATGCTCGTTTTGGTGGGATGCTTATTATTTGTGGTTAGTGACAAGTGTTGTATAAACATTTGATAGACTACTCTTTATTTAAAAGGAAAACACTTGAGGGTAAATTTTGCGCTAGTCAATAAGAATATGTTGTTTGATACTGGTAAGTTAATCTCAACGGTATGGAATAACTGGGGCGTTGTTAATCTTGTTTTTGCACAAGAATTTATGTTAAATTCGGGAGCAGTAGGAGAAGGTTGTGTGTAGAGTCGGCCTAACTTGCGAGATTACGGAATTTGTGTATAGATACTCTCTCACCTCCAACACCTAAGCATTCACGAAATCAGTTCTCCTCTCTATTAAATAATTTACAGGGCTGGCGTTCAGGCTTAAAATCATCCCCACTGCCCAAAGTTTCTGCTTCCCTCCGGAGGAAGTCTTTCACAAATAACTCCGGAACCAAGAATATGAATAATGTTACTACTGTAAACAATACTACTAACCCTGCTCTTCTCCTTCTGGCGAAGCACCTTCAATAATTTTCCCCCAAACCCAGAAGAGTAATTATTGCTTATCAACGGACAGCACTGTGAATCCCAAACATGACAAAATCTATAAAAGCGAAGTTCCTGCAGAGACAGTAACTAAGGAAGAATTCAGTTACCTAGACTTTGAATTAGACGTACAACTTGAAGAGGGTTGTAAAAATGCAGGAAATGTAGAAAGTTCTATAGTGAAAACGCTACAGGAGGGGAAGCCTTCTCCAGAATGTAAGCTGCTTGTCACTGCAAACAGCAACTCTTCTCAAGTTGAGAAAAGCAAGGACAAGGCGAAGGACATTGCTGATGATTTGGAAGAGGGGAAGGTGTTGGCAGAATGTGAGGTGGTCGCAGCTGCAAGCAGTGACTCATTTCAAGTTGGAAAAAGCAAGGTCAAGCTGAAAGACATTGTTGATGATCTGGAAGAGAGGAACCCCTCCGGAGAGGTGGTTGCAGCTGCAAACAGTGACTTGTTTCAGGTTGGGAGAAGCAAGGTCAAGGTGAAGGGCATTGTTGACGATGTGGAAGAGGGGAAGCCTTCCGGAGGATATGAGGCACTTGTAGCTGCAAGCAGCGACTCTACTTAAGTTGAGAAAAGCAGGCCAAGGTGGGGGACATTGTTAATGATGTGGAAGAGGGGAAGCCATTTGGAGAATGTGACTTGATCACAGCTGCAAACAATGACTTTCTTCAAGTTGGAAAAAGTGAGGCCAAGGTGAAGGACATTCTTGATGATGTGAAAGAAAGAAAGTTGTCAACAGAATGTGAGGTGGTTGCAGTGGCAAACAATGACTCATTTCAAGTTGGGAAAATAAAGGCCAAGGTGAAGGATATTGTTAATAATATGGAAGAGGGCAAGGTCAAGTTGAAGAATATTGTTGATAATGTGGAAGATGGGGATTTTGAAGTGCTTGCAGCTGCAAACAGTGAGTCGTCTCAAAATGGAAAAAACAAGGTCAAAGTGAAAGATGTTAGTTATGAAGATGGAAAACCCTATAGAGAGTGTGAGGTGCTCGCAGCTTAGTGACTCATCTCAAGTTAGGAAAAGCAAAGCTATGAAAGAGGGGAAACCCTCCGGAAAATGTGAGGTGGTCATAGCTGCAAGCACTCACATGCCTCAACTTGAAAAAAGCAAGGGCAAGGTGAAGGATATTGTCGAACTTTTTGAGAGTGTTGTTTCTAGAAGAGATTAAACAATAGGTTTGTTAGTGGTGAACTTGTGTGCAGGTGTTGTGGAAGTTTAAATCCATTCAACCTAAATCTACTTGTTGTTTATGAGTTTTTTTTAGACCCAAAATAAATTCATTCCAATTGAAATATCTTTAAGAATATTTATCATAAAATGTTTGATTATCATTTTTAGTATAATAAGACAAGCTTTTATCAAGTTTAATTTTTTTAAAAACATAGTTTTAATTGTTGTTTTCAATTGAAAATAATATATATTTTTGTACTAAAAAAAATTTAAATCGAAATATATGTTTACAATTGTATGGATTCTAAATATTTGAATAGAAAATCTATAATTCTTGAAGACATGAAATTGAAGCAAAATCTAAGAAATTGATGTATGTCATACATAAATAGAAAACCATATTTTTTGGGGCTTTAACGAGGTGTACAAGAATCCAATTTTTTTTTTGAAATGCATAAGGTGCCATGAAAATGCTCATTAAAAAACTCTATTAATTTGGAATTAGAGGCGACGTCCATTATAGAAAGGGGGTGGATAAAAATATTTAATATAGATTAAGTATATAAGTCACTACAAATTCCAAAAGCTCTTAAAGAGGCCATAAAAAACGAGATACAAAAAATAATAAATTCCATTCAATATTTCCCTTTCTTATCCATAATGTTTATAATGCTAGAAGTGTTTTAAGTGATTGCCTTGTCGTGTAATTTTTTATTATTTATATTTAAAAACTGATACATACTTTCAAAATATATGCAAATTAATAAGAAGTAGAACATTTAATCTCAAAAAAAAAGTTGGTAATGAACACTAAAAAAATTAATTGGAATTAAGCAGTGAAGAATTTCAATCTTTTTTACATTTTTGTTCTCCACAAGTAAACAATATTATATTTAATGAGAGTTTAATTGTTTTGTTCTTACATTATATTTATTATGATAATTAAAACTTATGGGAAATGTGATTCTTAATTGATTTTCAAATAAAAAATTTCTCTAATAGAATAGGTTTGCGTGAATATTGTTTCCCTTAAGTAAATAAAAAAGAATTTATTATTTCATTGTGAAAATTGAAGTTTCATCTCTCTTAATAAAACACTATTAGTTATGTAAATAGATGTAGGAGTATACTTGAAAAATTATTTCACCAACATGCATGGAGCGTCTTACTATTATTATAAAATGTACATGATTAATAACATAAACGATGCCCCATGGCCTTTACATCAAATATATGCAAATTAACATGAAGTTTAAAACATTTAATCTCAAAATGAACAACAATAAAAAAAAATTTTTTGGAATAAAGTAGTGAAGAACTTCAATCCTTGTTTACCTTTTATTCTCGACAATATAAAAATTTTTATTAGTGGTAAAAAGAGGGTTAAGGGGACCCTACCCCGTACATCAAGAAAGCTCCATGAGAGCAGATTAAGCTAAATTATAATAACATCAAAAAACCATAGTATAAAAGTTCATAGTAATAAGGGCACTTAGGAGCCCATATAGTGAAACTAACAACATCCAAGTGAAACTAACAACATCAAAGAACTAACAGCCATAGACAGTAGTGAAAAACAGAACACCCCACACCAAAGTCATTTGTAGGCTTTTTCAAGCCCCTCCAGACACCTTAGCCCATTCTTTTGCAAGAGCATCAATATTAACAGCCAAAGAGCCTAGGTCTAAACCATCTGGGGTCACCTTCCATTTCCTTCCTTGACTATCCACAACACAATAAGAATTGGCAAGCTGCCCCAGAGTTTGAAGGTGTAGTAGGGTCGACTTAACAGTCACGATGCTCCATTCCATATAGCTATGGAGGATAGCTTTAACCTGATCCATATCCCTGGTTATGGCCCCCAAGTTGGCCTTTAGGATCTCGATCTCGCCACCCTGACCATTGCTAACAGCTTCCTGCACCTGCTCCCTCATCTTGTGCCAATCATTAAAAAGAAACTGGACCGAGCTCTTAGTGAGCCACATGTCCCCCTTGAGCTCATCGATATCAACAACCATCTTGGCCAAGTGATTGTCCCCTTTGATCAAGCTGACCTGACCCATAGCCTCATAGTGTTGTTCCAATTGAGTGTTTATAGGAGTCGGGGCACCTGTTTGCTAGACTCACCCTTAGTGTTCAGCTCAGTGCTTAGGGTCTACTTAGATTTCAGGTCCTGAAGGTTTTGGGCCGCGACCACCTCCACCTCATCCTCTTCTGTGTTTCCATCCAGAGAATCTTCATCATCGCTCGAATCCTCCTCCTCCGAATTAAACTTTGAATCGTCCGCATAAGCTTCCAAGCCAGCTTGAGAGCACCAGTTTTGTCAATGTCCAGGGCCCCTTTTGACAAGGGAAAGGATAAAGCCTTGGTGGAGAGGGACAAAGATCCTACATGATTTAAACTGTGAAACAAAGGCACACAAAGAATGATACAAGAAATAGGGGAAACTAAAATCCTGCCCCCGTCTAAAATGGTTTAGCATTGGGAGGTGGTAAGCATAGATACATTTGTGGTGGCCTTCCAGGGTTAAGAATTGAATTAAGGTGAGAGCCACCTCGTCAAATGGTTTAGGTAAAGACATTCTAAGGTAGCCAGCAAAATGGGAGGTGAGATTCTCATTACCTTTAAGAAATAGATTCAGTTCTTTAGAGGCTTCCTTCTTCAGTTTGTAGACCTCCCTCCCCACTGCCAGAATGCCCATAACTTTAGCCACTGAATCCACAGTGATCTCCAGACTGATCCCTTTCATCTCAACAACAACACCTTTTTTGGTCACTTTCCATGCGCTAGCAAAGTCTTTGCTGAGATTCTCGTAGTGCCCTTCAAATATTTTCAGAAAAGGGGTAAAACCCTTGCTATCAAATAGGGACATAACATCGGGAGTGACCCCAGTGAGGTCAGTTGGTTCAGTCCTGATGAGATCCCCACCCATACCACTAAACAACAAAGGCCTCTTCACAAAATGACTCAGAAACCAGAGAGCTGAGAGCTTACTCGCACACCACAAAATGATTCTACAGTAGCGGTTGCTAGATAAAGTTCTCCAAAAATACGTGCAAATCACAACCCCAATCTTCTCATAATTAAGAAATAAATGTAAATTCATCATACAACAAAAAATCATGACAGGATAGATCCCCATGAAGAGACCTTATACATGGGCATTAGTGTCTTTTAATAAGTGTGCCCACACCTTGGGATTGAGAATTTCCACCTCCCTCAAAAGTGTCAAATCATGCCCATTAACCCCCATATTAGCAAATAAATCTACCACAACATTTTCTTCCCTATACACATGTTTGAAGGAGATAAAATTAAAAGAATGGGCCATTTGCTTAATACTCTTAATAGAGTTAAAATTGGCAATAGAGATGGGACCTTCCTTATTTATGTTGTTAATTATGTTCAGGGAGTCACCTTCCACTTCCAGATTAACAAAGTTGTGTTGAAGAGTTATAGATAGACCCCAAAAGACCCCAGCAGCTTCAGCAACATTATTTGTTTGAGTGCCCAAATTGTAGAAGTATCCAAGAATAAAACTTCCTTCAGAATCACGAAAGACCCCACCACAGCCAGCACACCCAGGATTACCTTTGGAGGTGCCATCAAAGTTTAATTTTAAACAGTCCTTGCTAGGTTTGACCCATCCATTTAGTCTAGGGTTTAGACCCGGGGGCCTAAGGGTAGAAGGTCTCAGACCCCACTTCAAGGAGAAACAAGATTCCTGCTGAGAGAAAGACTTCTTTTGGGAGTTCAAGATAGAAAAGTTAGCCAGGATGGATCTCACACAGCGGGCTCCAATTTTAACATGGGAATCTTTTTTCCCTTTAAATATTCTTCTATTTCTTTCCTTCCATATTTCCCAAGCCAAATGAATTATAGAGAAAATCCATAAGAACTTCAGACCTTGGCTCTTAAAAGGACTAGTCCATTGGATCCACAACAATTTTATGGAGTCCAGGAAGACCCAGTTGACATCAAAGATGTTAAGGATGGTTTCCCTAACTCGAAACAAGGAAGGGACAGTTAAGGAACAGGTGTGAGGCATCTTCATAATCCGATTCACACAAAACACATCTATTAACCATGTGGAAATTTCTCTTGTTCAGATTGCCAACAGTTAGAATCTTATCATGGATTACCAACCACCAAAACATATTAATCTTAGGGATTAATTCTTTGATCCATATGCTTCCCCAATTAAAATTATCAC
This sequence comes from Taxus chinensis, assembly GCA_019776745.2. Lineage (NCBI taxonomy): Eukaryota > Viridiplantae > Streptophyta > Pinopsida > Cupressales > Taxaceae > Taxus > Taxus chinensis. The sequence goes on along the minus strand of CM034155.1, from coordinate 658,935,825 downwards.
CTATCTCCTCCTCATGAAAGAAGGAGCGGTAGGCACTTTTGACCGAGAAAATACCATTTTCTTCCTTAGACCAGTATAAGCTATCTTCAACAAGATTCTCTCTATTAATAATAACTCCTCTTAATTTTTTGTTAATAGAAGAGATCTCTAAGCTGTTAGAATGATCCAAAGATATGGTTTTCCACTGACCCAAAGGATCGTCCAAATTGAAATAATCTCTCACCTTAGTCCCATATTTGGACACAGAGTCTTTGTAGATAGTAGGGAAGATAGTCTTGAGAGGAAAATTCTCCAGCTAGTTGTCCTCCCAAAAGTTAATGGTGCAACCATTTCCAACAAGCCATTTGCATCCTTCAGATAACACATGTTTAGCCCAATTTAAGGACTTCTAGAAGCATGAAGAAGCATTAGAGTTCTGGGTACAAAACCACCATTCATTAGCAGTCAGGTTAGGCCAGTATTTACATCTTATGATACTAGTCCAGACACTATCTTCCTTTAACAGTCTCCAACTCATTTTGGCTAGCATAGCTTTATTCATTTTAGTCCAATCTCTGATACCCAGGCCACCAATTTTTTTGGGGAAACAAACCTTATCCCAGGAAATTAGAGGAATTATGTCTTTTGATTCAGTTCCACTCCATAGAAATATTTTTTGTATGCTCTCCAACTTGCATGCAATCTCAGAGGGTAATCTATAGATAGACATCATATAAACTAGTAAATTTTGTATAGAGAATTTAAGAAGGACAACTTTTCCCGCTTGAGATAGAAGTGAACCTTTCCACCCTTCAAGTTTCTTCATAAATCTATCAATTAAGAAATTCCATTCAACATTCTTTGGTTTTTCCATCCCAATAAGCATACCAAGGTATCTGGTTGGGAGGGTTTTTTATGGGAAACCAATAATACCATCAATTTTGATGTTTCTTCTTTCAGGGGTATTGATAAAGAAGACAAATCTTTTCCCATAGTTTATCAATTGATCTGAAGCTTCCTCATAATCCATCATTAACTGCTTGAATTCTCTGGCCTCAGGGACTGAAGAAACTCCAATTAACATGGTATCATCCACAAAATGTTGATGAGAAACCCTCTGACAGTTTACAGTAGGGGAGATACCTCTCGATTCTGCCCTCCATGGTAGCCTTATTAAGAGTTCTACTTAGGGTTTCGGCCAAAATAATGAAGAGAAAGGGTGATATAGGATCACCTTGTCTTAAACCACACGTGCTATTAAAATAACCACAAGGATTCCCATTAACCAGGACTGAGAACTTGGCAGTGGAAATACAAGATAGAATCATCTCCTTAAAATCCTCACCAAAGCCAAATCTTGAGAGAATCTTCAGAAGGAAAGACCAAGAGACTTTGTCACAGGATTTTATCATATCCAGCTTAATGAACATAGCTTCTTTCTTGTTCTTTTTCACAGAGTGGAGGGTCTCCTGTATGGTGATAATGCCATCTTGAATCTGTCTACCCATAACAAAACCTCCCTGCTGATCAAAGATAATTGAAGGTAGCACAACCTGGATTCTTAAGGCCAAAATTTTTGAGCACATTTTATAAACACAGTTGCAAAGACTTATGGGCCTGAAATTTTTAAACTCTGTAAGATCATGATTCTTAGGAACCAAAGTCAAAAAAGTGCTATTTAGCTCCTGTAGCATCTTTTTGTTCTTGAAATATTCCTGGATAGCACTGCAAATATCATCTCTCACAATATCCCAAAAAGTTTGAAAGAAGAAAGTCAGGAAACCATCAGGTCCCGGGGCTTTATCAAGGTTTAGATATTTGACCATGAATTCAATTTCTTCCATCAAAGGGATTTTAGTGAGCATGAGATTGTCTTCATCATTTATTAGATAGGGAATCACGTCAAGAAATTACTCTTCCTTAGTGTTGTTAGGAACCTAAGAAGAGGTCAAAATTCTACTGAAGAAATAACACGCCTATTGTTGAATTTTCTCCAAAGTCATTGAGCATAACTCCCTCTCTATTTTTATGCTTAGAATTCTATTAGAGCTCCTCCTTTTGATAGTAGAGATATGAAAGAACTTTTTGTTCTTGTCACCCTCTTTAAGCCAAAGGGCTCTAGATTTCTGTTTCCAAAAAAATTCCTCCTTTCGGAGGATGTTATGATACTCAGCTAGTAAATCCTTCTCATTATTTTGGGTAAATATAGAATTGTAAACCTCCGGTGACTCCAAATCTTTCTGGAGAGAATAAATCTCCTTAGCTAGGAATTGCTTCTTTGTCAAAAATTTTGCCAAAACTTTTTTTATTCCATTCTTTCAATTTTTTTTTAACATGAGCAAGCTTTTTAACAATTCTGAATAAAGTCATACCTTTACTTTTTATATTCCACCACCCCTTCACCAGCTCAGTAATATCCTCATGAAGCAACCGCATATTTTCAAATATGAATGGGACTCTCCTCTTATCCTTCACCTTGATCTAGAATAGGATAGGATTGTGATCAGATCCTATGCGAGGAAGGGAAAACAACCCAACTTATTTGTTCAACCAACCCCAAGAGATCAACGCTCTGTCAAGTTTAATCTGAATCAGTTGGTCACCCTTCCTTCTGTTAGTCCAAGTAAATCTACTTCCTCTAAGCTCAACATCCATAAGATTATTGAGGGAAATAAAATCTTGAAAGTCTTCCATACTTTCAGTGAGATCTATATGTCCTCCCTTTTTTTCCTCCGGACACAGAGGAGTGTTGAAATCCCCCAAAATCACCCATTCTGTGACTTTGATTACATTCTGAAATTGGAGAGATCAGCCCACAATATTTTCCTTTCACTTTTACTATTAGGAGCATAGATATAAGATAAGATCCAAAACTCTTTAGGTATTTTGTCCTGAAAAAGCACCGCCATATGGTTTTTTTTCTGTTAAGGAGCTTCGTACCTTTGAGTTTTTCTTCGTTCCAAATAAGAGCCATTCCCCTGCCTGTGCCTATCGAACTAACAACAAAACCCCTAAATTTTTTGTAAGACCTACCACAAGTCTCAAGAAAAGGGCCCTCCATCATCTTAGTATCCTGCAGGGCCAGGATATCAAAATTGTGATTCTTCTCCAAATCTTTTATCAATCTCTACTTGATCGGGTTGTTCAAACCCCTGATATTCCAAGATATTATATTCATTTAGTCACTTGATTCTTAGTTCTTCTTAAACTCCTTAGATCCAGTTTTGATTGGGTACCATCATCTATTTCCTTTTGACTCTATTTTTTTCTCGCCACTTGTTTGGAGGGTCTCCCAGATCCAACTTTTTTTTGGGGTCCGTTCATATTTTTACCCTTTGAGAGGAGTAGAAGAAGAATAAAAAATAGATAGGTTAAAGTCCTCCTTACCAGGCTTGAGCAACTCCGAGACCTCGACAAGCTGAGAAGAGACCTTTTCTTTAAAGATTTCATGAGTGTTGATTAAAACCAGTTACTTTTCATTAGTCACGATATCCTTTTCCTTTTCCTTAATCTTAATATTTTCAAAAGGATTTGAACACAATTCTAAAGCCTTATTGAGGTTGCCTTCACTTATATCTTTTGATTGAAATATTTCCACTTCCTTCAGTAGATTTTCCGACTTTTTTTTTGTGAACAGAGCCTTTTCCACTTGAACATGGGTCATAACCTTTTGGAACCGGGGTTCTGAATGGGCATTCTGTTGGAAATTCTTATTCCTTACTTCTATAAAACCTTCTTCATCCATAAAGGACAGGCTTCAAGATATTTTCCTCTCTAGATTCATTTCCATTATTTTCTGTTATTTGGATGCCCCTTAATTGAAATTACCTTCTTTGGAGTAGCTAATGGGGCACTTCCTATACCTTTGTCCATATCCTTTGGATGCTTTTCTCTGAAAACCTTGGAGATAGTCAGTTTACATTGGTGCTTAGCATGCCCCCTGCCCCTGACATTTCTCACATCTTTGAGGGCATTTTTCAAATATAATGGATGCTTAGCATGCCCCCATCCCCAATTGATTTCCAAATAAAAATATTCTTGGGTTTAAGTGAATTATTTTTCCCCTAAGTAAAACAAATATAAGTGATTATTTCATTGTGAAAATTGATTTTTTTATCTCCCTTAATAAAACACTATTAATTATGTAAATGCATGTACAAGGAGTATACTTGAAAAAATATTTCACTAACATGCATGAAGTGTCATACCATGTGTAAAGATGAGACTTGCCTATGAAAAAAATGGAAATAAAGTTTGTAGGTAAGAAGAATTATTATAAAATGTAGATGATTAATAACAAAAATATTGGTTTCATGTAGGTATGATGCCCCATGGCCTTTACATCTTGATGGGTAAAAACTATATGTAGATTCAAAGAAAAGAGACAAAAAATATGAATAAAAAATAAATGATGACCATGTCAACAATTATAATTGTTAGGTGTTTCAATCATGGGAAAAAAATGTAGATTGACAACTTATACTTTCTAAACACACCGTTGCAAACTATATTGCAAAGTATGTTGCAAAAGTATATAAAATTTTGGAAACATACTAACAAATGTTGATGTGACTTACAAATATTGAAAACTCTGAAGAGCTCACTACACAAGTGTATAGATGCCTATTAACCAAAACAAATTTTAAAAGAGATATAGGGACAATGGAGACATGCCACATGTTGCTATAAATTATTTTAATGAAGTGTATAAGAGTATTTGTATCATTGAATGTTAGACATAAAAAAATTATACTTATATTAATAGAATATGGTGAAAATGAATTACATGTAAAATCAATACTTGATGGGTACATTGATAAACCTCACTCAATCGAACATGTACCACTCATTGAGGCTACTAGATACTGGATTTATAATCCACAAATACATAGAGGAGAAAAGTGGAATAATAGAAATACATGTGCCATTGTGAGGGTATGACCAAGGTTTTGGAGCATCCTAGAACAAGATAGTAATTTTTTTTTGGATTTCTGTCGGTCAGAGTTAATATTATACAAACCATTTCGTAAGATTAAGAGAAAATTTGGCCTTGAGGATGATATTATAAAATCCAAATGGGATTGATTTAAATTCAATCCATGACATATAGAGGAGGTTATTATGAACAATAAAACTCAATGAGAAAATAAGGATGAGAACAATGATATTATCCAACAAAACATTATTGAACATGAATGGGAGATCATATGAGGATTACACAAAAAAAAAATTCTACATGTTTATGAGATTGATATGTTGGGTTGAAGGGATATTGATAGGCAATCCCTTTAGAATGCATATTATCATGGTGAAAAAAAAATGAAAAAAGCTATTAAATTCATAAGCATAGCTAAAGACAATTGTTTTCTTATCATGGAAGAAGAACCACCCTCCAATTCTAGTTACCATAACCTTAGTGACAAACAAAAAATAGTATTTGATACAATTCTTATACATTATTATCAAGGACAAATTGCACTTCCATTACATATGATAATCCAATGAGTGACAAGAATACGGAAATCTTATCTTATTAGAGGAATTAAACTAGCACTTTTAGAATTATCGCCACAATGTAGCTCCCTTCTATTACTTGTTCCAACTAGAGTTGCAACATTTAACACCAGTGCATCAATAATCCATATAAACTTGTGAATGCCTATTTAAATTTTAGAAAAATTAGAAGGAATAAGGTTAACGAGTTTTTAAGAAGAAATGTGACATGTTAGGTATATTTTGATTGATGAGATGAGCTTTATAGGTCAAAAGATGATTCAAAATATAGATTCTCAATTGTGTTAAAAAATTCCAAAAAAATTGATATGTGATTTGGTGACAAGTCTATGATTTTGGTTGGGGATTTGGGACAACTTCCTCCAATAATAAACATCATAAACTCCCTACTAATGAATTGCATAAACCTAAAACTTATGATAAGGGAATAACTTCGTAAAAATGATGAACTCGATGCCAAATCTACAACATTGTCCCTTGAAGACATCTCATAAAAATCTCTAGCTATAAAGGAGGTAGATGCTAAAAAGGAAATTTCTACTCTAAACAAAATACCACAAGTAGTAGTTATATTTATATACATGAAATAAATCATAAAAATCATTGAAATCTTTAAGAAGGATAAACCTATTGTCCTACCATTTGATTTGAAGGTTCCAACTACATACTAATTTTTTCAATGCGATAACAGTTAAAATGAGTCTCTAATAATCATATTTTTTATGTTATTATGGAAAACTTTATATTTTTTATTACACTAGATACAATTTTTAGACAACAGGATCAAATTGAACAACAACAAAGGTTTCACTAGCTTCTAACAAACATAAGATATGTCTCTGGAATGACTCCGGTGAACCCTAGAGTCAACCCCCTACTTTGAACCCTAAACACAGGATTGGGCAGTGGTCATGGCAAGAAACCTTCTCTGGCTGAAGGTGATGTAGTTTTTTATTCCAACGACACTGATTCTAGCAATGGAGTTCTGGACGATCAGGAAAAAAATGTGGTTCTTTGAGAGGGATTTGAATGGCAGGATCTCTGTGACAAACCCTTTGTGTGGCTATGGAAATGTTGACGCTGGACAGGGACCTCTGAACCCTAGTTATAACCACAGATCTAGAAAAGGAGGGGATAACAGAGCACCTACTAACCCATCTATCTCAGTCCAGAATGGTGGGTCAGGTACACCATTCAAAGATGCGCTAAATGGAAGGAGATCCACCATGCCCCCTATTGATACTACCCCCCTGCATTACTTTTGGTGAAAAATTCATTAAATCTATTTTTTTTTATCAAGAGCACGCATTAATTTGTATACTCGGAGGTTTCTGGCCCATCCTACCAGTCTTGCATGCCTGGATCTCCAAACACTAGATCCCCCTCCTTGCTATAAGGTTAGATCTTTACCCTTGTGGAAAAGGTATTTTTATTGCAGTCTTCTCATCAATAGCTAATAAAGATACCATAGCATCTAGGATTTGGGTCTGTCAATCGTGCTACCTAGTAATAAAACCATGGTTTCCCTCCTTTAACCCGCTCACTGAATCATTTTTCTGTAACCCTGTTTGGATTAGGTTGCCTCATCTACCCCTACAGTTTTGGAATTGAGATTTTCTGATCTCCATTGGTAATATTTTGGGACACATAATCTTTAATGATTCTCAAACTACTAACTTCACCCATACTACATATGCCAGAATCCTATTTGAACTAGACACCTCTAAATACCTTCCTGTAAGCATTGATGTTAAAGTGCAAAATAGAACATGGTCTCAGCCATTAGACTATGAAGGTTTACCTTTTAGATGTAGAAGGTGCTTTTGTCTAGGACACACTACTACTAAATGTGGATAGCAAAGCACCAAACTGAAATAAAAAATTGGTGGAAAGATGCCCTCCCGAAACATATGGTATTTGATGCTAAGGAGGATCTAGAATCAAATCCCAATTCAAGCGTTGGTTCTGAAGCGGGTCCCGAAAACTCCTCTTTTTGAAATTCCAATCATGGGCAATAAGGAGAATACAAAATCTGAATCCGATTCTCTATCGGAAATTCTAGTTGTTGATGTAACAAACATTCAATTTTTGGCAGCAAGGAAAATACAAAAGATATATCTCAAGCCAACAACGTTGTTGTCCCAGTTGGAATCATAGTGGATATGGAAAATAATCCTCATTTTTCCAATCCTCCAATTGCAAATGCTTCAGTAGGTTGGGTAATGGTACGTAAAAAGAAAAAACTTATTTCCCCGCCTAGATGATTTTGTTCTCTACTGTTGTTCGAATGTCTTTGTTAGGAAACTATTTGCTTTACTACTATGGTGTTGTTATGCCACTGCAGTTTGATCATTGTACATCAACTATTTTTTTGCTAATAAAATGTTGGTTTTTTAGTATTATTCTGAGAAAACTTTTTTTTGATGCTAGGCGTTCATGTTTTATCTTGATTTTGATCTTTTTACTATGCTTTAATTGTTAAAAGTTGGCTGCGTGAGCCTCCTTGTACAAGGGTATAGTCCCTTTCAAAAAACTATTTTACAATAATAAAAAAAAAACATAAGAGATGCCAATCCTATCATTGAATATTGGCAGTTGTTGATGACTAGAATAGTGTAGAAAAAACATCACACACTTTGGGTAATTATTTAGTCTCAGTTTCATACTAATTTTCATATGATTCTTGAGTGAAAAGAGTACTAATTAACCCTTGTCTTTGGCCATCTTGTTTTGCTTTATGTTGTTAATTTCTATCTCTCACCCGTACTTTCCTAGTCTGTATTGTCACTTTGCATATTTCCAATCTCTAATTAGGGCACCCCAGGCTCCCTTGTCCCCTCTGGGAACCTTGATCCTCTTTACACTTTACTCTCACATTTTGATCACTTTCTATCCATTTGAAATTTCTATCTTTTTGGTGGTCGACCTTCTCGGGGTTAATCATAAAATTAGAACAAGAGAGCCATATAAATATATAGTTATGAGACCATAATGAGGGACCAAACACTAAGCACTTACTATCACCACCTAAATTTGCATCCATCCAAGGCATTTAGAGCTCCATTTACATCTATCTAGCTCCATCACAAGGGAAAAAGGTTGGTTATCTACATCACACTCTATAGGAGGGGAGTTTATTTTATTCCATGCACCATATATTTACATTCTACATCTATTTATTGCTCGTTATTCACAAAGTGTGGATGACACAAGAGCACCTTGGGAACAATTTCCACACACCCCCTAGAACTACATTGGGTATGAGATGTAGTGCAATGCTCAGTTAGTAAGTCCACCATTGTGGCCACTGAGGACAGTCCGATCCCTTCATATGCATCTTTCGTTTTTAGGGTTTTGATGCTTTTTCTGGGGTTTTACATGTTTTCCTACATCTCTGATTTGCAGTGACATCTATTGAAGTTCAGCAACATTCACCTGACATGAAGTGAACATCCAGTGACACCTCAGAGGAGGTTTACAAATTTTTTCCAAAGACCAGGGTGCCCAAATTGTAGACCAGAGTGCCCCATGCACCCCCATTCCTTTTTCAGACTTCCTAGTCCAACTAGACAGCTTAGATTTGCATTTTATGGAGCTCTTATGTGACGGTTTTCTCCTGGTGTTCAATCTGTCTCCACTGCGACACATTCTTGCTACATCATCGAATTAGTTAAGGCCTTCCTAACCATCTTTTCATATTAGGGTTTCACATTTCATTGCTTAGATTTGATTGGGTCTATTTATTGCATTTTATTGCATTTTATTGTCATTTATTTATTGCTTCTATAACATTAGATTAGACTATTATATTTCCATTTTAGTTTAATCATTTTGGTGAACCCAACTAATTCAACCCTTCCTTCTGAACATGACATCTTCTTATCAAGTTATGACTCAATCATCCTATCCTTATTTCGCACCAACTAAGGTCTCTGGTATAATCACTACTTCTGTTGATTTCATGCAAGTGTGCACTCAACATCCTCCTCACTTTATTACTCATAGGGTTGATCCATCCATCAATGTAGTTACTACTCACCACACTCGTCCTCCTATGGCTCTACTCGCTTCTATTCCTCCACCTATCACTTTGTCGGCTCCTCCAACTACTTCTAAGGGCTATGACATCATTGAACAACTTAAAAATACATCAACTAAGATTTCTCTCTATGAATTATTACGCAGTGCACCAAACTGTCGTAATACGCTAGAAGCCTCCCTTTGTGCCATTCATATAGAAAGTGATAACTTTGCGGTAGCCTTTACACACCTCATATAGTCTATGAGAAATTTGTCGCATGTTATTTCCTTCACTGATGAGGATTTATCACCTTTTGCTAAAATAAATCCATGTGCACCCATGCTCATTACCATCTTCATTAGCACCATTTGCATCAAACGAATACTTATTGATAATGGGTCAGCGGTTAACCTATGTGCTCATTCTCTTTTGTAACAGCTAAGTATTAACAATAATCTAATTTCTAAGAATTCTAATCTCATATGAGGTTATGATTCTACCACTCACACATGTCTAGGGACCATATCATTACACATTCGGGTTGGGCCTAAGAGCATTCTTACCAACTTTTATGTTATTGATGCTTCATTCCAATTTAATATATTTCAAGGAATACCCTAGATCCATGCAATGCAAATAGTTCCATCTACTATCCACTAATGTGTCAAGTTCTTACATGATGGCTATGAACAAACTATCACTGCATATCCTGAGCCATTCAAATTTTGTCGTATAGACTCCATTACCGTTATGCCTATTCCACCTTCGCAACCTATTCCATATGGTAGCATTGATACATATGACATTGGCCAACCTAACACTTCATCTTCATCTTTTGCTGCTCCAAGTACTTTGACTATTTCTCCTCACACCATGGCAATAATCTCACCTACAATATCTTCTTCACTAAGTGCAACTACTGCACCTATCGATATACCTCCCACTCCTCCATCTAGTACAACTTCTAACAATCTACAAGTGACAAAACTATACAACATGACAATGCCGACACAGATGATTCTAAGGAATTTAATGATGAAGTCAACGTTGTCGAACTCACTGATGAAGCATTAGGCCAATGGAATTTTACACCTATTGATGTAGATGAATCTTACTTTGAAGACACCTTTGTGGTCGATTGCCCGGGTGAATATAAGTTCAAGACCCTTCCTTCTACCAATGCTATGATACTTTATCAGGGTTTTTTTTTAAAACTTTAGATGTTGTTTCACCTCCTACCATGCAGTCTTCATCTCCACCACCTCCTTTCACATGCACACTACTCATCAATAACTCCTTTTGGCATAACATCCCGATCAATCATACTTCTTCATATACTATTTTCACACTTGAGGGCTCCAAACTTGGTTTTATACTTAATTATATCTTACCATTGATTCACTCACCTCGTATTTATCATGGTTATTTTCACATTCAAACCACATATGGATTTCGTGTGTTTCATTTGACAATATTCATTGTGCAAGCCCCTCGCACTTCTCCACTAGCACTTTGGTAGTCTTGACTTGATTATATTGGCGGTACTTTAGACACGAACAACACTTTTTTCACATTTCCTATGCTATTCAGAAATGTTTCCATTGGTACTCACTCTTCTCCCACTTATGCTCTAAATATTTCTCATTGGTATGCACATAATTGTCTGCCAACCTCTTTCACTAACGAAAATATGCCATGAGCATCTACACACTATGTCGTAATGGTTCTTTGTATGATCCATCTCATGTTATTGCTTGTCATGTCTCCAATGCCGCTCCAGTAGGTTTCGATCATGACAATGATGATATTTTAGACAGTGTCACATGACTACATTCACCACCACACACTCGGTGGGAATAGCATTCACACACACCCCTCCTACTAACACATTTTTTATCCTAGCATATGCATATTCATCTACACTTTAGCATCATTATTACCTGATGACACACTCTTGTGCTTCGGTTCACACTTGATTGTTGAGGGAACCTTATACACATGAACCCCACACACAACACAATGGAATTACACATCTTATGATCCATATTATCACCACTATACATACTACACATTTTACACATCACATGGTCGTTTCTCATCATCACATATACTACACACATCTACTAGTACACATTGCACTCATTACCGTATGACACACTCTAATATCACGGTCCATACTGTACTATTGAGGTTTTACATCACCAATGGACATCATCAAATCCGTGCATTCATCATTCAACCTTATATCATGTGACATTACTAGGTTAGTGACATATTATGGGTAAGTGCATGGAAATGGGGCGCCAAAAAGTGGACACAAATCCATTTTTTGGCCATTTTGGCTATAACGCACTCGCGTTATGGCTTCATCGCATTAAAATGTGACAGAGAAAATGTAGGGTTGTGTTATAACACAAGTGCATTATGGTTCAGTAAATCCGAGCCATAACCCGAGCACATTATAACGCACTCGCGCTCTTGTTTGCTATGTGTCATATGTGGTTTTGGGAGGGATATATTTACTAAAATAAATGGTTTAAGTATAAGCTTTACTTTTATTAATATTTATTTATTAGAGTAAATATAATAAGTTAGGGTCACTCTACACCTTATGTAACTAGTCTCACAACTCCATTTATCATAGTTTAGAAGATAGTTTTTAATATTCTAATCTGGTCAGTAGATAAGTATTTTTTAGGATTTCAGCATCCAACCTTCAATCTTTTAGGGTTTAAATTATACAATCGATATTTATTTTGTGAAATAATATAGTATTTGTTCAACAGTAGGTGGAACGGAAATTAGCTGGATTTCAAGATTGTAGAAGGTTGTGGCTTTGTCTACTACAGAGGTAGAGTATGTTGCAGCTACAGAGGCTAGCAAGGAGATGATATGGATGAGTAGGTTCATGGAAGAGTTGGGAAAGGAGCAAAGTGATTGTAAATTGTTAGGTGATAGTCAGAGTGCAATTCATTTGGAAAAGAACTCAGTGTTTCATTCAAGAATGAAACACATTTAGTTGAGGTATCACTTCATATGGCAGGTATTGGAGGATAGACATTTGAATCTGGAAAAGATTCATATGAGAAAGAACCCTGCAGATATGCTAACGAAGCCATTATAAAAAGAGAATTTTGGAGCTACACTCCAATTCTATTGGTCTTTGAGTTTGAGACTTGAAGAGGAAGAAACAAATCTAAGGAAGAATCCAAGAATGACGTTGTACAGGTATGGTGTAGTAATTAATCTCCAAGTGGGAGATTGTTGAGTTGTGGAGCTCAATTACTTCAGTTTAACATGCAATGGAAAATTTCTGGAAAATACAATAACTGACATCAGTTAAGTGGGGACCATCATCGGTCAGGTATGACCGGCATTGGTCAAGCAAGGGAGGAACCGACAGTGGTTAGGTCTAACCAGTGTTGGTTACCTATGCGAGGATGTTTTAATTAACTCTCAGGAATTAGATCTATTTTTAGCATTAAAGTATTTCTATTGATTGTAATTGCATGGCTAAGTGCCCTAAGTCTATAAATGACTATATAAGCATGAAAACTAGGGTTTATAAATGGAATTAAGAGAAGGATTGAATTCGATCCTTGATTCTCCTAGATTGAGAGGATGAAGAAGAAGAAGAAGAGAAATAAAGAACAGGTTATATGAAGACAGAGTCTCCATGGAAAGGAGCTGGATAGAAGGACATATTAGGTACATTTTATTGGTGAGAATAGGGTAACATCTTCTACTATATTTTATTTGTATAATTATTATCTCATTGTAATAGCTTGCATAGTATGCAAAACACATAGAGTTTATTCTTGCAGATCCAAATGTTGGTGAGATATTGTATTATAGATCCATGTAGATCTAGATATTGTAAAGGTGGTTTTCTTCATGTTTGCACAGGTTATGCAGTGATGGAGAGACAAAATTACTTCTTGGTGCACATTTATAGTTGCACATATGGTAGACCCATGTGAGAGGTCTTGTTTGCAGATCTACAGAGAACTTGGTAGTAGTTCAGAGATGTAGTAGTTTCTAGTTATGTGAGATCTGCTGGTGGTGTTTGGAGGGAGGCACAGTTGTAGTGCACTCATGGAGATCTGTTTAGAGATGTGGAGGAGAGGAGATACTCTTGGAGAGATGCATTGTACTCTTGTATTGAAGAGTTGGTTTATACACTTGTATTATATATATGATATCTCTATCTTTGGTGGACGTAGCCCACATTGGGTGAACCACGGTACATGTTGTGTTATGTGTGTGTACTTTGTATTGATTTGGATTATTCTAGTTTATAGTTTCACTACTGTAGATTTTGGGAAATTGTTTAGATCGTGTGTGCATGATTTTGTTTGTTATTAAATCATAGCACTATTCCGCAATCCTGAATTCCCAACAATCGATATCTGTTTTGTGAAATAATATAGTATTTGTTTAGGTTTTCAGTCCTTTTGGATTGGTTATTGACATTTGTAGGAGTGTTAAATGTGTCAAAATTAGAATTTACAAACCTCAAAACTCCCAAAGGTAGCGAAAACTTATCTCTCAATCAATCTACAAATACCATCTTGAACAAGCATTTGGATTCACCATTAGCAATTTCATCATATAATCACCATACATAGATTCCCTATATCACAGTGGTTTGTGAACTATGTATATGCCCTAAGCCCTAAATCCTAAACCCTAAACCCCAAAACCTAAACCCTAAATCCTAAACCATTTTTTTATTTCCTTAAACCCTAAACCCTAAGCCATTAACCCTAAACCCTAAGCCCTAAACCATTAGCCTTAAATCCTGAGCCCTAAACCCTAAACCCCGAGCCTTAAACCCTAAAACTTGTGCCCTAAACCCTAAACCATGACCTTTAAACCTTAAACCATGACCTTTAAACCTAAAACCCTAATCCATAAACCATAAACCATAAACCCTCAACCTTAAACCTTAAACCATGATCCCTAAACCATAAACCCTAAACCCTCAGCCCTAAATACTAAACCCTAAATCCTAAATCCTAAACCTTGAGCCCTAAACCCTAAACCCTGAGCCATAAACCCTAAACCCTATGTTAGGAAATAATATTCTAGTGCTCACATTATGGTTTAGCATAATATAATTTTTGAGCTAGTATACAGGTGAGTTGTTTAAAATATTGTTGTATTGTTGCACCCATGAATATTATTTCGGAATATTAGTTGTAACACCTCCTTATTATTTTAGAGGTTTTTTTGACTATATATTTGGATATTTAATAGCCATGTACTGTACGTTTGAATAACAAGAAGAATTATTAATTTGTTTCCAATGTGTTTAATTTGAACCAAATTCAAAATTTTGTATCAGAATATGTTGAGGCCCTAAGGGAAATTCTATTGGTATTTGTGGTTACCAGAATATGAATTACATTTGAAAATTTGGTTTATAAAATTTTACACTCATTTTTGGGATTTGATAAGTTCGGCATTTAGTTCTATTAGTTTTGCATTTTATTGGGTATGTACCTATGCAATCTTGAGTGTCACGTGTGGTTGAGGATCAACAAAATTATTTATTCAACGAGTTGTCACTCAGTTATCATCTTTGACAGTCGCTGGGATTGATGCATGATTAGATCCATATTCCATGCAGTCAAATCATTGATTTTTATTAGGAGATCTTCCAACCTTCGATAGTTCAATTGGTTTCTTGCATTAATCGAACGTTGAACAACCATCAATGATTCAGGCAGGTGAAGATGTACAAAGGACGGTATAAGAGGAGAATTAATGATTCAATGATCTTATATTTGTGATGGGAATTGGAAAGTAAATTATTTGGGGGAGACTATTGATCTTTAATACCTGTCATTTGTGGTATTTCTCGAATCTCAATGTGGGCTGGTGGTATTTACACAAGACGACATCAAATACGCATAACAATAGACATTGCATAATACGTCTGACCAATTTATTAATGTATATTGTTCTGCACATTTACATCACATCGAGCTTAGTATTCAAGCTTACAGTCGTCATCGAGTTCGACAGTGGTTGATAAATGCATTCTGATTCCTCTTTACTTATGTCATGGTGACTCATATTTCCACAGGTCTACAGTGCACAGTCCCCAATAGATCTCTATTGCACAGAACCACCGACACTTTTTTATGTTGTAGACATGGCGACTTATGTTTCTATTTTTTTCAAGTAGCTAAAAGATTCTCTTACTCTTTTGAGCTGCATAACGTGATACCTTCCTTGAAAAATATCTTTGCAAATTATATTCGCAGCAACTTAGTTTGGATTTCAAACAGACACGACATTGTCTATGGAGGATGCATTGTTTATATCGTCCACAGAATACTCCTCAAATCAGCATAATGTTATGGTATTAAAAAAAATAAACATTTGTCTTAGATTTTCTTTTATGAGTTAGAGCGCAGAAAGAAAACTTTACAAACATCTAAAATCGTGTCTTTTTAAACTGGGGATAATTGTTTATTTAGAGTTATGAGTTTTTATTTTATTTTTTTCTCGTAAGTCTAGGGTTCCATTTTTTGTTAACTTATCACAGTGCTTGTATGTTTGCCTCTTTTCCAGGTTGGGTTCTGGTCCTCCCCGTAAGGGGGGGCCGTACCCCCCAGCCAGAAAAAGGAAGGGGGCCCGAAAGCCCTCTCCCTCTCTCTAGCCGTGGGTCCCATCCACTGCCACCCCCTTACGGGAGGACTGTATACCCGAAACACCAATTTTCCATGCAAAAAAATGATATCCTGCATGGGGGCCATCCATGTCTACCTACTCGCACACCCCGCGAAGGGGGGCTTTCAAGTCGAGTTCGTACACGGAGTCATCTATATTTATATCTATTTGTGTCATTTTGTCTTCAAACGTCCTTTCTTCATGAATAGTCATAATGTATGATATAGTTTTTTATGTCAAGATCAAAGCGTCAAAAATAGGTCTCATTTTCTTGGTGTAAGTGTCATAAAGTCATTTGTGAGTTATTATTGTCAATTATTTTGAGAGTCATCAATATTGCCATTACAGTCTCTTGAAATAAAATATAATGTTTGACTTTTCTAATTCAAAATCATATTTGAGATGGTCCCTAGTCATAAAATTGGCTTGTATCTACTTTGCAAATCAAAATCAAAAGAGTGTCAAAGATAAATTGTCATAGTCTAGATCGAGTCCTCTTATTCGAGTAAAAAGTGTTGTCGTCAAAAGTCGTGTTCATTGTAAAACATTTATAAAAGCAAAAACAATTCCTGAGCCGTGACACATTTTACGGTGTTACCCGACATCTATGAAAATAAATGTTTCACATTGTTGGGGAAGAGAAAATAATAATCACAATGTGGAAACTGTTGAGCTTCATATCCAAATCAGGGTAAGCTAGCATCATGGAACTGGAGGATGAAGGCATCGAAAATCAAAAGATGTAGGTTAATCAACAACCTCTAGTCAGTCACCAACAATGGGGCCGCACGAAGTTGTGGTGACTGTGTGTGTGTGTGAAGTATTTGTGTGTTTCTTTTATTTCAGAGTTGCAGTTGATTTCAGTTGTATGCAGTATGATTTCAACATTTTTGTTTTTTGTTGAATAAGTGAAATGTTCACATTGAAGGGGGGGAACATGATCTCAATGTTTCATTTTCATTTCTTCCTCCTTTTTTCAAGTTTGTGTTCAGTGAGAAGTGTTTCCTACATGATTCCCTGAAGGAAAAACATAGTGGACAGACGAAAAGCACGAAAAAAGTAGCATCATGATATTGAGATTGTTGGTTGTCTTGTAAAACCATCCTTTGTTGAGTTTGTTGGTTGTCATGTAAAACCATCCTTGTTAAGGTTGTTAGATGTCCTATAAAACCATCCTTGTTGAGGTTGTTGACTGTCATGTAAAACCATCCTTGTTGAGGTTGTTGGTTGTCTAAAAAACCATCCAAATCATGAGCACGCATGGGCAGCATGCTGCGAAATAAGTGTGGTTGTTTTTTCTTCCATGTTCCAACTAAGGGGGGGAATGTTAGGAAATAATATTATAGTGCTCACATTATGGGTTAACATAATGTAATTTGTGATCTAGTATACAGGTGAGTTGTTTAAAATAGTATTTTATTGTTGCACCCGTGAATATTATTCCAAGATATTAGTTGTAATACCTCCCTATTATTTCGGAGGTTGTTTTGGCTATATATTTCACTATATAATAGCCATGTATTGTAAGTTTGAATAATAAGAAGAATTATTGATTTGTGTCATGTGTGTTCAATCTAAACCAAATTCAAAACCCTAAACCCTAAACCCTCAACCCTAAACTCTAAACCCTCAACCATAAACCCTAAACCCTTAACTATAAACCTTGATCCCTAAACCCTAAGCCCTGAGCCCTAAACCCTAAACCCTATTTTTATCACCATGAACCCTAAACCCTAAACACTGAGCCCTAAACCCTTAGCCTTAAACCCTAAGCCCTAAGCCCTAAACAATATTCCCGAATCTTCCTAAATTACCTCTAACACTTCCAAGATTCTCTAACATCACCTCTAGATGCTTAATATATTTCTTGAACTCTCCTAGAGGGTGTTTGATTAGCTCAGAAATGGCCTTTTAGGGTATAGAGCTTAAAGCTCAGGTTTTAGGGTTTAGGGTTTATGGTTTATTATTTAGGGTTTAAGGTTTAGGGTTTAGGGCTTAGGGGTAAGGGCTGAATTTTTATGGTTTAGGGTTTATGGTTAAGGGTGTAGGGTTTAGGGTTTAGGGCTTAGGGATTAGGGTTTAGGGATTAGGGTTTAAGGTTTAGGGATCAGGGTTTAAGGTTTAGGTTTTAGATTTTAGAAAACCTGAAGATTGTTTAAAATCCCTCTAGTATACAATAGTGATTACAAAGTGAAAACTTCTCTTGATCTTCTGGACTACAAGGATCAGAAAACCTCATATATTTCCAGTAGGTCTCATGAGTGATTTCATCTTTTGGAATATCAATATTATGACCATATTTCCTAGTATCATTCCTAGAACCATGATTGAATCTACTTGTACAACTACCTTGTTTATGAGAAGTGGGACAAGTAATTAAATGGATATGACATTGATCTTGTGCCTTGCAATGCATATTATACATCTCTGCCAAACCTGTTTCTCCCCACATATACTTGCACTCTTGAATGTCAATTTTTTCACACTCCGAAACAAATTTCACATTTCTCATATTTCCATGTATGGTATTATGCAAGCTAGGATGAACCATTGGAAGCTGGAAAAAATAATCACATGTCATATTCACATTCATGATTCACTTTAATACATGTTCATATTCACAAGAACTTCTTCTTCCTTGAAAGTGCCCGGTCTGTCTCACTAACTCGGTAAGGATTGCGCATACTCCAGAAACTTCACATTTATGATGATAGATATGGTCATTGCCACATAGGTGTTCAACATTGAAGTCCAAACTAGTAAAAAATATCCTTGTATTTTATTGAAGAGAAAATATTCAAAGGATATCAAGAACATTTCAGGTAATTATTTGGGATCATTACAATTGGCCAAGGAAAGAAGATATTTAATTAAATTTGGAAATATATCGAGTGTCTAAATGAGAATGTCATTGCATCTGGAGAAACATTTTCAGACATTGGAGTAATGCATCTTGGAAAAAAAAAATGAACCTCATAAATCCTCTCAAATTGTTAGCTTACACAAGCACTAGACATATCAAGCTTTGTTATTAGAATGAAACCTTCATTCTCGACATCTTGCAACTGGAAGAATTATTCAAAAGAGCATAAAAAATGATCAAATTTGTTTGGTATCCTAATCCGTCAAACCCAAAAATACCACTAGACTTGTTATTCTCAATTTAGAACACTCTTGAAGCTCCAAATATTTCACAAGCTATAGAAAAAAGGATATATTGATATTGGGTAACATTTCTTTGTACCACATTATTCTTGGATATCTGGTATTTCCCTCCTTCAAAATATCAACAGATGAAAGGCATTAAATTGTGATGACTCTCTTTGAATGTTCTGCCTACGAACTAGATGAACCCTTTTTATTTGAATACTCTATGTCAATACTAATAAGAATGGGTAAGACACATAACATTATAGTGAGTGAATGAGTAAGCCTATACCATGAGAACTAAACCCTTATCCTTATACCCTAACCCCTAACCCCTAACCCCTAACCCCTAAACCTTAAACCCTAAGCCTTAAAATATAAACCCTAAGCCCTAAAACCTGAACCTTAAACCATGTTCTCTAAACCCTAAACCCTGACCCTTAAACCTTAAACCCTAATCCCTAATCCCTAAACCCTAAACCCTAAACCTTAAACCCTGAGCCCTAAACCATAAACCCTAAGCCCTAAGCCCTAAGCCCTAAACCCTAAAAACTAAACCCAAAACCTAAAACCCTAAGCCATAAACCCTGAACCCTCAAACTTGAACCCTAAACCCTAAACGCTATACCCTAACCCCTAAACCCTAAACTCTCAACCCTGAGCCCTGTACCTTAAATCCTAAACCCTGAGCCTTAAAACCTAGATCATAAACCCTAAATCCTAATCCATAAACCCTAAACCCTAAAACCTAAAACCTAAAACCTAAATTATAAACCCTAAACTGTAAACCCTAAACCTTAAAACTTAAACCCTAAGCCATCAACCCTAAACCCTGAGCCCTAAACCCTAAGACTTAAACCATGAGCCCTAAACCCTAAACCCTAAACCATTTACCCTAAACCCTAAACCTTGACCCTTAAACCTTAAACCTTAATCCTTAAAAGGGGTAAGTGCCTAAACCCCTAAACCTTGAGCCATATACCCTTAACCCTTAGCCCTATACCCTAAACCCTAAACCCTGAGCCTTAAAACCTAAATCCTAAACCATAAACCCTAAACCGTAAATCCTAAGCCATAAACCGTTAACCCTAAAACATAAACCCTAAACCGTTAACCCTAAACCTTAAAACTTAAACCCTAAACCATCAACCCTAAACACTGATGCCCTAAACCATGAGCCTTAAACCATGATCCCTAACCCCTAAACCTTAAACCATAAACCATGTGCCCTAAACCCTAAACCTAGATAAACCTTGATCCCTAAACCCTAAACCCTAAATCTTGAGCCCTAAACCCTAAATCCTAAACCCTAAGCCCTAAACCCTAAACCTTGAGCCCTAAATTGTAAACGAAAGATGTATTCCCTTAGCTTATAAAATAGGTACTCATCCATAATATGATTTTACCATATTCTAAGAAAAAATTAGGGATTCAACTCCATATTCATGGGAAAATTCATCAGTCCATATATTCGATCATTTGTCACTACCTTTGAGAGTTGTGAGGTTTGTAAACTCTAATTTTGACACATTTAACACTCTTACAAATGTCAATAACCAATCCAAAAGGCCCCAAAACCTAAACAATGGCTATATTATTTCACAGAATAGATATTGATTGTATAATTTAAACCCTAAAATCTTGAAGGCTAAATGTTGAATGCTGAAATCCTAAAAAATACTTATGTACTGACCAGATTAGAATATGAAAAACTATCTTCTAAACCAAATGACTGATCGAATTGTGAGACTAGTTCCATAAGGTGTAGAGTGACCTAACTTTTTATATTTACTAAAATAAATTTAAAGTATAAGTTTTTCTTTTGTTAATCTTTATAATTTATTATTTAATACTTCAACCATTTATTTTAGTAAATATATCCCTCCCATAACCACATACACCACATAACAAACAAGAACACAAACACGTTATATCGCGAGCGCACTATAACGTGAGTGTGTTTCATCTTCTTTGGATTTAAAATTCCAGATCCATAGGATTGGATTTGCCTTGGATATCCAAAACAAAGGTTTGGACTGTGTAATCTGTGAATAAATCTGTGTTTGACAGAAAAACATCAAAATTTCACATGTTCACCCTAATATCTCATGCATTAAAACATAATATTCAAAAAGAAATTATACTACGATGTCAAGCTCGGTTTTACCTTAATGATGATATAATTCTTTATAAAATCCAATTAGTTTAAGGCTTTCATCCATAATTTCTTTTAGGAGTGCCTTCTTTTCTTGTAAAAACCTATGCATACGTTTTGGTGCATAATTTATGATTTTTGTCCAAAATTCAAAAAAAAAAGTGGTATTTTCTAAACTCCATTCTACACACACCCAAAAAAATGATTTTTTTCTCAAAGTTACAGGGGGTGCACACACAAATATTTCATTTTCGGGATTTGTGTACTTTGAAAATTAATAAAAATTATATATTCATCCAAAAATTATGAAAACTTAATGGGATCTCGTACATGAAATTAGTTAACTTCTACCGAAGGGATTTTAAAAATAATTTATAAAACTTAAAAAATGAGGGGGGGGGGAGGGGGGGGGGGCACACACACAATAGGTTCTTATCTTTTTTACACAAAAATAAACATACTTTGTGTGTGCACCACATTTGACCGTCTTAATCTCAACCATTTTTTATAAAAAAAAAGTAGTTTAGAAACTAGATTCCACGTTCTACGGTACTCATTCTTATCACTTTGTCAAATTTGTAGCACATGCATGCCGAATTTTAAGTTTTTCTGATTTCATGAAAAATGTGTCCCTTTTTGACCCCCTTTTTGCCCCCCATTTCCATAAACTTACCCTGATATAGGCTAGATGGTCACCTATTCTATCATCTTGTAGTGGTATACGTCATAGGCTATATCACCACTCCTTTCAATCATCATTTAGTGATATACGATTTAGGATAAATCATGAATACTTTGATCATCTTGTCGTGATATATGCTTAGGCTACAAGGTCACACATACATCATCTCTAGGTTTCATATCATCACCACACATACACATTCAGCACAGTGCACTACACACATTTCGACCATTTCCCGATGACTCACTCTCGTTTATGGTTCATTCTTGACTATTGAGGGGGTATACTAACTGAACCTCACTGCATAAACTTCCATTCCTTTAGGGGGCATGTAGATCCTATCATCTATTTTTCATTTCATTCCATCCATCCACAACATACTGCATTTTATGGTTGTTTTTACTCTTTCTTACTTATACTTGTACATGTTTGTCTTATTACACATGTTAGACAAGTCTCTTATATGTCATTAACGTTACCATACACACATGCGTGTTCACATCCTTTTCTAGTTGTGATCGTAGATACATAGATTTTACATGCAACATGGATACTAGACACACTACCAATCCCGCGGTGGCTACTGAGGGCATCCACCTTTTGTACACTACATGTGACATCATTTCATTTTGTTTCATAACACATTACGTTATTGGTTATAAACGCATTTGACATATGGGTTATCTTTCTAACATGCTAACGGGTGTCTCATGTGCAATTTTTTCTATGCAAAGATATTTGTTTCCATACTTATTTGTTACATTTTCTGCTATTGCATGCTCTTGTTTGCGGGCCTTTCCCTTTGTGTGGTGTGAACATTTTTTTTTATATGCGGCCACTACGGCCTTAAGTGTCTTGTGACATCATGAGTGATGTCTCATGTTTACAACCCACTTTTCGGGGTCTATAATTGCTTTCTTGCATGTTTACTTACATTCTACCTTACACATTGTCTGCATAGCTTACACTTGTTTCTACATGCATGATTATTCATATTAACGCTTGTTTTCCTATCCATTTGTTTGTATGTGCCTTGGTATAGAGCTACCAAACACATTCCCTTCCCCCTATAGAGTATAATTTCCACGGTTGATCCTCTTTTAGGGTTGCATCCTCCTATCTGCGACGTTACATGCACCCCCAAAGAGGGGGGCATCATTTGGGTTTGTACACACTACAAAACATAGTACTGGTACAGTTTAGTTTTTGGTTTCCATCCATGATGAAGTGGGTTATATAGTGAGGCGGGTTCAGACCAGTCTACATAATTGCATACACAACACCTTTTATAGGGTAGATTGTCCTAAGAATTTTGGGGAGCAGTTACATGTTAGAGGAATATCGTAATTTCCTCCCTACACTTCTTTGACTAGTGACATCAGATCACCCAGAAAACTAGACAGTACGAAATATCTTCATAACTCTTGGGAAGCAGTTACAGGTTGGAGAATAACACACCTTTCTCTGTACACTTCTTTGTCCAGTGGCACAAGATCACCCAAAAAACTTGGACTTCATCGACATTTACAAGATCCTTTCTACACCCTTTTTCTTGTCATGGATCAGGTGCACATGTTCCTTTTTAATTTTCATACTTTCATTATATGATTTTACATATATACATGCATTTTTACACATTATACATGCTTATTTGACTACTTGATCATCTTCTCTTTTGTAGGTCCGTCTGTATGGGAAGCAAGCAGTAAACATCACACACATTGACATCTATACACATGTTTCCACCCTAGGTTCACTCTCATCACTTTTTTACACTTTTGCATATTTAGTCTCCATGCTCCATATTTTTGTTACTCCACGCTTTGTCTAGTCCCTCGGCACACTTTGTACATAACTCTACATGGATATCAGGTACGCATATCTATCTACTTTATTTTACCAAGATTTCCGCTCACCAAAATAAAGTGGGGGAAAATTGTTGACACAAAGTAACACACTTTTGGTAATTATTTAGTCCTGCTTTCATACTACTATTAATATGGTTCTTGAGTTAAAAGAGTACTAATTAACCCATGTCTTTGGCTATCTTATTTTGCTTTATGTTGCTAATTTTGATCGTTCACTGTATTGTCACTTTACATTTTTCCTATTTCTAAATAGGGCACCTAGCTAGGACTAGGGCACACTAGGCACCCTAATCCCCTCTAGGATGCCCTGATCCTCTTCACACTTTACTCTCACCTTTTAGGAACTTTCTAGCCATTTGAACTTTCTATCTTTTAGGAGCTCAGCAATTTCGGGGGTTAATTACAAAATTAGAACTAGAGAACCATATAAATATAAATTTATGAGACCATAATGAGGAATCACGCACTAAGTACTTACTGTCTCCACCTAAGGTCTCATCCACCCAAGGCATCTAGAGCTCCATTTGCACCCATCTAGCTCCATCACAAGGGATAAATGCTAGTTATATGCATCACACTTCATAAGAGCGAATTTTATTCTATTCCATGCACCATTTATTTACATTCTACATCTAGTTATTTCACATTAATCACAAAGTGTGAAGTCCAAACTATAAAAAATATCCTTGTATTTTATTGAAGAGAAAATATTCAAAGGATATCAAGAACATTTCAGGTAATTATTTGGGATCATTACAATTGGCCAATGATGAAACCACCACCCTGCTCAGGGCGGCGGTCCTTTACGCGTTCTCCAGCATGTTCTTTTGATCATGACTTGTGTAATTTTTCAACATTTACCAGCTTTTCTCAACCGCCTTAGCTCGTATTAATGTTTTATGTTCCCTGGAATAGTGTTTCTTCATTGTTTAATGGTAAAAGAGTTCTAATAGGAATTACCTTTGGGTGAATGTGAAATCTATAAATAGCCAGCTTGTTTTCAAGCAAATGGCCCCTCAACTTCTCATTTCCATTGTTAAGTCTTTCAATTTCTTGCTTAAGAATTCATTTTGTTTTCATGTTTAGCATCCATGCTAGTTTTTTCTTTGTTGTTAGAAGCCATTCGATCTTCTTGCTTCAGTCTTGTTCATGGTTGTTCATACAAATTAGTTTAGAGCAAAGTAGTGTCATTTGTAGATTGAATCCATTAGAGTTACAGGTTGTGTTCTTCACAGAAGGTAGATTCTAGAAACTCTCGGTACACTTATGTTGTATTCCCTTAATAAATCCTGCTAGGAATTGTATACGCCAAGCTCTGTCACTTGCGTTGTCCCTCTCCAACTTGCATTATATTCGGTTTATATCCAAAGCTACCATTTTTCAAACACCTTCTTCTATTGATGCTATCATATACACACTCTTCTAAATTCATGTGAACACGAAGGAACGAGGAGATCATTCTGAGAGGAAAAAGTCATACACTACTGGATTCACCACTATTATGCAAATTCCAGGTTTTATCTGTCAAAGTTCTAGTTAAAACATATAAAATAGGGTAGTGAATTATTTTATTTCAGTTAAATTTCATTTTTGATATTACAAGGGAAGCTGTGGGGATTGATAGTTTCTCAGAAACTATGATTCATTCCTCACTTCTGAGGTAGGATCGAAAGTCTTTCAATTAAGTTAAATCAGCTATTTAGTTATTTAGGATAATCTCACAATTGCACAGGCGAGTAGCTACACTAGGCTACCTTGCTTGTTTTAATTTTGTTATTAGATTAGTTGTCATTTTTTGAATATATTAGATTAGTTGCTCTTTTAATTCTATTAAAAATTCTATCAAAAATACAAAAAATAGAGGAATATATATACATATATATGTTGCAGATATACCTTGCATAATTAGTTTATTCTATTTCAGTTAAGTTTATATTGATCTTGTATGACAATCATGGGACCTAGGGAGCCCAGGGAATACATTTTGAGCCAATCATGCCTCAACCAAACCTTGTTGCAGCAATAGCTGACATAGACCAAAATCTCAGAATTCATGTCTTTCGAACAACAATAGACCTACAAGAAGTCAGCACATGGCTAAGAGGATTAAACATAGAAGATGACAAATCAAATCATGCAACTTCTAGTTCTAAACGTAGAGGCCGAAAAGGCAGACGATTACTAGATACTCGGAATCAGGAATTGACTCTTCATATGACCATAGGAGGTCAACAACAACCACAAAATTACGGTTGTGATCCATAGGTCCCACAACCCAATGGGTCTACAAATCAATCAAGCATTGACACCAGCTTGCAAACGCTGGTGTTTAGGTCCTCTCCACTTCCACCAGACATTATCATATAACTATCATTATTAAACGTAGCAGCTAATCAAGCTAAAGATTTATGGACTAGACCAGAGAATCATCCATAAAACACCAAAAAATCCACTACACGTTTAGCCATTCCATTTTCATGACCTTGTCGGAAGATATATACAAAGCACCCACAGGTCATCTTCCACGTATCCCACAACCCATAGATCGGATCACGGCAGAGCTTGATATTGATTGGAGCCTTCGAGCAGCTATCCTCACCGAACGATCTATCACACGGGTTCAGATTAGGAGGGCCTTCTTTTCCTTAGATTCACAGATCCCATTATTACGTGTTAAAGACATAAGATTACCTAACTAGTTTATCTGCACCCCACGTGTATTCCATCCCCACCAACTGTCTTAGCACAGCCTTGGGAGGTCAGGTGCGAGGAAGAGTTACTTGTAGATTCCCATGCTCGCATGTCACTTTTCCATCATAAAAAATTGGTGAACCGGACGTGAAACTTCCTACCTTCTGATTCGAAGTCATATTTCTACTTGTTCTTCCAATTAGTATACTTTTCATCTTTTCCACCTCATTAGCCTTCACATCAGCTTCACCAACAAAATTGGTGAACCTGACGTGAAAGGGACCAATTGCTTCACTTTCACACTCTTCTATTTAGCTTTATCCACCTTTGCTTCTTCCCATCATTCTTCGGGTATTTATATACCCTCCGAATATTTTGGGATATGATGCATATGGCAGGCCTCTCCTAGGTCTTGAAGCATACTACAATCAATTAAATAGACAACCATCACCCTTGCTCTCAGCATGGGGTGACAACTATTCAACTAACAATTTTTCAACACAAACTCCGCCTCAAAGGACTAGATATAGTTCTTCTTTCCAAATAGAGGAGTTGGATCAGCTCATGTAAATGCAACAACCAGAGCCTTCAGGCTCAAACATCATGACGCTCACTGGAGAAACTGGTTCATCTCCTCAGGTGTTGCTTAGACCACAAATTAGTAGATAGTCAGATCCATATCTGTTTTTAAATGACGAATACTTAGCACATTATGCTAGGAGTGAACAACGCTCTCAAAATATGTACCTTACTATAGGAGGTTTGCAAACACAACCCAAGGTCTCGTTCCAAGAAAACACTCCCATTCCTCCACCTATAGGAAATGCCCTCGGTGAAACTTGGCAGGGCAACGATCAGTTCATAGCAGGGTATCCTATGCCTATATAACCTCAAGGTATACAACAACCATCACTAAGGAAAAATACTGCGTCTTCACCAAACGAGGTCATCTCGGCCTTAGTCGAGAAGATTAGAGGGTTGGAACTTGCTCAAACAAATCAAAATTCACAGTTCATGCAAACAGGAACTTCCAATCCTCCACATCATCCCAGCCAAGTAGACCTCCTCACAGGAACATGCACGTTGGGCATGCCTCCTCAGTATTTACAACAAATTCCAACTAGAACCACGTTTTCAAATGCCGCTCCAGTTGAGAGTATGATACCTCATGACTTAGCACAAAACAACCCATTCCTGAGTAATGCTCCTTCATACTTAAACATGTATTCCAAATCACCACAAGGAGATATGTTCACTTCTCTCGACATGTTTTCTCAACCATAGGGATTCCCTTATGCCCCTGCAAATACATATGTTATGCCATATCAACAACCCATTCCACCTCCACCCACTCAACAAGCACCATCAATGGTTGAAACCTATGTGATAGGGACTTATTCAGAATATTTGAAAGAACCTTTAGACTTCACTATACAAAGCATCATGCTTCCAAGACCTCTCTTTGATCTACCCAAGTACAAAGGGGAGGGAGAATCAAATGCACATATTAAGGCCTATGCCATAGCCATTCGAGAACTGCTCCCTTGGGATGGAGTTGTTGCTAAAATATTCTCCAAAAATTTAGAGGGTATCACCCTTGATTGGTATTACAGAATACCTGAAGCCTTAATAAATTCATTTAAACAACTCATTTCAAAGTTCATCAAGGCATTCAACATGAATAAATTGTTGAGAACAGGAATCAGGGAATTCTTGCATATCAAATAAGAACACAATGAATCTGTTAATCATTTCATCCAAAGATGGCATACAATCCTCTATTCTTCAGCAAGCGCTCCAAACATGGATCAGATGGAACTATGTAATTTATTCCTTCATTCTCTCAGCAAAGAGATAAAGGAAGAAGTCCAGAAGTTCCCACTAAGAACTTATGATGAAGTGCTCGAGAGCACTCTCCAAATAAATCAAGCTACAATAGATAGCGGCCGTAAGACATATGGAAGAAATGGGAGGTTAATCATCCCCAACCAAAACACTACGACTTATCCTACTACCAAAAACACCAATCAAGGACCTAAAATCCTTAACAAAAACTGCGGAGTGACAACAGACGGAGTGATTGACTAAACTAAAAGAGCAAGCGTTGTAAATGTTCCACCACCAATTAACAATCAACGAAACAACAATTTTACCCCAACAATCAATGCAGTGGATTTTAATCGTCCACAACAACAACAACAACAATAACAATGACAGATCTAGACACAAGGTCCAAATCAAAACTCAACTGGATATCAAAACCAAAGGTAACAAACACAAAACTTTAATCCTAATAGTCAATGGTTTAATCAAATTTTTAGACCACAACACGTGCCAAACCAACAAAATAGGAGTTATAATCCCAACTCGTATTATGGTTTCCACAAAATTCGAGGCCATGACACTAGGACTTTCTATGTTTACAATAATTTCATGCAACGTTTTCCAGAAGAACAAAGACAACTCTTCATAGATATGTTCTTAACAGATTCTGTGACACCTATGCCAAATACTTTCACAGGGGCAGTTTCCCCTTTAAAAACACCTCTTAAGATCTTCAATGATCCACTTCCAAATCACAATAACAATAATAAATTAAATCCAAATGGGACAAACAAAGGTGTAATGACAAGAAATAACGATCATGAAGCCTCAACTTCACTAAATCCACTTGTCGCACCACAATTAGGAAATCAGCCACGAACCAAGATAGTTGGTCTAGTGGAGTTAGATACTGAGATGCACGTAGAATCCATGACAAGAACATGAGAATATTATTCTCAACCAAATCCAATCTATCCACTAGAACTAGATAACATTCAACAAATGTTGGTAAAACATGCGGGTGCTTATGATTTAATTAATGACTTAACAAAGACCTCTCACATCTCCTTTTTGGACTTGTTGAAAAACTCTCCTGCCCATAGGGCTTCTCTTTTAGAATCATTAGGTCTAGGTCAGTTAATTAACATCACTCCACCTCTCGAAACACAAGTAAACCATATAGACTTCAATATCCACCCTCCAGGGCAGCCAGATAGGGATACCGAGTTTATATTTGACATAAACCAAATGCCAACAGATGCTGAAATTACACATAGAGGCGATCCGGCCTTACATTTATAGGTGTGGGTTTACAATAATTACGTTAAACGTGCAATGGTTGATGATGGGGCAGAAGTTAACATTGTCCCCTTCTCTTTCCTTCAAAAGCTAAGATATGGAGAAACAAACTGTTCCACAACAAGAAATACGCTAAGAGGTTATGATAGCCTTAAAGCTACTTCAATTGGTACTATAATATTACCAGTCACCTTAGGACCCAAGACAATCCTCACCGATTTTATAATCATAGATCGGGAAACCAACTATAATATGATCCTCGGTCAACCATGGATACATTGCATGAAAGCAATCCCTTCTATGTTATTCCAGGAAATAAGATTCTTACACCTAGGAAAGATATTCATAGCAAAAGGTGACCCAAAACATTTTGACATACACCTAGCAGACCTGAAGAAAAGACCAGGCGTTCACTCTGAGTTTGTACTCCCAAAATACCAACTTAACAAACCAATCGACTCAAAACCAGAAGAAAAATTAATACCTACAACAGAACTAGAAATTACGAGCCTAGTCAAGGGCATCCCATCCTCAAGGATGAAGCTACATTGTAGAACAATGTCATAGGAAACACTACAAAAATTGTCAAATTACTGGAACAAGATCTACCAATTTTCTACCATTTGATTCCACAGGTATGGGATGTACCCTAGGAGTTGGTTCTCTTCCAGCAGAGGAACTTTGCCATGGTAGAAGCTAACCAAACAGAAGAAACAGATGCAAAGAATGTCCCAACATCCATTTTTCCTAGTACAATATTGGACTCTCCACCTTCGATGGAGCTAGAGGTCGCTATGGAGCCGGGGAAGGTGTGATCTTTACTTCTCCTGAGGAAAAGATCCTACATTTTTCTTTTAAGTTAAACTTTGAATGTACAAACAACGGAGCTGAGTACGAAGCCCTCCTCCTTGGCCTCATCATAGCCAAAAGGATCGATATTAATGACATCAGAGTGTTAGGAGACTCGCAATTAGTTACAAACCAAGTCTCTGAAGTATATGAGACTAGAGCTGAGCACTTACAACTCTATAAAACAATGGTATTAGATCTAAGCAAAGGATTTGACTTCATATCAATTGAAGCAATCCCATGAGAGTAGAACCTTCTCGTAGACTCGATAGCAACCTCAACTTCTCATTTCACTCCAAATAGTGAGTTGGAAGATACAAGTTTCAGGGTATCACTTCACACTGAACCCTCTTCTAACACATGCAACTGAGAATGAGTCTTCTATCTTACATCATGTTGACGATGATAGAGTCACTCTCGAATATCTAAATGCCTATGCAGAGCTACACCTTGCTCACCATATAGTTGATCTTTCCTTGATACACCATTCCTCTCCTATTTTTGGAAATCCCACGGTAGAGAGTTCTCTCCACAGAAAGATCTCGATATCTACGAGGATAGAAACGAAGAAAAAGCTTGGAACTCCCCCCCAGCCCCACTTGAATTTGAAGAAGGTAACGCTTCCTTTGATAGAAGAAACCATTGACATAAACATTGGAACAGAGAAGACCAAGATTTTGAAGTTGGATCCTCGTAACTTCCGGAAGAAATAGAAAATACACCCCAAATCCTCAAAAACATCAAAGGTCGTTTTGTTTTTTATTATAAAGAAATACGGGTATCGCAGCCAACAGTTGTGGTACATAATCTCGGCACTAACCAGATGCAAACCAGTACATGAAGTCAAGACTCAATGAGCCAAAGTGGCTCTCATGGTAAAGAGGAAGTAATAAAACTTCTCAGTAGGATTTCATCACGCCCATTCCACTATTCACAATGGGTATCTACAGATTGTTCCCCCCCGTCCTAAAAAAGAATGGAAGATACACATTTGTATAGGATTTTTGGATATTACAAGCTTGTCCCAAGGAGATTTCCCTTACCATCCATTGACGTTATTGTTGACTGCCACATGTTGGATTTGACTGATGTCCCTCATGGATGGGTCCTCAAGTATAATCAGATTAAAAATATCTGAACAGATCAGCCCAAACCCCTTTTTA